>CAJQUN010000023.1:2698286-3267242 GCA_907163345.1 Haberlea rhodopensis | reverse complement strand
TAAAATAAAATAAGAAGTAAACAAATAAATAAATACGTAAAGAAATAAAAGCGGTATGAACAAGGATATTTGTTATAGAAGTTCGGCGATGAATCGCCTACGTCTCCTCTTCCTCGGTTAGATAACCCTCCAACCGAGGTTCCACTAGAATAAATGATCTTGGCCTTGAGGGCTCCAAGTTAGCCACAGCCCAACTCTTCCCGAGTTTACAAAGCTCTTCCCGAGCACAATACTCTTCACGAGTACACAAAGCTCTTCACGAGCTACCAACACTCTTCACGAGTCTTCTTGGCCTTAAGGGCTCCAAGGATAGCCCACAACACATGCACCAACTTTACTTGTTGGCGACTTTACAATTTTCCAACTTGCTTGGTGTTGGAGGACCTTTACAGAAACTCAATCAAACACCTTCAAGGTGTACCACATACGAAGAATCAAAACTCACACAACAAGAAATGAATTACAAACTCCAATACACACAAATGTATGAAGTTTGCAATGCTAAAGTAATTTGAATTGATCAAGCTTTCTGTAGTTTATAGTCTGTTTCTTGCCTTCAAAAAGCTCCAAAAGATCCATATTTATAGTGTAGGAGGCCCCCCAAAGCTCCTACTACCGTTGCTACACATAAGGCTTTGAATCACGCCTCGATCGCCTCTCGGAAATCGCCTCGGGCGATCACCCATCGCCACCCTTTAACGGTCAAATCTGGCCCAGATCGCCTCGGGCGATCTCCCATCGCCTGGGGCGATCGTCAATGATAACCAAGGCCGTAGGTAAAGTTCTGGATCGCCTCGGGCGTTCCGTGCATCGCCTGGGGCGATCGCCCTTAAAAAATGGCCTAGGAAGCATTCTGGATCGCCTGGGGCGAGGTTGACCATCGCCAGGGCGATCTGATCGCCAGCGTGCCCACCGTGCCATCGCTTCAGTCGATGGTGCGCAACATGGCTCGGATCGCCTGAGGTGATGGCCCGGATCGCCTGAGGTGATCTGCCAGATTTCTCAGCACTCCAAACTTTGCACTATTCGCCATCTTAAGCTCATTTCTGGGAAAGTGGTAAACATGAACGTTGAGCTATTCCTCTTATCTAGGTGTGTACAAAATTGCATTGCATTTCATTAAGGTATGAAGAAGTTATGCCCAAAATGCTACAGTCGCTCAAACCTTGCTACAATCTGCACTTGTTTATGACTTCCATGACATTTTGCTCCATGATGCAATCCGAATTGGACTGAGATGTTCGAATATGAAATCTATATATTGAGTTTTCTTTCCAACCTCTTTGGATTCACCTTGTTCGGAGCATCGAGCCAAGAGATATAATCAAAACATTGCACTGCGCTCCAATTGGCTTCTATACGAATTTGCCCACCAACGACCATTGGTTTGTGGGTCTTCATCCCATCATAAGAAATTGTTCCAACATCATTCCACACATGTTGAACACTTAAATTGGTTGTTCATAGATGTCATTCCTTCTCGTCCAAGCTCAATAGATTCCTTGATAAAAATCACCGCTTGTCCTATGAACTCGCATATGTTATTGTATAACTTGGGTTCTCTTCCATTGGTCTTCCCAACCAATTTATCAATATAACCCTGTACACTAAGTAGACATATTAGTATAACAAATGCAAGTTTTGTTGATCATCAAAACTCAAAGATTAACCGGGATAATTTAACAGCATTAAACGCAACCATGCGTTTAAGGCTCAACATCTCCCCTCTTTTGCTGATCACAAAACTTGATAAACTTGAATAAGTATATGCATGAAATGTGAGTAAAAAAACTCCCCCCTTACAATTGCATACACTACAAGTTAATCAACAATCCTCTCCCCCTCAAACCATGCATACTCAAGCTCTCCCCCTTAAACTATGCATGAATTAAGGTTCAAGTTTATCACAAAATTCTCCCCCTTTTGTGATAATCAAAAAGCACAAATTTAAATAAACATAGTTCAATTATATGTTGCCACATAGCCATATTTCAACAATTTACACATTTTCCTCATCAAGCATGTAATAAGCATAAGATTTAATCAATGAGATGAAAAAAAACACGCGTTTAAGGCAATCAACAATGATTCTAAATTTTGCAAAGTGTGCATATGTTCTACCATGAGTTCATGCACTTATGCCCAATAAACATTAAAAATATCAAAGCATTGTTAGATAAGTTAACAAAACTATAATTGCAAATTTCCCACATTGCATATTCAAATTTGAATTTTAGGCATATCAAGATATATATACCAAAAAGATATAAGCAAGAATCATGCATCAAAATAATTTATATGTGCATATGCTAAGGGGTTATGCATTTTACTACCAATGAATATTGAGCTTCATATTTATTGGCCACAATTAATTTGTGCCAATTAATTTTGAATTGCTCTTTTAACATGTAAAAAGTAAATTTTACCCTCGATGACAAGAGTTCGTTCTTGTCATTGGTCCAACCCTCGAGCCTCTTCTATAGTGGTGAATAATACAACCCTCCTTTGAGTTGCTTGGCCCTTCATCCTCCATTCCATTTTTGTTCCTACAAGATAACTTTACAATAGGAGGAACTTTGGTACCCATTTGATTTTTGGGTCCTTGAGGGTTAACTTTCAAAGGCACTTTTGGAATCCATTTCCACCTCTTATTAGGTTGGTATTGGATTCTAGCAAACCTACATTTATTCTTAATATGACCATCATTGCAACAATAATTGTGCAAGTAGGAGAATTGTGCTTTGGTTTTGGCCAACAAGCTAGAAAAGGTTTTTGATTTGCTTGAGTAGCCTAACCCAGCTTTGTCAAAGCTACAACGTTGCAAGCCAAGCAATTCATTCATCTTTTACTACTTTCATTCACTAAATTTGCAAAATGATATCTGTAAAGAATTTAATTGATTTTTCAATGAATTATTTTCTTCATCTTTCTTAGCAATCTCAAGTTTGAGTAATTTGTTACTCATCTTGGTTTTGCCAAGAGCATCAATAAGTTCATTATAAGACTCTAAAAGTTCATCAAATGAAGGTACCTCATCGTCGCTTTCATCTCCTCTTCTCCAAAGATATTAAACAAAGATTGGTGGCTTCTTCTTCATCGGAGTCGCTATCACTCCATGTGGCTATAAACGCCTTCTTCTTCTTGCCTTTGTCCTCATTCTTCTTCCTAGGACATTTGTTAGCATAATGGCCTTTATCTTGACAATTATAACAAGTTACCTCATTTTTGGATTCTTGTTTGGGTAGCATTGGAGGTCTTTGACTTGCTATGTTTGTTGAAGAACTTCTTGAACTTCTTTGTGAACAAGATCATCTCTTCATCATCATCGTCTTCATCATCATCGGAGGTCTTTCCTTCCAACCAAAGCGATCCCATTTCTTTTGGATCTATCCTCCTCCTTTACTTCTCTTCTTGTGGCAACTTCAAGTCTCATGAGTCACCAATGTGCCATGGAGCTCATAAAGATCATAAGATCGTTCTCCCCTTTGTTGGACTCGATAATGGCCGTCCTCTTGGCATCCCATTCCTTTGGTAAGGCTCTTAGTGCTCTCCTCCTCCATATTTGCTTTGGAGAATACTTCTCTCCAAGTTGAGCAAGCTCGTTGATAATTAGGGTGAGCCTCCTAAACATGGAATCCACCTCTTCTCCGGACTCCATCTCAAATGTCTCATATTTGAGTGTAGGAGATCAATCTTGGTCTCCTTCACTTGGTTGGTTCCTTCATGACAAATTTGCAATTTGTCCCATATCTCCTTAGCCGTTGAGCACATCGAGATCCGGTTGTACTCCTTCATATCTAAGGCACAATGCAAAATATTAATCGCTTTAGCATTTTGTGAAATTAATATCATATCCCTCTATTGAAATCGTCCATTTCTTTGGGAACACTAATTCCCCCCAACTTCCTTTAAAGGAATATGTGGACCTTTCACTATGATTTTCCCATAGATCATAATCTACGGATTGATGTATAGAGAAATTCTATTCTTCCAATAACCGTAGTTATCACCCTGAAAAGCGGAGGGCGATTTGTCGATTGACCTTGAGCAAAACTCATTTGCTAGATTAGCCATATAAATTTTGATTTAAAACAAAATCAAATGGCTCTGATACAACTTGTTGGAATCGAAGAGGGGGGGTGAATGAGATTCCTTGGCTACTTTAGCTTTTAAAAATGAGTTTGCAAAACTAAAAGAGTTTGCGCTTGCGGAAGGCTTAAGTCAATCGATAAATAAAATAAAATAAAAGTAAACAAATAAATAATACGTAAAGAAATAAAGCGGTAAATGACAAGGATATTTGTTATAGAAGTTCGGCGATGAATCGCCTACGTCTCCTCTTCCCGGTTAGATAACCTCCAACCGAGGTTCCACTAGAATAAATGATCTTGGCCTTGAGGGCTCCAAGTTAGCCACAACCCAACTCTTCCCGAGTTTACAAAGCTCTTCCCGAGCACAATACTCTTCACGAGTACACAAAGCTCTTCACGAGCTACCAACACTCTTCACGAGTCTTCTTGGCCTTAAGGGCTCCAAGGATAGCCACAACACATGCACCAAACTTTACTTGTTGGCGACTTTACAATTTTCCAACTTGCTTTGGTGTTGGAGGACCTTTACAAGAAACTCAATCAAACACCTTCAAGGTGTACCAATACGAAGAATCAAAACTCACACAACAAGAAATGAATTACAAACTCCAATACACACAAATGTATGAAGTTTGCAATGCTAAAGTAATTTGAATGATCAAGGCTTTCTTGTAGTTTATAGTCTTGTTTCTTGCCTTCAAAAGCTCCAAAAGATCCATATTTATAGTGTAGGAGGCCCCCAAAGCTCCTACTAGCCGTTGCTACACATAAGGCTTGAATCACGCCTCGATCGCCTCGGAAATCGCCTCGGGCGATCACCCATCGCCACCCTTTAACGGTCAAATCTGGCCCAGATCGCCTCGGGCGATCTCCCCATCGCCTGGGGCGATCATCAATGATAAACAAGGCCGTAGGTAAAGTTCTGGATCGCCTCGGGCGTTCCGTGCATCGCCTGGGGCGATCGCCCTTCAAAAAATGGCCTAGGAAGCATTCTGGATCGCCTGGGGCGAGGTTGACCATCGCCTGGGGCGATCTGATCGCCAGCGTGCCCACCGTGCCATCGCTTCAGTCGATGGTGCGCAACATGGCTCGGATCGCCTGAGGTGATGGCCCGGATCGCCTGAGGTGATCTGCCAGATTTCAGCACTCTCAAACTTTGCACTATTCGACCATCTTAAGCTCATTTCTGGGAAAAGTGGTAAACATGAAAGTTGTAGCTTTCCTCTTATCTAGGTGTGTACAAAATTTCATTGCATTTCATTAAGGTATGAAGAAGTTATGCCCAAAATGCTACAGTCGCTCAAACCTTGCTACAATCTGCACTTGTTATGACTTCCATGACATTTTGCTCCATGATGCAATCCGAATTGGACTGAGATGTTCGAATATGAAATCTATAATATTGAGTTTTCTTTCCAACCTCTTTGGATTCACCTTGTTCGGAGCATCGAGCCAAGAGATATAATCAAAACATTGCACTGCGCTCCAATTGGCTTCTATACGAATTTGCCCACCAACGGACCATTGGTTTGTGGGTCTTCATCCCATCATAAGAAATTGTTCCAACATCATTCCACACATGTTGAACACTTAAATTGGTTGTTCATAGATGTCATTCCTTCTCGTCCAAGCTCAATAGATTCCTTGATAAAAATCACCGCTTGTCCTATGAACTCGCATATGTTATTGTATAACTTGGGTTCTCTTCCATTGGTCTTCCAACCAATTTATCAATATAACCCTGTACACTAAGTAGACATATTAGTATAACAAATGCAAGTTTTGTTGATCATCAAAACTCAAAGATTAACCGGGGATAATTTAACGCATTAAACGCAACCATGCGTTTAAGGCTCAACAATCTCCCCCTTTTTGATGATCACAAAACTTGATAAACTTGAATAAGTAATATGCATGAAATGTGAGTAAAAATAACTCCCCCTTAACAATTGCATACACTACAAGTTAATCAAGCAAATAACTCTCCCCCTCAAACCATGCATACTCAAGCTCTCCCCCTTAAACTATGCATGAATTAAGGTTCAAGTTTATCACAAAATTCTCCCCCTTTTTGTGATAATCAAAAAGCACAAAATTTAAATAAACATAGTTCAATTATATGTTGCCACATAGCCATATTTCAACAATTTACACATGTTCCTCATCAAGCATGTAATAAGCATAAGATTTAATCAATGAGATGAAAAAAAACAATGCGTTTAAGGCAATCAACAATGAATTCTAAATTTTGCAAAGTGTGCATATGTTCTACCATGAGTTCATGCACTTATGCCCAATAAACATTAAAAATATCAAAGCATTATTAGATAAGTTAACAAAACATATAATTGCAAATTTCCACATTGCATATTCAAATTTGAATTTTAGGCATATCAAGATATATATACCAAAAAGAGATAAGCAAGATTCATTGCATCAAAATAATGTATATGTGCATATGCTAAGGGGTTATGCTTTAACTACCAATTGAATATTGAGGCTTCATATTTATTGGCCACAATTAATTTGTGCCAATTAATTTGAATTGCTCTTTTAACATGTAAAAGTAAATTTTACCCTCGATGACAAGAGTTCGTTCTTGTCATTGGTCCAACGCCTCGAGCCTCTTCTATAGTGTGTGAATAATACAAACTCCTCCTTTGAGTTGCTTGCCCGTCATCCTCCATTCCATTTTTGTTCCTACAAGATAAAATTTACAATAGGAGGAACTTTGGTACCCCATTTGATTTTTGGGTCCTTGAGGGGTTAACTTTCAAAGGCAACTTTTGGAATCCATTTCCACCTCTTATTAGGTTGGTATTGGATTCTAGCAAACCTACATTTATTCTTAATATGACCATCATTGGCAACAATAAGTGCAAGTAGGAGAATTGTGCTTTGGTTTTGGCCAACAAGCTAGAAAAGGTTTTTGATTTGCTTGAGTAGCCTAACCCAGCTTTGTCAAAGCTACAACTTTGCAAGCCAAGCAATTCATTACATCTTTTTACTACTTTTCACTAAATTTGCAAAATGATATCTGTAAAGAATTTAATTGATTTTTCAATGAATTATTTCTTCATCTTTCTTAGCAATCTCAAGTTTGAGTAATTTGTTACTACATCTTGGTTTTGCCAAGAGCATCAATAAGTTCATTATAAGACTCTAAAAGTCATCAAATGAAGGTACCTCATCGTCCGCTTTCATCTCCTTCATCTCCAAGAGATATTAAACAAAGATTGTGGCTTCTTCTTCATCGGAGTCGCTATCACTCCATGTGGCTATAACGCTCTTCTTCTGCCTTTGTCCTCATTCTCTTTCCTAGGACATTTGTTAGCATAATGGCCTTTATCTTGACAATTATAACAAGTTACCTCATTTTTGGATTCTTGTTTGGTAGCATTGGAGGTCTTTGACTTGCTATGTTTGTTGAAGAACTTCTTGAACTTCTTTGTGAACAAGATCATCTTTTCATCATCATCGTCTTCATCATCATCGGAATGGTCTTTCCTTCCAACCAAAGCGATCCCATTTCTTTTGGATCTATCCTCCTCCTTACTTCTCTTCTTGTGGCAACTTCAAGCTCATGAGTCACCAATGTGCCATGGAGCTCATCAAGATCTAAGATGTGTTCTCACCCTTGTTTGGACTCGATGATGGCCGTCCTCTTGGCATCCCATTCCTTTGGTAAGGCTCTTAGTGCTCTCCTCCATATTTGCTTTGGAGAATACTTCTCTCCAAGTTGAGCAAGCTCGTTGATAATTAGGGTGAGCCTCCTAAACATGGAATCCACCTCTTCTCCGGACTCCATCTCAAATGTTCTCATATTGAGTTGTAGGAGATCAATCTTGGTCTCCTTCACTTGGTTGGTTCCTTCATGACAAATTTGCAATTTATCCCATATCTCCTTAGCCGTTGAGCACATCGAGATCCGGTTGTACTCCTTCATATCTAAGGCACAATGCAAATAGTAATCGCTTAGCATTTTGTTGAAATTAATATCATATCCGCTCTATTGAAATCGTCCATTTCTTTGGGAACACTAATTCCCCCAACTTCCTTAAAGGAATTATGTGGACCTTTCACTATGATTTTCCATAGATCATAATCTACGGATTGGATGTATAGAGAAATTCTATTCTTCCACTAAACCGTAGTTATCACCCGTGAAAAGCGGAGGGGCGATTTGTCGATTGACCTTGAGCAAACTCATTTGCTAGATTAGCCATATAAAAATTTTGATTTAAAACAAAAATCAAATGGCTCTGATACAACTTGTTGGAAATCGAAGAGGGGGGGTGAATGAGATTCCTTGGCTACTTTAGCGTTTTAAAATGAGTTTGCAAAACTAAAAGAGTTTGCGCTTGCGGAAGGCTTAAGTCAATCGATAAATAAAATAAAATAAGAAGTAAACAAATAAATAAATACGTAAAGAAATAAAGCGGTAAATGACAAGGATATTTGTTATAGAAGTTCGGCGATGAATCGCCTACGTCTCCTCTTCCCGGTTAGATAACCTCCAACCGAGGTTCCACTAGAATAAATGATCTTGGCCTTGAGGGCTCCAAGTTAGCCACAGCCCAACTCTTCCCGAGTTTACAAAGCTCTTCCCGAGCACAATACTCTTCACGAGTACACAAAGCTCTTCACGAGCTACCAACACTCTTCACGAGTCTTCTTGGCCTTAAGGGCTCCAAGGATAGCCACAACACATGCACCAACTTTACTTGTTGGCGACTTTACAATTTTCCAACTTGCTTTGGTGTTGGAGGACCTTTACAAGAAACTCAATCAAACACCTTCAAGGTGTACCAATACGAAGAATCAAAACTCACACAACAAGAAATGAATTACAAACTCCAATACACACAAATGTATGAAGTTTGCAATGCTAAAGTAATTTGAATTGATCAAGGCTTTCTTGTAGTTTATAGTCTTGTTTCTTGCCTTCAAAAAGCTCCAAAAGATCCATATTTATAGTGTAGGAGGCCCCCCAAAGCTCCTACTAGCCGTTGCTACACATAAGGCTTGAATCACGCCTCGATCGCCTCGGAAATCGCCTCGGGCGATCACCCATCGCCACCCTTTAACGGTCAAATCTGGCCCAGATCGCCTCGGGCGATCTCCCCATCGCCTGGGGCGATCGTCAATGATAAACAAGGTCGTAGGTAAAGTTCTGGATCGCCTCGGGCGTTCCGTGCATCGCCTGGGGCGATCGCCCTTCAAAAAATGGCCTAGGAAGCATTCTGGATCGCCTGGGGCGAGGTTGACCATCGCCTGGGGCGATCTGATCACCAGCGTGCCCACCGTGCCATCGCTTCAGTCGATGGTGCGCAACATGGCTCGGATCGCCTGAGGTGATGGCCCGGATCGCCTGAGGTGATCTGCCAGATTTCAGCACTCTCAAACTTTGCACTATTAGACCATCTTAAGCTCATTTATGGGAAAAGTGGTAAACATGAAGTTGTAGCACTTCATCTTATCTAGGTGTGTACAAATTTCATTGCATTTCATTAAGGTATGAAGAAGTTATGCCAAAATGCTACAGTCGCTCAAACCTTGCTACAATCTGCACTTGTTATGACTTCCATGACATTTTGCTCCATGATGCAATCCGAATTGGACTGAGATGTTTCGAATATGAAATCTATAATATTGAGTTTTCTTTCCAACCTCGTTGGATTCACCTTGTTCGGAGCATCGAGCCAAGAGACATAATCAAAACATTGCACTGCGCTCCAACTGGCTTCTATACGAATTTGCCCACCAACGGACCATTGGTTTGTGGGTCTTCATCCCATCATAAGAAATTGTTCCAACATCATTCCACACATGTTGAACACTTAAATTGGTTGTTCATAGATGTCATTCCTTCTCGTCTAAGCTCAATAGATTCCTTGATAAAAATCACCGCTTGTCCTATGAACTCGCATATGTTATTGTATAACTTGGGTTCTCTTCCATTGGTCTTCCCAACCAATTTATCAATATAACCCTGTACACTAAGTAGACATATTAGTATAACAAATGCAAGTTTTGTTGATCATCAAAACTCAAAGATTAACCGGGGATAATTTAACGCATTAAACGCAACCATGCGTTTAAGGCTCAACAAGTATCATATGATATCACTAATGGGTCTTCATTCAGTATGCCCTCAAGCTTGGCAAGATTATAACAGTGTAAGCTCGTTGCTCCTACAAGTTTCTTCATGAAATGGTAGGCATGGGAGAATGATTCTCGACTTGACTTCATATCTTGGAGGATGTAGTGCGGTGAAGTTGGCATCGATGGAAAATACGGATCCACATATGGCATAGAACATGTCTTCATCGATGGGCTCAAATCGGAATCTTCGAAAGTCTCTTCCTTCTCCAACATCACACTCGACTCATCTTCATATGGGAACTCCTCAGATAATGTCTCTAAAGTAGGCTCAATCTCTTGACGAGGCTCAAGTTTCCTTGAATCTTCCACAGTAGTAGGATCACTCCCCCAACCTTGGTTGTTTGAGTGATCATCGTCATGAAACCCAACTTGATTCGTCTCCTCTTCTATAGTAGGTATCGTCTCATTCTGTTGGCAGCTTACTGATAAGGTTTCCATGAGGCTCACCATTTGCTGCTCCAGATGACGCATGGAGTTGGTCTGACTTTCAATCTTTGTCTCACATTGATGCCATAAACCTGAGTAACGTATCCTCTAAATGAGCACTGACTTCCGCAGAACTGTCACTCATCTCTCCCTGATGTTCAAGGGTGGGTCTGTAAAATGAGGGTCGTGAGGCTTTGGTGGGTATTTGTGGCTCCACCTGCAGTGAATGATTCCAATGCCACTGGTAGTCGAAGTTCGCCATGTCATTAAACAAGTGCAATACATTGTCTTCATCTCTATCAACCAAAGGACTACCAGTTGCCAAAGCTCCGTTGAATTTCCATCCTTGTGTGTCCGCATCCAAACCACTGAAAAAATATTGCAGACGAGTGTAGTTTGGAAAGTCATTATTCCGGTACGTGCTTGCCAAATCGTTGAATCTCTCCCACTCTGCATAGAACGGCTCGGACGGTTGTTGGCCAAATCTTGTGAATGCTTGTTGATGTAGCATCTCCAAGTACCTCACAAGACAAACAAAACAAAAACCCAAATATAAATTATTTTTTTTATTTTTTTTCTTCGAAAATTTTGAAATTAAAATAAAAACAATGGTTAAATTACAGTCAAAGAACCTAGTATGATATTACTAAAGTTAATCCCCGGCAACGGCGCAAAAAACTTGATCGCTTTTATTTTAAACAATTAATTCCAGCGTAGCAATTTTAGACCGCAAGTGCACGGTGTCAAGTTTTAGTATAGATAGGAAGAATACGGATTGTCGAACCCACAGGGACTATCAAGCAATTACCAAATAAGATTCTTTAAACTATATTTAACCTACGATAATTAATTAATAAACTAACAAATAAATAAATTAACTACTCTAATCCAACCAAAACAATCGACGATCACGAGAAAAATCTACAAGAAAGAATTATCTAGACTATGATTCACCTAACCCAACTCTTACAATTCTTTTCTCCATACATCTCTAAGGTGACGGGTTTTCCGAATTTATTCAATATACTCTCTCGAGCTATATTAAATCTAACATCAAATTGCAACAAGTAACTCTCGTTCACTTAATTAACGATTTAATATTGAATGCGCTTTATGAAAACCACTAACTTTAGATTAACCTAAAGCTATCACTCGTATCTGATTTTATCTCTCGATCTAATCTTTAACACACGGCACAAATTACTATATCGTATTATAATTTTATCTCTCGATCTCAATTATAATAAAATATCATTCAAAGGGGATCAATCCTTCAAAAGCATTAAGAATAATAACACATGCTCATAGAAGATGCATGAATGCAATTAATCAATAATATTAAAGGAAAAACAATGTTTAAGATATTTCTCAATCATCCAAAACACATTAAATCCAATAATAATTCAAAACAATAATAGAAAAGTAAAAGCAAACTCCCAAGTCGACTTCTTAGTTGATTCTCGATCCTTCCTTCGCTTCTTTCTCGATCGTGCATCTCGATTCTCTTGTTGGCTTGTTCCAAATTCATAGGGTGAAAGGTTGATGAATGGTGATAGATGGAAGAAAGGTGGAAGCTGTGGTGCAAGTCATGAAGTGAAGGAAGGGGTTGAGGCGTGTGATGGAGTGAAGGAAAAGTGATTGTTGAAGTGGGGCGCGTCCCTCCCTTCTGGACGTATTGCCATATATATATATCATATATGCATCCCCCTGTTGTATTCTGAGTTCCGTCTTTTATGGGTCCCAAAATCTGCTCAAGATTTTATCACAATTCCACGTCCATAATATCTCCCGAAATCTGCTCTTTTCACGTCAATATTTACTTGTATTTGCTCCACGTACCTGTCCCGCTTCACGTGAATATCATGTCTCAAATAATATTATATCTCTTTCCTCCTATTATGCTGAATATTAATCTCAAAATATTTTCCAATCTCAAGTCAAACCCACTTTTTATTGACCAACCTCCTCACGTTGAAATCTGCTGGTGAATTCAGATATGGGAAAAAATATTTTATTTCCTTTTGATCCTTCAATCAGCTGTTATCCATGTACATACTGATATGTTGTAAGTTTACATGCATGCCCCTTAAAATCTGATTCTATCGTGTCATGCTTCTTTCCCTTGCCATGTTAGCTCGGTTTGGTCATTTTCATCTAATTAGCTCAAATCCTTCACTTTTATGCTCTTAGACAATTATTCCTGAAACACACAAAAACAACACAAAGGGCATAATATCGTCCAGGAATCATAATAAAACATACATAAAACCCTCAAAATATAAGTGTAAAAACCAGACTTATCACCAGCCCCAGTACAAAGTACTCCGGACCCCAGATCCCACCAAAAACCAAATTCCAAGGTTATCACCACGATGAGAATACAATCTCATCCCTTGGATCAAACGACTCCAAATACCGGATTTAAAACCCCCGGGAGTCCCAAAACCGCAATTAATTCATAATTGCCACAATTAAAATCCATTAAGGAGTATTACCACACCGGGATTAACATCATTAATCACAGGGCATCACAATTATCCCCCACTAATAAAATTTCGTCCCTGAAATTTGCACAGGCGTACTCCACGTATCGCCGAGATCACGCAATCCAAATGGATCCACACTGTCGAATCATGAACATGAAATGAACGACACACCAACCGCGAGGATACCAACCTCGCACCAGCACCCGGAATGGAGTAACCTCCCAAACCAACACAAATTCAAGGAAGACGTCAGCATTCCCCGATGCTAACCATCTCAAAGCAGTCAGCCAACCATAACTGCAAATCAAACGAATCATTCGTGATTCCAACATAGATATTGCCTCGGTGATATCTCTACGATTTAGCCTACGATGTTAAACATACATCGTTACCAAGGAAGCCACCAGTACACAACAGTGTACCTAAACTCCATCCGGCTTCCGCTTTCCAAAATCCATCTCCATCAAAGGAATAGTTGCACCACATTGCAACACAGATCGGGCAACATCACGACCACCGATCAACACAAAACACATCTCCAAAGATGTCTACGTCCTGGTGTTCCAAGAATCATACCTTGGTCCAAATACACCATCGAGACTCCACAAGGTCTCAAGTTCTCGAAAGGACATGCAAGAATAATCAATTGCATTCCCGCCACACGTGTCAACCACGAAACTTAACCAATCCGAATTCTGGCCATCCATCGTTTACCCTAGGATTCAACAATCCTAACACATGGAGGCTATCGAATTATCTAGCAAGAATTACCATGAGCCCTAAACACAACAATCCCCCCCCCCCCCTTCAGAGGGAGTCAACCGGACCTCACGATCATTCCTCAGAATACATCGTGTCATCGAGGTCACCAATCTCAAGGTGCCACAATCTCCCACCGGAGATTTATTCATCCAAGCATACTAACCCGATGCTCGACAAGTACTAAGAATACAAGCCTAAGCACCAATACTACATGCATACTCAATGCACGCAGCTCGGGTATCTCTAATCATACCCATGAGCTCCAAATACAACAGTCAATCCTCGGGTATTCTCACCCAGTGGAGAATAATGATTGACGAACTAAAAGCCAAAGGGTGTGATTCCAACATTAACACCACACAAACCAATTCAACGAATCTTCCAAAGATTCTCAATAGGTATATGAATACCGCCTTCCTCACAAGGAAAGTGTTATGAACCATGACCCTCCAACCTCGAACCACCGTTCGGAAACCTGGATATATTTATACCAAAATATATCTCGGAACCAATAAATACCCAATAGGTTCAGAATAGTGCCTCAATGCCACTATTACCAAACCGAAAACCATATACACAACGTATACACATCTAACGATGTTCTGTACTAGCACCATAGTACTCCACAATTCCGAGCATTTCCCTGGAGACGTCTCCTCGTACGTCTCTCAGAAATAAAAGCCATTACTTAGCCCAACACCAGTAATGCGTACCATGGCTGATTTACAATCAACCAACGATCGATACCAGCTGTCTCCATGACAGTACAATCCAAATCTCTCCAAGAGATAAAATCAATACTGTAGTGTTACTCCACTAACTATACCCACAATTCCAATTGTGACTCCCGTTGCATTCCATATGCAAAGATGCTCAACCAGAGCTAACTACGACTTGTCGACACTCACGTTGGTATTCCCAACAAAATTGAGTTGTCCCGGTACAAGTCCCTCAAAATATTTGACGTATAAACGTCCCCGTGAGGTATTTCCTGCCTCAAACCTTAAGCCACAAAGTGACTACAAGAGTCCATTATGACCCTCAACATATCATCATATGATTCACCAAACTCGGTTCCAGCGAGCAATATAATGGCTACAACAAGCATACTATATCACTGTAACAATACCTAGCTAGCAATTCGCTGCTCATATAGACTTATACCCAACCTACCAACATGCCATACGTTCCATCCTGGTACACCATACCGTAACATCCATTACAATAGTGGGTCATCACCCAATATTCCTCTAATACCAATGCACAAAGGACATTCCAGTGTCCTTGTTCAGTCGTAAGGCAATCCTATCCATTAGGATTTAATCCACACCCTCATGGGTGGGTGTGACCATGTCTACCACACGTTACATCGACAAGAGCGAGTAGTTTCCTCAATAACTACTCCTACTAACACTCACTTGGCCATAGCCATCCCAGCGAGTATACCCAAAGGTACCATTACTCATAAAATATTTACCTCAAATATGTGATGCGGTACACTTCCTGTACGGCACACCCAATAATTCTTCGAGCAACCTGCTCGGCATAATGGTCTCGTCAACTAGTGACCCAACCACTACCATGTGCTCACCATTGGCACTCAGACCATACGACTAAATACATATACATAAATGCATTATTCATCGAAACGACGCTACACGTCTACATGGAATATCCACTAAGCCATCGTCATCCCGTGACTGTACATGTCAACATGTGACATCCAAAATAACATCGTCAACTCGTGACGGTCCATATCGATACACGGCATCCATAATATCATCATCAAACACGCGACGATATATGTATATTAACGCATGACATCCACAATAATGCTAATAAACAGCAAGACACTATAACTCGTCGCTAATATGATAGCGGCATACATGTCTCTGTCGTCCAATAGTGGTACACAATCAACACCCATCGCTCATAGGTGGCGTAATCCAGTGCTACGTACATAGCGGTATAACCCATCGCTACAGAATCAGCGGCGTAATCCCTCGCCATAGATTCAGCCGCATGAAACATCGCTATAGATACCGGCGGTATGAACCATCGCCAATAGATGTAGCGGAATGACCCATCGCTATATAATACCTGGCGGCATAAACCATCACCAATAGAATAACGGAATGAGCCATCGCTATGAATACCCGGCGGCATAAACCATCGCCAATAGAATAGCGGAATGAACCATCGTTATGAATACCCGGTGGCATAAAACATCGCCAATAGAATAACCGATCCCTAGTCTTGTTATAGTAGTGTATTTTAATGCACCTCGCTTGTCATGACCGTGGCACTAATACCCCTCGCTTCGACATATCAACGGCATTGAATAACCTCGCTCAAATGTGACATGCGGCAATACCCTTGCTTCAACATCTGGCGGCAAATATTCTTTCATCGCTACGATATGACATCGGCAAGTATTCTATCATCGCGTCAAGTGACATCGGCAAAGCATTTAAAATCATCAATCATCCATAACAACGACTCATGGGATATTCACCAAGCATTCCATCTATACCTGTAACACAATGCATATTCCATATCCCAATATACATCAACATGAGTGTATTTTAATGCACATCGCTTCAAATGTGACATGCGGCAATACCCTTGCTTCAACATTTGGCGGCAAAGCATTAAAATCACCACTCCAATATATACAACCACAATGAGTGTATTTTAATGCACCTCGCTTCAAATGTGACATGTGGCAATACCCTCGCTTCAACATTTAGCGGCAAAGCATTAAAATCATCACTCCAATATACGTGCAACCACAATGCATAATCCATAATCCAATATACATCGCCATGAGTGTATTTTAATGCACCTCGCTTCAAATGTGACATGCGGAATTTTACCATCGCTTCAACATTTAGCGGCAAAGCATTAAAATCATCACTCCAATATATATGCAACCACAATGCATAATCCATGATGTATATAAAATGCAGGTTACCGTTTCTGTCTTTCAACCCTGGCCTTAGCCCTTCATGCCATAGCGTCCCTACAGGAACAATTCCAAACCATGAGCATATAATAATCCATATTCACCACAATATTATTATAATGAGTAAATGCATAAACCATGCATACCAGGTACTTCTTGTATCCAAATGCATTTCAAAATGCTCATTTGGTTGTCCCTGTGTCACAACTCACAATCATAATCAAGAGATTATATTATGATTCCATAGATGTCATGGCATATAATTGTTCCACTATGATCACATATCATAAAAGCGCATAAGCAAAATAGTTCTGCCACACAACACTAACTACCATCATGCATAAGTATGTGCTTTCCATTCCATTAACGTGTTCATAGGCCCTCAACAGCCCCAAAAAGCAAACCTGGCTCTGATACCATTAATGTAAGGACCCCCGTGCCCTTAACCCGTTATTAGTGTATTAATCCATGCCATTAGTGCATACAATCATATTATCATGGGAAGGAAACCACATGCAAGCATAGCATCATATACCATTTATAAAATGTTTTGCATTAGAACCCCATAATATTCAACTTCCCCAACCAAAACCACTTTCATAGTATGCACCCTAATATTACACTAATATACTCTCAGTTAATTTAGCAATTCCGTATTTAATTGCATGCAGACAATAAATGAAGAGAGAAAAGTCATGCCCATTTATACATTCCATATACACGTAAAAACGTGCTCACATGAGAGCACCCAATGAATAAGGGTGTATCTAATGTATAACATACTCTACCGAATACCGTTACTGGTACTTAAATCCTGGAAGCACCTCCTATGCACAGCTCGATCTCAACTCTGGATCTACGTACTTATTCAACCAGCTCGGGTACTTCAATCCTGGAAGTACCTCAAATTAACAGTCCGAGCTCAACTCCAAAGCTACTGTTGCACCTGTATCACCTGCCCCAACAGAGACAACCCCCACACGGGGTGAGCATACCAATACCCCAAATCTAATAAGCACAATATTATAATTCATAATTTACACAAGTAAATGTTATGAATATTAAAAGATACTCCCTGGATGGCATCATCCTCATCCGGGATCCCCTGTGCTGTTCCTATTCTCAAAATAACCGAAACCATCAAATTCACAAATGTCAGTTAATCGTTACATTGATTAACTAATCCGTTACCCACATACCGATACCATAATCAATAATATCAAATCATTAAACAATTATTACAGGTATTCCATATATTCACTTTCTATTCCGTCACTCGCTCTACAATAGCGGTGTCATAATCGATGTTCGCTCAACGGCTACAACATCCCAATCATTGCTCGCTCAGAAGCGGCACCATATAATTCTCAATGTCCATCAAGTGATTGCAACAACCATATATTATTCATGCACAACGATTGCAATAATATCACCCATGCTCAACAGCAGTGGCGTCATAATCGATGTTCGCTCAATGACGACAACATCCAATCATTGCTCGCTCAAAAGTGGCACCATATAATTCCCAATGTCTATCCATTTATTGCAATATAATGTACCATACATTCAACCGTTGCAAGTATATAAAAGGGCTTTGCTCGTACGTTATACGTACCTTATAATTCCGTAGTTCGAATCCAACCTTGCCTTGGTCCCGTGACCGGTGAATTATGTGCTAAACACAATTAATAATCCACAATTAAATTCAAGCATGCGACCACGTGCCCAAGCACGTTCACAAACCCCAATTATATCATCATCCATGACAATTAACCATTTTAAAAGACCGCGGGCGAAGCATGCATCAAAAACTCAACATGAAATTTTTCCCCAAAAACAGGCACTGGCGGTCGATCGCTTCATCCGAGGCGATCGATCGCCTCGCAAAAATGGCATGGGCGATCGATCGCTCCATTCCAGGCGATCGGTCGCCTCTCAGTGTTTTTGGCTACTGCCTCATGGCGATAGATTGCTTCCTTTGAGGCGGTCGATCGCCTCACTCTTCATCTTCCTCAAAATTTCACCAACGTCGTGGCAATCGATCGCCCGTCCCTAGGGATCGATCGCTTCGACCTGTATCAGCCAAAATGGCGTTTTTCTTGTAAAATTTTCCCCAACAACAATCCTCACACCCCATACAACATAAATCCTTAACAAGGGGCTATAAATCAACCCCGAAACACAACAACCCAAAAATCTTTAAAAACGATGGTTCTTAAACCCAACTCAAATCCTTCCCAAACACCACAATACCATAATCAAATCGAAGACAAATACGAGGGGATTGATAATACCTTATTATCTTAGAGAAATTCGGCTCCCAAGTCGAGCCTCCACCGATTTTTGCTCAAGGGAGAAAAGGGAAGGGAAATGGGTTTGGGGAAGGGAGAGCGCTGGTGAGACTGAGAGAAATGAGATCCAAAATGATCGAACACCGAGTCCACTTGGTATATATAGTACCAAAACTCCAAAATCCCGAGTCCTCCACAAATACATCATGACTCATTAAAAATCATCTGTTTTCACAAATTATCTCTCCAACTCAATTTTCATTACCAGCCCCAGTACAAACTACTCCGGACCCCAGATCCCACCAAAAACCAAATTTCAAGGTTATCACCACGATGAGAATACAATCTCATCCCTTGGATCCAATGTCTCCAAATACCGAATTTAAAACCCCATGCGAGTCCCAAAACCACAATTAATTCATAATTGCCACAATTAAAATCCATTAAGGATTATTACCACACCGGGATTAACATCATTAATCCCCGTGCATCACAGGTAATATGTAATGAGCTCTTGAAAGAACTCAAGTAAAGGAAAATGTAAACCCCCATCTAGCTGCCCACGGTAAAAGGTGTAATAACCCTCAGGTAGTCGGTTAGGTCGTTGGGATGTAGAAAGGAACAAGAATTCATAATCAGAAGGGTCTTGGCTAAGCTTACGGATATGGGCCTCATCTGAATCATCCAAGCAGGAACATACAATTCATACCAGAGATAATTGCCAGAAGGGGATTCCAACCTGTGATGGGGGCTTGCCTCAGCGATCTGAAGTTTATTCCCGGTCGAGGCCCCAACTTCCTGGGTGTTCTTAGCTCGGGTGACATCCTCAGGCATCTCCACCCCCTCGGGATAAAAAGAATCGTACTGATTTACAGCCAAAAGAGTCTCATCAGTCAGAGGGGAATGGAATAATTTATCATAGGAATAAGACATTCTCAATAAAACAGCGTACCTAGGAGTTTTCAGAAAGAGGAAAATGGAGAATAATGCAAGTAAAAGATGTCATAGCCGATCTGTTTCAATTGTTGCAAAATAAGATAATGAGGGCCATAATGTTGTATATATACAAGGGGGCCTCCTCGAATCCTGACCGTTGATCTCTGATTCATTGAACGACTAGTATTTGCCTCGGAATACGAACCAACGTCCTGACGGTCAAAATTTTGATTTCAAAATTTGAATTAAACAGGCGTTGGATTCGCGTCTAAACCATCAATGAATAGAAGAGATGTCTCATATCTAAAACAGGTTGGCTCAGTGCACACAAGCTTCTGGTCTACAACATCAGCTCAACTGGGATGAGGGACTGTGATACCCTTTAATAGTAATCACCACCTAATGAGTCGACCTTATTCCATTACTTTCTAGCAGTCTTACTTTAAAAGACCTCGCTTGTTCTTCCGACCTCTTTGGTGCAGACTGACCTGGTCGACCGACGTGTTTTACCTTACCTGTTTGTCCTCCTTCAATCATACCAGTGAATTCTTTTCGGACACGATTCATTGGCCGAGATCTTCTCATGCCTTGCTTAATGCATGAACATATCAATGGAATTGTATCTCATAAATTAGGCAAGTGCTAGATACGCGGAGAAATATCAGGGATCTGATTTGCATTTGTCAAAGATCCGCAAGATCTTATCATATCTTGAGTAGATTTGGATAAACATGGAAGGTATCATTGTTCCATGGTACATCTTAACTCTCCGCCTATAAATATCCGGTTCAATCTACATGTTTGGGCATTCATAAATCTTTCAGTTACTTTATAAGCATATATTTCTCTCATATCCTCTCGCCTGACTTGAGTGTCGGATGGGGCACGCCGGAAAAATTTCGGTCCTCTTCTCACATTTATTTCGTGATTCCAAGTCTTCGAGGCGAAGATCCTAATCAAGATTGACGCTATTATTATTGGCATTGAAGAACGGGGAGGTATTGCCTTACCTCTTGTTGATACAGAAGATAATCACATATTTTGGTGATATCACCACTTGATCGAGTTCAAGTTATGATTTTTTATCGTTTCAAGCTTGAGTGACAAAAGTACTAAATTATAATTATTCTTGAATTAGATTTTTTTTATAGCAAAATTCTTGAATACGATTTGTCTGCTTAAATCTTGGCTCGTTATCAATTGATTTTTTAGAATTATTCTCACTCTAAATTTTTTAATCAGACAACCCTTATATATAAATTTTATACATAAAATGAAGTGTGATTAACAAAAAATGGATTGTATATAAAGTAGAGTGTGATCACAGTGTAAATAATATTTATTTTCTTTTTAATTTCACACCAAAATATTCGTCAATACTATTATAAAATGATATATAATTTACCACTATGTTAACCTTATTTTCGAAATGAAAATAAAAGTAAGATCATATAAGAAACAATTAAGGGTATTAATAACTATCAATAAGTTTGTATCTTTTCTTCATAAATCTAGGCTGAATAGGTTTTCAACTACTGTAACCATATGTCAGCTTAATCGAGTTCCATTTCGTATCACGTATACTTTTTGCGGGATATTTAAAATAAATTGTCCAACCTACCAAAATTGTGGTTTTAATATAAGATAGGGATACTGCCAGAGCAAAGTTTGTTGATTTCAGAGCAAAATGAGTGAAATTTCAATTATACCCTTTTTGCAAAAAAAATAAATAAAATAAGACAACTTGATTTTAAAAATAATAATGATAAAAAAAATAAAAGAATGAGATAAATTGATTATAAAAAATTTAAAAAAATAAAAAAAATATGTTCTTTTGGTAATTTAGTTAACCGACATTTTTAAAATTAAAATTTGATATTTTGATGTAAAAATAGGGAACTTATTATTAATCAAGTATTTGTGACATTGTCATTATTGATAAACTTTTTTTAAGAAAGGCGCTTGTTGTGGCGGTGAGTTCGCCGGATCCCTACCTGTTCAAAGCAGTAAAAAATTATACGAGATGGGGACTAGACCAAGACTTCTCAATGTAAAAGTTACAATAATTATTATAATTGGCTCTCGCAATATCACTAATGTATATATAATATAACTAGTGTCATCATGCACGCCTTGCGTGTATGTACGATCAATTTTTTTTATAAAAGAATGTGGTAATCGTAAAGTCATTTTTTTATTTTGGGATTTAATATATTTGTTAAATTATTTTTTGAGTTTAGTTGTTTATTTGTCTTTTTTAACAACTATTTTTGTTGGACTTTAATATGTTTATCTGATTTTGTTATGTAAATGGATTGCAAATAATAAGCATTTTAGTAAATTTGGTTGCATACCAAGAGGCCAAATGTAGGTTTAGATACCTCTTACTTTATATATATATATACTAGTGTCCTCAGCACGCGTTGCGTGCTTGCACAATATTTTTTTTCAATTGGTTTTTTAACTCCTTTTTCGGGATTTACAAATATTATGTGATATGATAATATTGTAATTGACAATATTATTAAGGGCAATACGAAAATTATAAGTATATAATATATTAGGATAAATTGAAATTATTAAAAATATCGGGGATATTTAAGTCATTTTGCATGTTGGTATATTATTTGTGATTAATAAAAAAATAGTGGTATTTTGATAATTGTACGGCCATACCAAGAGATCATGGTAGTTTCTATATATATATATATATCAAGAAAGAAACGATGTTGCTGATGAACTAACAATTAAAGCCATTGTTGAACGCTGTCACCATTTGGCTCGAGAAGATTTAACTCATCCTAATCTTAGAGGGATTTGCAAGACAGATATCTCTCATTTCTCCTCGATTTTCTTCATGTTTGAGACATATTTTACGAATGTGGTCAACATAAAAGTTGTAAACTTTTCTGTTATCTTCGAGTGGACAGCTTATTTATTGAATTCGAAAATCGTATGAGAAAGTTATGGCCAAAATACTAAATTATGGTGCATCAGGCAGAATCATATGCGCATAGGCACCTGACATGCTGATAAAAATGTCCCGAGGCAGAATGTTAGGCACCCCAGCGCCCATACAGCCGCGCCCCAGCGCTCGTGTGTCCTGGAAATTATGGAAACTAGATTTATTTCCATTCTACATGGATTTAAACTTATTCCATCATCCTCCAACCTTATATACCTCGAAAATCAGATATTTTTATCAGTTAGATAGTTATGGTAGATTAGTTTAGGCTTAGTTTATAATTTTTCCTTCAATTTTGTTGAAGACGGCTACGAAGATCAACACGAAGGCGGGATTGACGACCTCGACGAGTGGAGATCGTATTAGTTTTCTGCATTTTTCTTTTCTTTATCATTTTTCTAAGATATGCCTAGCTAGTTTTTAATTCTTGGTTGGGAAAGACGAATCCTTGGATTTATTTATCTTGTGGAGATTCTTACGCTTTTATTTATCACTTTTAATTGAATATCAATGTTTTCAGATTTTTATGACATGATTTATATTTGTTTATTGGATTGATAACCTAATAACTTTCATATAATCTAATGCTAAATTTGATAATTGCTTGATTAATCAAATTTACGAAGCAACTAAGATTGATAATTGCATGTTGTTGGTGTTATTAAATTCTTAGGAAAACAATTGACTAAATTTATATAAACCGCTTGTGTTTGTGTTGTTTAGATTCATCACTCACTAGTTTTGAATGTTATCATGATTTTAATCTTGATTGCGCATACATAGATTGATTGATTGATGAAAATTAGGGCTAATTGACTAGGAATAAGGTGAGCGAGGAATAACATTCCCAATTAATGAATGTTCAAATAAAATTGAGTTTTTTTGTGAATCGATGAAATAGATGATAATATTCAGGTAGAGTCGACTGATACCAAGAATCGCTTTCAGTAATTAATCTCTTTGCTTTTAGTTCTTTTAGTATAACTTACTCACAACCCCACTTTTATTTTACTATTTTTGTTTTGATTTTCATTAACACAAAGATTCACACCTCCTCGATCGGTCCCTACCCACACTACTACATTTTTGTTATCGATCTTGAGGATTGAGGGGGTTAATTCGGGCGTAAACGATAAGCACACCACTCATTACATGCTTGAACCTACCTGATTTTACTTTGCCCTTTTGGGTAAATAATTAAACGTATCCGAGCTCATTACGTGCTTGAACCTACCTGAATTTACTTTGCCCTTTCGGGGTAATTAATTGAACGTATCCTAGCTCATTAGTGTTTGGTCCTACCTGCTTTTACCTTGCCCTTTTGGGGTAACTAATTAAACGTTGCCGAGCTCATTACGTGCTTGGACCTACCTGATTTTACTTTGCCCTTTTGGATAATTAATTTAACGCATCTGAGCACTTTACGTGCTTGGACCTACCTTATTTTACTTTGTCCTTTCGGGGTAATTAATTAAACGTTGCCGAGCTCATTACGTGCTTGGACCTACCTGATTTTACTTTATCCTTTTGGGTAATTAATTAAACGTATTCGAGCTCATTACGTGATTGGACGCACCTGATTTTACTTTGTTATTTTGGGTAATTAATTAAACGTAGCCTAGCTCATTATGTGCTTGGACCTACCTGATTTTACTTTGCTCTTTCGGGTAATTAATTAAACGTAACCGAGCTCATTATGTGCTTGGACCTAAGTCATTTTGCCTTATCCTTTCGGGGCAATTAATTTACGTAGCCGAGCTCATTACGTGCTTGAACCTACCTCATTTTACTTTGCGCTTTCAGGGTATTTACTTAACGTAGCCGAACTAATTACAAGTTTGGACCTACCTGATTTCACTTTGCCATTTCGAGGTAATTAATTAAACGTTGCCGAGCTAATTACGTGGTTGGACCTACCTGAGTTTACTTTTCCCTTTTGGTGTAATTAAGTAAATTAGACGAGCTTATTTCTATGCCTTTCGTTGATATACAATATGTTCAAATTGTTGCTACGTACATAGTATTTCTATTAAAATCGAAGGGTGAGATTAAAAAAAACAAGCAATACAACAAAAGAGCACGGGGGAAATAGAAGTCTAAGAGGGGAATTCGTATCTATAGGTGAGGAAGAAGAGCGGCAACCACCTTGTCTACATCAAGAAAATTAAAGGAGACGTCAGACAAGGGAAAGCCCGCTATTTGAACTGGCTTACACATCCTTGGAAACCAGCTTCAATAAAAGTAAGGAGTTTCTCCTCGACCTGTTGTTCAGATTTCGGTTTTTCCTTGGCAGCGTCCTTTCGAGCCTTGGCAAGTTTATGTTCAGCAGATTCATCTACCCATTTGGCAAGTTCACATCAAAGACTTTGGTATCCTTGATGGACTGCCTTCAGATTACCGTAGCCCGGGAGGTGAACTCCCCCATCAAAAGCATGGCCTGAGGAGAAAACATAATTAAAAAAAAAGTAAAATTTTAATATGAGGTCAGTTCATGCATTACCTCCTTGAGACTGCTGCCAGTTCGGGTAACGAGGTCAGCCCAGCCCATTTGGCTCATATAAAGGGCATCCTCGGCATTGGTGATCGCTTTTATTTTAAACAATTAATTTCAGTGTAGCGATTTTAGACCGCAAGTGCACGGTGTCAAGTTTTAGTATAGTGATTAAAAAGAAAAGATGTCGTACCCACAGGGACTAACGTATAAGTACAAAATAAAATTAGCAAAATTATATTTAGCCTACGAAATAGATGATTAATTATCTAATTTAAACTAAAAACTCAAAACTAAATCAACTCATTTGAAGATGCGAAAGAATTCCACTCAAGAAATTTATCAAGATGTTGGTTCAATTGTGTTATCGTCAATGATTTGTTTGTAAGAATAATTACTAACCAATTAATTCTTAAGGTAAAGGATTCCCTAATATAATCAATACACTTTCTCAAGCTATATTGAAACTAATATTAAATTGACACAAGTA
This sequence comes from Haberlea rhodopensis, assembly GCA_907163345.1. Taxonomy (NCBI): domain Eukaryota; kingdom Viridiplantae; phylum Streptophyta; class Magnoliopsida; order Lamiales; family Gesneriaceae; genus Haberlea; species Haberlea rhodopensis. The sequence goes on along the minus strand of CAJQUN010000023.1, from coordinate 3,241,174 downwards.
ACTCTCGTTCACTTAAACCAATTCAATATTGAATAAATCTCGATGAAAACCGTTAACTTTAAATCTCTCAATTCAAAGTGATTACGTATGTGATTTAATCTCTCGATCTAAATCTTTAACATACAACACGAATTATTATAGCGTATTATAACTTTATCTCTCAATCTCAATTATAATTCACCAATTCAATCAAAGTTAGTAAGGCTTTGATAGCATTAATATTATAATTCATGCACAAAAGAATTAATCCACTCAAGCACATTCAAATCAATAACTCAATCACAATCTTCCCTAACCTTGATAAAATAAAACTTAATTATATTCAAATCAAACTAAAAAGATGTATAATCGTTTCTCAACCTCATAAACATCAACAAAATTGAAAATCAAAATAACTAAAGTTTAGAAGTACGATAACGTAGGAGTCGAATCCGTGCGTTGAACGATACTTCTTCTCTTGCTTCTTCCTTGCACTTCAAAAGATTTTCTCTTAAACTTGTATTCTTGTTGGAGGATGAAAGGAAGCTGAAAATTGGTGTGTATTCTGATACGGTCTGATATTATTCTCAAATCCGTGCCCTAGGTCCCTTATTTATAGAAGAGGAGGTGGATGGAAGTGTTTCCATATAGATCAAACTCAATCAAGTCTTTTATTTTCTGAAAATTCTGCGGCTCGATCGATCGGTGCAAATGTCTCGATCGATCGAGCACCTTCAACTCTCGGCCCTGACTTTTGCTGCCTTGCTCGATCGATCGAGCATGAACCGCCGATCGATCGAGATTTCTTCAAACTCGCTTGTAAATTTTCTGCCATTCTCGATCGATCGAGCATAAGTTTCCGATCGATTGAGCTCTTCTTTTTCTTGTTGGCCAAAACTCTGTCTACTTTGATCAATCGCGCTCTACTTCTGATCGATCGGTCATGCCAGAATCCAAATTCTTCAATTCTTGCCTCGGTTTGATCATTTTTCTTCCTTCTAGCTCAATTCTTCCACTTTCCACCTAGATTCCTGAAACAACCAAATAAATACCAAAAAGCGTAACATCATCCCGGAATCTACACGAAAATATATACACATCAAAGCAAAAATACACGTAATATTCAACCCTATCAACTCCCCCAAACTTAGACTTGATCGTCCTCGAGCAAGCATTAAGATCAAAATGCAAAGTTCATCACCAATACTTTTAATGAATTAACTTAGCAACTCAAATGTAAAAGCTCAGAAATCACACTAACACTTCAATCATAAGTCAATCCAAAACTCAACAAGAAGTGTTTTCTCATAAGCCAAGCAATATATCGCAAAATCGGAACGTGCGTGTGTGTTAATGTCAATATTGAGTTTCATATATACTTTTAGGATCAAATAATGCTATTAAACTCAAATTCAAGATTACTATTAAACACTCCATAAGCCTACTTTTCAAGCACTTCTCCACTAATGTAATTATTCCCTAGACTTGGATTAATAGGTCTTTTAAAGCTTGTAATGTTAGGCCTAGGTGTTTGGCTTCAAAGAAAAGATTGGGTAACACAAAGAAGAGAGTATAATCATAGAAAATTCAAATTTTCAGCACAAGTTGAGCTTCTCTTCTTCTTCTTTTTTTATAGCCTTGGCCACTTTGGGTCTTATGTAGTCACTTTTTCTCAAGGCTTTATCTATATTTTTCTTTTCTCATTCATCAATTTTTTCAACATTGAGCTCATCCAAATGTAGCAATTCAAGTGCATCTAATGAGAATCATTATACTCCCTTAGGGTAAAGATGAAAATATTCAATTTAGGCTCAAGTAGGTGGGTATAATGAGTTGCCAAAGAATGTTGAATGGGGGCTAATAGTATGTTAAACACACTCCATTCTTTTTCAGTTAGGCTCAAAATTAGGATACTAGAGATTGATATTTTCATGGTAAGCTTGAAATGCTCAAACGTTTCAAAGATCGCCTATATCATGTCCAAGTCAAGTTCCTAATTAAAAAAATTCGCCTCAAAGTGCCCTCAAATAGGTTCTAGAGTGTTTTAAGATCCTCAAGACAAATCATAGTTAACAAATTTTTTCCAATATATATTTCCCTCAATCATGACTCAAAAGTGTTCAAGATGTTCTTCAATTTTGAAATATTAACTTAACCACAGATATTCACAAACAAGTCAAAAATCTTCAAGACTTTAGTTTAGATGGGGATTAATATCATTATGTAATACCGTTGCAAGTCTAATTCATTATTTCTTAATGATGAACTTGTTTCAACAACAAAAAAATTTATGTGCCCAAAAACTCTCTAATCTTATGATAGACTAGTCATGCAAGGTAAGTAACAAGAGAAAACAGCAGATACCAGTAAACACCCCCCCAAACTTAGTACATGCATTGCCCTCAATGTATAGTAAACAATAAGTGCAAAAGCAAAACATATACCTCGACGACGATCGTCAGTGATCGTCATCCTCATCATGCTCCGGTGGGGGTACTGGATAGTAAGAAAAAAAAACTAATGAAAAGATGAACTAACTAAAAAAAACTTTGAAAAACAAACAAGAGATAGAGATAGAGAGAAAAAAGTTCTTAATTTATAGTCCCAAGCTGGACTATCACATCATTTTTCTTAGTTATCAAGATAACAGATAGAGGCTAACATCTCGCCTTTCTCATTTATGTTGTAGTGCTTCAACCGCTGCCCATTTACTATAAATGTTCCCTTATTGGGGTCGGTAATTTCAATAGCGCCGGATGGATTTCCCTTGGAGACTGTGAATGGTCCAGACCAACGAGAACGTAGTTTACCTGGAAAGAGTCTCAGTCTGGAGTTGAACAAGAGTACTTTATCTCCTACATTGAATTCCCTCCTTTGTATATGAGAATTATGCCACTTCTTGGTTTTGTCTTTGTAAATCTTGGCATTCTCATATGTCTGATTCCTAAATTCCTCCATCTCATTCAGCTGTAAAAGACGTTTTTCGCCTGCAATATGACAATCAAAGTTTAGCCATTTAATAGCCCAATATGCTTATGCTCAAGTTCAACTGGTAGGTGACATGCCTTACCAAATACCAACCTATAAGGTGATGTGCCAATAGGTGTCTTAAAAGCAGTCTGATAAGCCCATAAGGCATCGTCTAAGCGTAAGGACCAATCTTCATGCTTAGAGTCACCGTCTCAACTCTCGGTTTGAAACTTCTACTTGTTCGCTGGTTTGTGGGTGATAAGGTGAAGACACTTTGTGGGTGACACCATATTTACTCAAAAGATTTTCAAATTGTTTGTTGCGAAAATGAGTGTCCCAATCACTAATAATTGCTCGAGGAGTGCCAAAACGAGTAAAAAAATTTCTTTTCAAAAATTGCACAACCACTCGAGCATCATTTGTTCGTAAAGCTTCCGCCTCAACCCACTTTGACACATAATCTATTGCGACAAGTATATACTTGTTTGAACATGAGCTTGGGAAAAGTCCCATAAAATCTATTCCCCATACATCAAAAAGTTCGCATTCAAGAATATTATTTAAGGGTAATTCATTTCTCCTAAAGATATTACCGACCATTTGTCATCTATCACAAGTGGAAACATACCTGAATGCGTCCTTAAACAACGTTGGCCAATAGAAGTCAGAGTCAAGTACCTTAGCAGCTGTTTTGGTTGGGCCAATATGCCCACCTATCTCTCCACCGTGGCACTGCTTCAAGATAGATTGCATGTCCCTTTCGGGGATACATCTCCTTATAATGTTATCTGCACAAACTTTGAACAAGTAGGGCTCCTCCCACGTAAGAGTTTAACCTCAGAAAAAAAAAATTTCTTTTGATAAAAAGATAGATTTTGTGGGAGGATACCACTAACAATATAATTCGCATAATCTGCATACCAAGGTAAAATGTCAGCGTTCAACAATTGCTCATCAGGAAATTTCTCGTTAATTTCTTCTACCTCACTTTCAATTGTATCCTCTCCATTGTCTATTCGAGACAAATGATCCGCTACCACATTCTCTACCCCCCTTTTCATCTCTTATCTCTAAGTCAAATTCTTGCAACAACAATATCCACCTAATTAAGCGTGGTTTGGCATCTTTCTTTGCAAGTAAATACTTAAGTGCAGCATGATCAGTGTACACAATAACTTTGGCAAGACATAGATAGGAGTGAAACTTATCAAATGCAAAAACTATGGCTAGAAGCTCTTTTTTCAATTGTGGCATAATTCATTTGTGCATCATTCAAAGTGCGACTAGCATAGTAGATGGTTACCTTGTTCCTCCTTTGGCCTAAAACTGCTCCTACCGCTGTGTCACTAGCATCGCACATTAGTTCAAAGGGTAAGTCCCAATCAGGTGCTACCAAGACAGGTGTTGTTACTAGTTTCTCCTTGAGAATCTCGAACGCCTGCACACAATCAGCATTAAATTCATAATGTGCATCTTTAGTTAATAGGTGAAATAAAGGTTTAGAAATTTTTGAGAAATCCTTAATGAATCGGCGATAAAATCCTGCATGGCCTAAAAAGCTTCGGATTCCTTTCACTGTTGTTGGTGGTGGCAATTGTTGTATCACTTGGATTTTTGCTCGGTCTACTTCAATACCCCTTTCGATATCTTGTGTCCCAAGACTATACCTTCTTTGACCATGAAGTGACACTTCTCCCAATTCAATACAAGATTCGTCTCCTCGCATCTTGTCAACACCAAATCAAAGTTATATAAACAGATATCAATGACGATCCAAAAATAGAGAAGTCATCCATGAATACTTTTAAGAATTTCTCTATCATGTCATGGAATATGGCTACCATGCATCTTTGAAAAGTAGCAGGGGCATTACATAATCCAAATGGCATTCGTCTAAAAGTAAATGTACCATAAGGGCAAGTGAAAGTAGTTTTCTCTTGATCCTCTGGTGTAATAGCGATTTGGTTATACCCTGAATACCCATCTAGAAAGCAATAAAAATAATAACCTGCTAATCTCTCTACCATTTGATCACGAGTTGATTCATTTAACCTCCTATAGTCAATGCACACTCTCCACCCCGTGACGGTTCTAGTAGGTATTAATTCACTGTTTTCATTAGGGACAACAGTAATGCCTCTTTCTTTGGTACACATTGAATAGGACTTACCCATGAACTATCAGAGATAGGGTATATAATACCTGCATCCATTAGCTTAATGACCTCGGCTTTGACTACCTCTTGCATTTTTGGATTGAGACGGCGTTGTGGTTGTACCACGGGCTTGAAAGTATCTTCCATCAGAATTTTATGCATGCACACCGATGGACTAATTCCCATAATATCTGCTATCTTCCATCCAAATGCCTTCTTGTGCTCCCTAAGGACTTTAAGAAGATTCCCCTATTTTTCACCTGTCAAAGAGGAAGAAATAATGATTGGTAACAAATTTCCAGAATCTAAGGAATACATACTTGAGATGAGATGTGTGGGGTCCTCGTTACTTAATCCATTATGTATCAATTAACCATACATACGTGAGTCTGAATTAAGTAAAAACTTGCACTGATTAAGAGTTTCTGACTAGTTAAGTTATTACAAGGTTATAAAAACCTAACCAACTATACATCACATGTACAAGTAACAACCTAATCCAAGATAACTCCTAGGCAGTGGTTCAGCTCGCAGCGGAAAATGACTCACATCTCGTCTTCCCACGTCTATGAGTCCCTACAGAAACATTCACATAACGTGAGTATAGATAACAACTATATCAGTGCAATATCAAAACACAATATTAATGATAAAGCACAATAACAATCATCAAATGTGAATGCTCTGTATCATGCATCAACAAATGCACCATGTCATGACATGTCTCATCACACATCCTATAATCACGAGACTAATATGATATGTCAATTTCCGCTCAATATGTCAGTGGAACCGCCTCACATCTTCATATTAGCAACACATATCATAGTACCGTCCTCACATGATAATAGCCAGAGCATATACCCAAAAACCGGCGTATATCTCTCAGACCAAGTATATGTAGCATACCCGAGCATATACCCAAACCAGGCGTATATCTCTAATGCTAACGTATCATACCCGAGCATATACCCAAACCAGGCGTATACCTCTAATGCTAACGTATATACCTCATCCATCTCAAACACATGATATCCATGAATGTACATGCATATGATACTACCAATCATATGATACCAACACAACACAATTCATATGATATCAGTCTCACAACATCATCACACAATATCTATACTCTGTATGTCAACACGTACCTGGTATACGACAACAAAAGCGATAAATCAGGCGTTGATGGCTAATTGCCTCTTTGCCCCGTTCACTGTGATGATGCTACAAACACATGAACAATATATAATGTTATAAGAGGCTTCAAAATAAATGCTACAAAAAATTTAACATTTTTCAACAATCTGCCATCACCGATCGATCGCTTCATTTCCCGATCGATCGCCGCATTGTTCATTCCTCACCGATCGATAGCACAAAATCACCGATCGATCGCCACAAGCACCGATCGATCGCTACCAAAACACCGATCGATCGCTTCATGCTCAAACCGCCTTAAAACTTCACTGTTCGCGGCGATCGATCGAGAGCTTATTTCTGATCGATCGCTGCGATTCAAAAATCTGAAACCATGGCGATTTTTGAGTTTATCTTCATGGTATATCTTCTCCTACCCATAAAATCACATATAACCATGTCTCATGAAATCCCTAAGTTCATATAAACATGTTTCTATCATTCTAAAATCCAATTCTTGGCATATAAACATGTTATGATTCTAAGCATGATATTTGATATTCAATTTCACATACTTCAACATCAACTACACAATTCAAGTTCAAAACCATAAATTCCTTACCAAGAAGTTAGGAAATCACTTCACTCAACTTCCTAGCTTAATTCTCTAGTGAAATCCAAGCTCAAACCAAGAAGAACCTCCAAAGATTGGAGAGGAGCTTTGTAGAGAATTTTAGGTGAAAAGTGGTGTGTAGTATGTGATTTCACCCCCTAATTCACTTGATATAAGTCATTTAGAAAATAATGACATACTAATTGCAATGACATGCTACTTGACAAATACATGAAGATGAAATCCACATGCAAATGCAAATGCAACTTTCCTCTTAATTGAAATTGTACATGACATCCAAATCAAATGCATACTCATAGAGACTTGACATGTCACTACACTTGATTTAATTCAAGTCATACATTGCCATATGTTTCATTCATTGCCATATATCATTTTATACATGTATTAAGTCCTCCTTGGTTCAACCCGAACCCAATTCATATCATATCGAATTAGTCCTAATAACAATATAATCATATCACACGTGTATAAAGCAAATCGAGGCATTACAAGATGGGAGGGGCTTTAGTTCGAACGTGGGTGATTCTTCGATGGATGGTCGTTGAGGCTTAATGTCTTTTTTTCCTAATTCTCCAAGATTTTCAGTGGCTCGTTTTATGTAAGGAACAATGTTGTTCAAATGAGCTATAAACTGAATTTCCTCCTTGTCATGTTGTTTATCGGTTTCCACAAGGTATGCTTCCAATTTCTCTTTGTAAGTACCTTGCAACACATCAACAGTCAAGGCATCAATAATAGCAATACTAAAACACATGGGCTCGTCGTGTGGGTGTTTAAGTGCTTTAAAGACATTAAACACAACTTGATCCTCCCCTACACGGAGGATCAACTTCCCTTGTTGGACATCTATGATTGCCTTTCCCGTTGCTAGGAACGGTCGGCCCAAAATCAGTGGTGTCTCCCTGTCCTCTTCCATATCTAGTACTAGAAAATCAACTGGGAAGATGAATTTGTCCACTTGACTAGCACGTCTTCAATGATTCCTCGGGGATATGTGATATATCTATCCGCCAATTGCAATGAAACTTTGGTGGGTTTCACCTCTCCTAGTCCCAACCTCCTGAAAATGGAAAAAATGCATCAAATTAATACTCGCACCCAAATCACACAATGATTTAGTAAATGATGCTGATCCTATAGAGAAAGGTATAGTAAAACTCCCTGGGTCCTTTAACTTCGGAGGCATTTTATTTTGCACAATTGCTGAGCACTCCTCTGTTAAGCTTACCGTTTCGTATTCGCCCAACTTTCGCTTGTTAGAGAGAATTTCCTTAAAAAACTTAGCATAACTAGGCATTTGAAGTAGAGCGTCAGCGAATGGTATATTAATATGCAATTTCTTACATACCTCAAGAAACTTACCAAATTCAGCATCCATTTTAGCTCTTTTTAATGCAGCGGGAAATGGGGGAGGAATTACTACCTTATCAGTGTGTGTGATTGGTGTGGTGTTGGAATTTTTACCTTTTTAGATTACCTTTTCCTCAGTCTTACTCTTGTCTTCAGTGGTGGTTTCACAACTTTCTTTTGCTTCAGTCTGTGTCCTTAGCTCTTTTCCATTCCTTAGTGCTATGACATTCGCTTGCTCATTTGGATTTATCACTGTATCACTTGGTAGTGTACCTTGAGTTCGTCCGGAAATCAACGTTGCAAGTTGCCCTACTTGTATTTCCAAGTTCTTTATAGATGCCTCCTGATGTTGCGTCCTAGTTTCAGTTGATGATATGAACTTGGTCATTAGCTCCTCCATATTCGGCTTAGGCACATATCCCGGTTGTTGTTGTGGGTTCAACACGTTGTTTTGGTTGGACCATTGCAAATTTGGATGATTCCTCCATCCCGGGTTGTAAGTATTGGAGTATGGGTTATTGGGCAGCCTGTTTCCTACATAGTTAGCAGATTCATTAGACTGAATGAATGGATTACCTGCCTGGCACTCGATGCTTGGATGATTGCTTCCACATAAGTCACAAGTGATAACTTGAGCTTGCATTGCTGTCATGCTCATTCTATCTATCTTTTTGTTCAATACTTCCAACTGTGCCGAAAGAGCAGTGATGTCGTCAATTTGATGAACTCCACTCGGTTTCTTTGGCACATTCCTCTCCGATTGCCATTGATAGCTATTAGAAGCCAACTCCTCCAAGAGTTCATAAGCTGCTTCCGGTGTTTTGCGCATAATGGATCCTCCTGAGGCTGCATCAATCATAGAACGGTTAGATGAAAATAAATCGTTATAAAAGGTTTGGACCTGGAGCCAAATATGAAGACCGTGATGTGGGCATCTCCTAAGCAAGTCCTTGAAACGATCCCACGCCTCATATAAAGTTTCAGGATCATATTGCCCAAACGTGGTGATATTGTTTCTCATCTTCGCAGTTTTGGAAGGGGGGAAATATTTAGACAAGAACGCTTGTGTCATCCCCCTCCCAAGTGGTAATAGATCCTACAGGTAAAGAATTTAACCATGCTTTAGCTTTATCTTTTAATGAAAAGGGAAATAACCGTAACTTGATGGAGTCGTCAGAAACGTCATTGTGTTTGAATGTGTCACAAATCTCCAAGAAGTTGGAGATGTGAGCGTTTGGGTCATCAGTGGCTACTCCCCCAAACATACTAAATGCTGGATCATCTGAATTATTGCAGGCTTTATCTCAAAATTGTTGGCTTGAATGCTTGGCCTTGTAATGCTTGACAGTGATCCATGAAAAGCTGGTTGAGCAAAATCCATCATAGATCTTGGATTCGGTGCTTCATTATTCGCGCCCCCTTCTAGATTGTTATCTGTCATTGATCGAGCTTCCCTTATTTTCCTTAGACACGTTCGCTCAATTTCTGGGTCAAACGGCTCGAATGTGGGGTTGCTACTCCTTAGCATGTACCAAGAAGACGACTACCTGTAAAAATCAACCCACAAGGAGAAATACGAATATAGTAAACCCAACGGTCAAAAGTGACAAACAAAACAAAACAAAAAGAAATGGCTAAATTACAATTAACTAATCTCGTATGATATTATACAAATTAGTCCCCAGCAGAGGCGCCAAAAACTTGATCACTTTTATTTTAAACAATTAATTTCAGTGTAGCGATTTTAGACCGCAAGTGCACGGTGTCAAGTTTAGTATAGTGATTAAAAAGAAAGGATGTCGTACCCACATGGACTAACGTATAAGTACCAAATAAAATTAGCAAAATTATATTTGGCCTACGAAATAGATGATTAATTATCTAATTTAAACTAAAAACTAAATCAACTCCTTTGAAGATGCGAAAGAATTCCACTCAAGAAATTTATCAAGATGTTGGTTCAATTGTGTTATCGTCAATGATTTGTTTGTAAGAATAATTACTAACCAATTAATTCTTAAGGTGACGGATTCCCTAATATAATCAATAGACTTTCTCAAGCTATATTGAAACTAATATAAAATTGACACAAGTAACTCTCGTTCACTTAAACCAATTCAAGATCGAATAAATCTCGATGAAAACGTTAACTTTAAATCTCTCACTTCAAAGTGATCACGTATGTGATTTAATCTCTCGATCTAAATCTTTAACATACAACACGAATTATTATAGCGTATTATAACTTCTCTCGATCTCAATTATAATTCACCAATTCAATCAAAGTTAGCAAGGCTTTGATAGCATTAATATTATAATTCATGCACAAAAGAATTAATCCACTCAAGCACATTCAAATCAATAACTCAATCACAATCTTCCCTAACCTTGATAAAATAAACTTAATTATATTCAAATCAAACTAAAAAGATGTATAATCGTTTCTCAACCTCATAAACATCAATAAATTTGAAAATCAAAATAACTAAAGTTTAGAAGTACGATAACGTATGAGTCAAATCCGTGCATTGAACGATACTTCTTATCTTGCTTCCTTCCTTGCACTTCAAAGGATTTTCTCTTAAACTTGTATTCTTGTTGGAGGATGAAAGGAGGCTGAAAATTGGTGTGTATTCTGATATGGGGTCTGATATTCTTCTCAAATTCGTGCCCTAGGTCCCTTATTTATAGAAGAGAAGGTGGATGGAAGTGTTTCCATATAGATCAAACTCAATCAAGTCTTTTATTTTCTGAAAATTCTGCGGCTCGATCGAACGGTGCAAATGTCTCGATCGATCGAGAACCTTCAACTCTCGGCCCTGACTTTTGCTGCCTTGCTCGATCGATCGAGCATGAACTGCCGATCGATCGAGATTTCTTCAAACTCGCTTGTAAATTTTCTGTCATTCTCGATCGATCGAGCATAAGTTTTCAATCGATCGAGCTCTGCTTTTTCTTGTTGGCCAAAACTCTGTCTCATTCGATCGATCGCGCTCTACTTCCGATCGATCGGTCATGACAGAATCCAAATTCTTCAATTCTTGCCACGATTTGATCTTTTTTCTTCCTTCTAGCTCAATTCTTCAACTTTCCACCTAGATTCCTGAAACAACCAAATAAATACCAAAAAACGTAACATCATCCCGGAATCTATACGAAAATATATACATATCAAAGCAAAAATACACGTAATATTCAACCCTATCAATTGGCCAAAATCACGAGCAACAGCTAAAGTAACTGAGCTCAGACCTTCTCCAACAAGTTGACTTCCATCACATTCTCGCGACGCCTCACAACCCAAGCCGGCTCACATCCCTTCTCTCCTATGGAGGGTGGGTCTGAAGGTTCAGTTTGGGCACGAACATGCCTCACAGGTTGAGCATCAATGGTTGATGTCCCTTCATCTCACCCCGATTCAGCTCGCTTATTCCTGCGTAAGGGAACCTCTTCGGCGGCAGGAGGACTCTCAACAGTCACATCAATAATATTTACAACTTTCTCAGTTGTATGGGATGGACGGGCCTGCTGTTGCTTCTTCCTCTGAAGGGCCTTTTGTACTAACGAACTCATCACTCTGTCCACTGAATAAAACAACAGATAAGAGGCCAGGATAACTGGGCAAAGAATACTTAGTTTAAAGTGGTTATTAAAAGATGCAAGAACCACTAAGGGTTTGGAGAGGTGCTTGTGTAGAGATTTGTAGGTGTGTTTTGGTGGATTATGTGTTTCAAATATGAAACTATGCTTTATATACTCACCAAACTCACCAAATTCAACTCAAATGTAAATGCAACTCCTCTCAAATTCATGTTTACTTGCTATGCAAAGTTTATTACTACATAATTCACAACCATGTAGATTTATATTACACTACAAGTTGATGACTTAATGAACAACAAGTCACTCATCTCTCTACTAGTCCCCATCTCTACTATACTTCTCATATGTCAATGATATATTATACCAAGTCTAATATTACTTTCCATTTGGTGCCATTTCATAATATACTAAAAATTCATATTCCTATCATATTTGGTTCCACCCGAACTCGAGTCAACATCATACCGTACTTCATACGTAATTACATCAAATCATAGCCAACACGTATACGTCATATCGAGGCATGACATTTCTCCCATACTTATTGAATTTCGTCCTCGAAATTGTATATACATAATATGCATATGTCCTATTGTAATAAAGCAAAAGCATAAACATATCTGTAACATTACAGTAAATACAACTCACCAACAGTATCATCAGAATATAAATCCATACCAGAAAATAATTCAGGATACTGCTGTATCATATGCTGCTCCATCTCCCACGTTGCCTCCTCGACACCCCGTCGATCCCACTGTACTTTTACCATCGGTATCACTTTGTTACGCAATGTCCGCTCAGCTCGATCTTGAATCTTCACTGGTCGTTCCACATAAGACACATCTGTATCCAACTGTACTTCAGATGGTGGCAATACATGACCCGGATCTGGTTCATATTTCCTCAATAGTGAAACATGAAACACATCGTGGATACTATTCAATGCTGGCGGTAGTGCTAATCGATAGGCCAACGTACCAATACGTTGCAATATCTCATACGGACCAACGTATCGTGGAGACAACTTTCCACGTTTACCAAATCGTACCACACCTTTAAAAGGTGAGATTTTCAACAATACTCGATCACCAACTTGAAATTCAAGTGGTCTACGGCGCTTATTGGCATAAGCAGCCTGTCTATCATGAGCAGCTTGTAATTTCAATCAGATCAGTTTCACTTTCTCCTCCATCTCACGTAGCATTTCTGGTCCATGGAGTGCAGTCTGATCAACATCATCCCAATATAATGGCAATCTACAGCGTCGCCCATACAGTGCCTCAAATGGTGCCATTTGGATACTAGTTTGATAACTGTTATTGTATGAAAATTCCACTAATGGCAACGACTCTTGCAACGAGTTATCAAACTCTAATACACATGCACGCAACATATCCTCAAGCGTCTGTATCGTACGCTTTGTCTGTCCATCTGTCTGAGGATGATATGATGTACTCAATCGTACTTCCGTCCCTAGTGCTGACTGTAATCCTTCCCAAAAATGAGAAGCAAATCTCGGATCTCTATCCGATACAATTGAAATTGGTATGCCATGTAGTCTCACTACATGTTGAATGTATAATTGTGCCATTTTCAAATAAGTAAACGTCATACTGTAAGGTATGAAGTGAGCTACTTTCGTCAGTCTATCAACAATTATCCAAATTGCATCAAAGCCAGAGGAAGTCCGTGGCAAATGGGTAACAAATCCATTGTAATATGTTCCCATTTCCATTGAGGAATCTCCAAACTCCTCAATTCACCTCCTGGTCTTTGTCGTTCTGCTTTTACTTGTTGACAGATCAAACACCATTTCACAAAGTTCAGCACATCCTGTTTCATGCGTTTCCACCAGAATTGGGTACGCAAATCTTTATACATTTTCTTTCCTCCAGGATGTATACTGTAGCGACTGCAATGCGCACGTTGTAGTATGTCTTGGCGCAGTCCTAATGCAGCCGGTACTACCCAACAGTTCCTATATTTCAACGTTCCATCACTGGCCATTACAAATTGAGATGTTTGTCCTTGACATAACATTTCCTTCCAATGTTGTACCTCATCATCAGTAACTTGTGCCGTTCTGATTTTCTCAAAGATATCGGGTTCAACCAACAGTGTTGATACCCGAACTGGCACTGTTTCAATATCATAGTCATAACCCAAGGTACAACAAGAAGTCATCAAAGATGATAATTGCATCATATCATTAGCAGTATTATGAACTTTTAGACTTAAGGCATCTGCTGTGAGATTAGCCTTTCCTGGATGATATTCGGTCTCACAATCATAATCCTTTAAGAGATCCATCCATCTCATTTGCCTCATATTCAACTCTGTTTGAGTGAATTAAAACTTTAAACTTTTGTGATCAGTATATATGGTAAACAACGTACCATATAAATAGTGTCGCCATATCTTCAATGCAAAGACAATGGCAGCCAACTCCAGATCATGCACTGGATATTTCATTTCATGTGGCTTCAACTGTCGTGATGCATAAGCCACTACATGTTTATCCTGCATCAATACACAACCTAACCCAAGTAATGATGCATCAGTATAAAGTGCAAACATGTCATGCTTTGATGGAATAATCAATACTGGAGCAGTAGTTAGCCGATGTTTCAATTCCTGAAAACTATGCTCACATGTGTCTGACCATCTAAATGGTACTCCATTCTGTGTCAGCTGTGAAAGTGGTTTGGCAATTGCTGAAAATCTTTCAACAAACCGTCTATAATATCCAGCCAAACCCAAGAAGCTACGAATTTCTGGCACAGAAGTAGGTGATGACCAATTCAACACTGCTTCTATCTTTCTCGGATCAACTGATATACCATCTTTAGATATCACATGTCCCAAAAATCCTACACTGGTCAACCAAAATTCACACTTACTGAGTTTGGCATATAACTGATGTGTTCTCAATAATTGTAACACCAGATGTAAATGTTGGACATGTTCATTTTCACTCCGAGAATAGATCAATATATCATCAATAAATACAATGACAATTTGATCAAGGTATTCCTGAAATTCTCGATTCATCAAGCTCATGAAGATAGCTGGAGCATTCGTCACACCAAATGAAATCACTAGGAACTCATAATGTCCATAGCGAGTTCTAAATGCTGTCTTCTGTACATCTCCTTCCCTCACACGTATCTGATGATAACATGATCTCAAATCAATCTTAGAATAGATCATAGATCCCTGTAACTGATCAAACAAATCATCAGTACGAGGAAGAGGATATTTATTCTTTATGGTTACCTTGTTCAACTGTCTATAGTCAATGCAAAGTCGCATTGAACCATCCTTCTTCTTGACAAACAATACCGGAGCACCCCAATGCGATACACTAGGACATATGTACCCCTTGTCCAATAGATCTTGTAATTGAGTTTTCAACTCTCTCAATTCCAAAGGTGCCATTCGATATGGTGCTCGTGAAATTGCAGAAGTACCAGACACTAACTCAATACCAAAGTCTACTTCTCGACTTGGTGGAAATCCAGGAATCTCATCTGGAAATACATCTGCATACTCTGCTACCACTAGGATATCCTCGACTCTTCGTTCTACTTTCTTATCTGTGACATCCACAGCATATATCACATATCCCGTATGTCCACATTCTAACAAACGAGACATTCTAAGAGCAGATATCAATGGAATCTTAGCACGTGATCCTTGTCCATAGAAGCCATTGATTTCCAGTATCAGACTGAAATCTCACTGTCTTCTGACAACAATCTACAATAGTTTTATATCTGCTCAACACATCAATACCCAAAATACAATCAAAATCCATCATGTCTAACACAATCAAATCGGCATGTACCTCATACTACGTATCAAACTGAATAACACAATCAGACACACTCTGACAAGCCATTACAGCAGTTCCCATGGGTGTCGAGACATACAGAGGCATCAATAGTGGAGACGAGCATATATGATACCGGTCAATAAACGCTTGTGCACTAAAGGAATGTGATGCACCAGTGTCAATCAAAAGTAAAGCAGGATAAGTAAATAATTTACACTTACTCGCAATCACATCATCAGGAGCTGCCTCTGTTTGCTCTTTGTTCAATGCATACACCTGAGCCTGAGGTGGTCCTGCTCTCTGTCCTCCACCAGTCCGTGGAATACCTTGTGGTCTCTGCTGCACTATACTCTCTGATATATTCCCTCTCACCTGTTGTCCTCCAGGTTGAGGACAATCTCTGATCATGTGTCCTGTCCTCCCACAACGAAAACAAACTGGAGTATCAAGTTGTGGACAATCTCTTTTAAAATGTGGCCCTCCACATTTAAAACATTGTAACCCTCGACCACTGCTACTACTACTGCCTTGGGACTGTCCCTTTGAACCTCGTTCACCACCCTTTAGCATAGTAAACTGCTTTCCACTAAATCTAGATGAAGATGCACCTCCTCGTGATGATTTAAATGGTTCTCCTCTGGGTCTCCTACTTTCTGATGTAGGTGGTTGGGATTGTCCTACATCCTTGTACACTCCTACTGCAATCTCAGCCATCTCGGCTCTCGTCAATGCTTCTTCATATGAGGTAGGGTTACTATCAAACAACTCAGGCCTCAAGCCCTTCACAAACTGTCTGATCTTTGCCTTTGTGTTTGCAGCGATATGTGGTACATACCGTAGCAATGAAGAATACTGCACCGCATAATCAGACACTGTCATTGATCCCTGTCTCAGATTTGTGAACTCATCTTCTTTCATCTGTCTTGCAGCCCCAGAGAAATAGTGATCAAGAAACCGAGTTTGGAACACTTCTCAATTCACTGTCTGTCATTGAGCTCTCAGCTCAATCAATGTGGCTTTCCACCACATCATAGCTTTCTTTGCCAATTGGAATTCTGCCAACCGTATCCAGGCGGACTTAGCACATGGTGCTGACACAAAGATCTGTTCAATACGTTCCAACCATTCCTCTGCTTGTTCCCCTGATTCAGTACCCTCAAAGCGAGGTGGCTGATAACTCAGAAACTGTGTCAAAGTCAACTCCCCAGGTAACAGTACATGTTCTACTGTCCCTTGCCCAAATGGTGGTGGTGGCACAAACGCCAATCCAACACTAGCGTTGCCACTCATGGCATCCCCAACCTCATCATGTGGTATTCTGTCTACCATTACTGCAAATACAGGTTACCAACAACAACAAATATATAAAGCATGTCAGTATAACATTATATCATGACTCATAACATGCTTTCAACGTATTAGGTAACTCCCTAATACCTTCCTCTACCCTTGTTCACCCCGTTCTCGAACCACTGCTCTGATACCACTAATGTCGGGTCCTCGTTACTTAATCCATTATGTATTAGTTCATTATACATATGTGAGTAAGAATTAAGTAAAACCATACACGGATTAAGAGTTTAGTTATGTAGGTTGTTACAAGTTGATAAAACATGTCATAATACACATCATATATACATAACAACAACCTAGACCAAAACTCCTAAGCAGTGGTTCAGCTCGCAGCGGAATAGACTCACGATCTCGTCCTCCCACGTCTATGAGTCCCTACAGAAACAATCACACAACATGAGTACAGATAAACAACCATCCCAGTGCAATATCAATAAACACATAAACGATAAAGCACTATGAATAACAAATGTGATTGTCATGTATCATGCATCATCAAATGCAAATATGTCATGACATGTCTCATTCCTCATCCTGTTATAACCAGACCAATATGATATGTCTATCTCAGCTCAATATGTCAGTGGAACCCTCTCACATCTTCATATTAGCAGCACATATCATAGTGCCGTCCTAACATGTTATAACAACCAGAGCATATACCCAACCAGCGTATATCTCTCATGCCAAAGCATATGTAGCATACCTATCGTGGCAACAATCCTAGCCAAAGCATATACCTAACACTGGCATATCTATCGTGGCACTGATCTCAGCCAAAGCATACGCTACACATCTATCGTGGCATCCCTCTTAACAATATACTATCATGAATGCACATGCATATGATGTCAATAATCATATGATACCATGCTCACATCATCATTACAACAATATCATATACTCGTAGGTCAAAACGTACCTATTCTGCGACACAAACGATATCAATTAGGCGTCAATGTCTAACCGCATCGTTGCCCCGTCCCCTGTGATGATGCTACAAGAATATGTACAATATAACATGTTACAATAGGTTTCACATTCCAATTCTACAAAAATATAACATTTTTCAAATCTGGACCCTGGCGATCGATCTCATGTTTTGACGCGATCGATCGCCTAAAGCTTTGGTCATAGGCGATCGATCTCCTATTTTCACGCGATCGGTCGCCTACCCCTTTGGAAAACATTCTGCCTTGAGGCGATCGATTGCCTACTTGAAGCGATCGATCGCTCAAGCACCACCATTCTCATGTTTAGCCACAGGAGATCGATTGCCTCAAACGTAGCGATCGATCGCCTCCTCTGTTTTCTGAAAAACCATGGCGATTTTCTACTTCTTTTCTTGGTTCTCCTTCTACAACTCAATTCCAACCATGGAACTTTGCTCACCACAATACCTAGCATTATATAAACATTTTTCTAGCATAGTTCCAATCATTCCTTTACATGATAACAAGTTTCAATTCAAGTCATAGAAGAATAATGACCATGCTTCAAATTTCCATCAACTAAGTACAAATACATCATATGCTATGAAATTCTTACCAAGAAGATATGAAATCACTTCTCTCAACTTTCTAGCTTGATCACCAAATGAAATCCAAGTAAAAGATGCAAGAACCACTAAGGGTTTGGAGAGGTGCTTGTGTATAGATTTGTAGGTGTGTTTTGGTGGATTATGTGTTTCAAATCTGAAACTATGCTTTATATACTCACCAAACTCACCAAATTCAACTCAAATGTAAATGCAACTCCTCTCAAATTCATGTTTACTTGCTATGCAAAGTTTATTACTACATAATTCACAACCATGTAGATTTATATTACACTACAAGTTGATGACTTAATGAACAACAAGTCACTCCCCTCTCTACTATACTTCTCATATGTCAGTGATATATTATACCAAGTCTAATATTACTTTCCATTTGGTGCCATTTCATAATATACTAAAAATTCACATTCATATCATACTCGGTTCCACCCGAACTCGAGTCCACAGCATACCGTACTTCATACGTAATTACACCAAATCATAGCCAACACGTATACGTCATATCGAGGCATGGCAAGCTTAGATGAATTGAACCAGTGCCCCTCAGTACATCTAAGTAGAGGGGGATCTTTTTAAAATTTTTGGGTAGTGAGGAGAGGACATGAAGATAGTCTACCCATTCAGTACAACATACCCATGGCTGAGAAAGTTTAACAAAAAAAGTAATTCTTCCAATCCTTGATCTTACTAGGATACCCCTCAATGAAAGCATAACCAGGACGGCTAGTCACGTACCAAGGGCCCTAATCAGATCTCTTGATTTGAAAAAATAAGAGAGGGAGGGGTTGTCATAAGGTAACCCAAACGCCCTAAAAATTACTATTAGGCTGCACAAAATACGGTAAAAGTTGGGGAGAATTGCCTGAGGTTATGTTGGTAATATGTACTGAGCTCTTGAAAGAACTCAGGTATAGGAAAACGTAAACCCACATCTAGCTGCCCACGGTAAATGGTGTAATAAGCCTCAGCTAGTCGGTTAGGTCGTTGGGATGTAGAAAGGAACAAGAATTCATAATCAGAAGGGTCTTGGCTAAGCTTGCGGATATGGGCCTCATCTGAATCTTCCAAGGCAGGAACATACAGTTTATACCAGGGATAATTGCCATAAGGGTTTTCCAACATGTGCTGGGGGCTTGCCTCATCGATCTGAAGTTCATTCCCGGCCGAGGCCCCAGCTTCCTGGGTGTTCTCAGCTCGAGTGACTTCCTCAGGCGTCTCAACCCCCTCGGGATAAAAAAATCGTACTGATTTACCGCCCTAAGAGTCTCACCAGTCAGAGGGGAATGAAATAATTTATCATAGGAAGAAGACATTCTCAATAAAACAGTTAAGAATAACGTACCTAGGAGTTTTCAGAAAGAGAAAAATGGAGAATGATGCAAGTAAAAGATGTCATAGCCAGTCTGTTTCAATTGTTGCAAAATAAAAGAATGGGGGCCAAAATGTTGTGTATATACAAGGGGGCCTCCTCAAATCCTGACCGTTGATCTCTGATTCATTGAACACCTAGTATTTGCCCCGGAATACGAACTAACGTCCCAACGTTCAAAATTTTGAATTCAAAATTTGAATTAAACAGGCGTTGGATTCCCGTCTAAACCATCAATAAATAGAAGAGTTGTCTCATATCTAAAACGGTTGGCTCCGTGCACACAAGCTTTTGGTCTACAACATCATCTCAACTGGATGAGGGACTGTGAATACCCCTTAAGTAATCACCACCTGATGAGGCGATCTTGTTCCATTACGTTCTAGCAGTCTTACTTTAAAAGACCTCACTTGTTCTTCCGATCTCTTTGGTGCGGACCGACCTTGTAAGACCCCGTTATCTAAACAAGATACTAAGGTGCAGTTAAGAGAACTAATCATAAATAATCAGAGTATTAGGCCATGTTGATTAACCTGAGCTTAAGAGATTACAGTACCAAAAGTTCAAAAAGGAATTATACATATTCATAACAAAAGGTACTACACTATAGCTTTACTCTACACTTTGTAGAAACTATACAAAAGAGCTTTCTGTTCTGCTAATCCTGTAGCACTCCTTACAGCTCATAGTATCAACCCCGACCCTGGTTCTCATCGTCAAAAGCACCTACAAAGACAACCCCCAACACATGAGCACATCATAGTTCATATTCAACATAATATGAATGTAAAGCATAAATGCATAAATCATAGGCATATGATACTTCCTGAATTCCAATGCATTTAAAACGCCCATTTTGGTTGTCCCTGTACCATAACTCATAATCAAATCAATATATGATATTATGGATTCTTTAAATAAATGTCATGACATATCTTTACTTCTTAAATCTTTACTTCAATCCGTAGTCAGTTTATCATCAGTGTATTTTAATGCCCCTTGCTTCATAACTTTAGAACAAGCGGAACTCCTTCCCTCGCTTCTTCATACAAGCGGTATTTCCATCCTCGCTTCGTATGGTAAACCTCGCCTCCATGTGCAAGCGAGCCTCCCCCCTCCCGCTCCACATTTTTAGCGGTATAAGCGGTAAGCATTAAAATCATCACTGGGATAACCCTGACTCGTGGAATACACACCATTTATTCAACAACATACATATGCAACAACAATGCATAACAACATGTATCATACTCATAATGCACAACTTTGCATCTATCATGTGTCAAATGGACAGACATAAAATACATGTTACCGTTGGGTGCCCGTACGTCGCTTACGTACCTTTCCAAAATGTGGTATGTTGCAGGACTCTATCCCCTGCGTTGTGTAGCTATCTGTGAAGGCTCTACACCAGTGTACAACACAATATTAGATGCCTCATTATAGTCCAATACCAAAATTTAATAAATTTCCACATTTTTCAAAATCAGAACACTACCGATCAATCGGTCCTCATCACCGATCGATCGGTGATATCTTCGAATTAAACAAAAATGCTACGGCTTTTACCGATCGATCGGTGTTCTTCAGCGATCGATCGGTCGCTCTGTTTCATGCGCGATTTTCCAGAATTCTCCAACACTTATATTCATACCATCAAATCTAGCATATAGGACATACAACATGCTTGAACAAATATGCTAAGAGCTACAAGGAACTACCGTGCATGTATTCATATCAAAGTTATACCCAAACTTAAACCCACAATATCAAAATCGCCCAGCTTTATCGGTACTCACCCAAGCTTTCTGGAAACAGGGTAACATATATTTTTTTCCAGAATTTTCGAGCACCACTTTTCATACCAACAAATCTACCACATAACACATATAACATGCTCAAGTAAACATGCTAGGAACTTCATAAAAACACCATGAATGACTTGAATCGAAGGTTTAACAAAACCTAAGCTAGCATGCCATTTTCACACCAATAAAAACCTGAACTTAAACAAACTTTAAACCAAAACAGGACATGGTTTCTCACCCTCTTTTGCTCCGATTTTTGCAAGGTTTCCAAGCAATAAAAATGGAAGATCTCCTCCCTATCTTGCTTAGCAGCTGCTGGACGATTTTGGGAAAGAAAGGGAAGAGTTTCAGACATGGGAAGGGAGTGGGAGAGTGGGAAAGAGGCATGGGTAATCAGCTGGCAGGGTATGGGTCAAGGGGGTGGTTGGGTGGTGGGTTATGTGATGTGTTATGTTTTGGTCCCGGTATTTAGCACGATGTATTAAAATATCCTCACATGATATTTTATAGTATTTAATCAATAAAATACTTCAATTTCCAATTAAACATGCTTCACCAAAACAAATAACACCCACCCCAAATAATCATGCCATGACCCAAATTCCCAACATATAACACATGCACCCTGAAATGCATTTCCCAATATTATTAATAACCCCATGAATTAATACCACAATCTTCATAACATAATTAATGTTTAAAATCACATAATCATTTCGGGGATATCACAGACCTGGTTGACCGACGTGTTTTACCTTACCTGTTTGTCCTCCTTCAATCATACCAGCGAATTCTTTTGGGACCCTGATTCGTTGACCGGGCTCTTCTCATGCCTGGCTTAATGAATGAACATATCAATGGAACTGTATCTCCTAAATTAGGCAAGTGCTAGATACGCGGAGTAATATCAGGGATCGGATTTGCATTTATCAAAGATCCGCAAGATCTTATCATATTTTGAGTAGATTTGGATAAACATGGAAGGAATCATTGTTCCATAGTACCTCTTAACTCTCCGCCTATAAATACCATGTTCAATCTATATGTTTGGGCATTCATTAATCTTTCACTTACTTTATAAGCATATATTTTCTTTCGTATCCTCTCGTCTGACTTGAGTGGGGCACGCCGGAAAAATTTAGGTCCCCTTCTCATGTTTATTTCGTGATTACAGGTCTTCGAGGCAAAGATCCTAATCAAGATTGACGCTATTATTATTAGCATTGAAGAACTTTGAGGTATTGTCTTACCTCTTGTTGATATCAAAAGATAATAACATTTTTTGGTGATATCACCACTTGATCGAGCTCAGGTTCTGATATTTTTATCGGTTCAAGCTTGAGTGACAAAAGTACTAAATTATAATTATTCTTGAATTAGAATTTTTTTTATAGCAAAATTCTTGAATTCGATTTGTCTGCTTAAATCTTGGCTGGTTATCAATTGATTTTTTAGAATTATTCTCACTAATTTTGTTAATCACACCAACTTTATAAATAAATTTTATACATAAAATGAAGTGTGATTAACAAATGGATTGTATATAAAGTAGAGTGTGATCACAAAAATTGAAGTGTAAATAATATTTATTACAAAATGATAAATAGTTTACCACTATTTTAACCTTATTTTCGAAATGAAAATAAAAGTAAGATCATATAAGAAACAATTAAGGGTATTAATAACTATCAATAAGTTTGTATCTTTTCTTTATTAATCTAGGCCTGAATAGGTTTTCAACTACTGTAACCATATGTCAGTTTAATCGAGTTCCATTTCGTATCACGAATACTTTTTGCGGGATATTTAAAATAAATTGTCCAACCTACCAAAATTGTGGTTTTAATATAAAATAGTGATACTGCCAGAGCAAAGTTTGTTGATTTCAGAGTAAAATGAGTAAAATTTCTATTTTACCCATTTTGCAAAAAAACAAAAAAAAAGAACTTGATATTAAAAATAATAACAAAATAAAAAAGATTGAGATAAATTGATTATATATATATATATATATATATATATATATATATATATATGATGTGGATGGGCAGTTTAGCATGAAATTTTGAATTTGCATTAAAATATTACACAACCCCATTGAAATCGAATTAACCAAAATTACAAAAACAGTAGATTTTTTTATTTTTTTATTTTTAAAATTTTTATAATGAATTTATCTATTTCTTTGATTTATTTATTTATTTTTTAAATTTTAAATTCAATTTTTTTATTTTACACAAGGGGTAAAATTGTCTTATGATCCGGAAGCAACAAATCGGCTCTCGCAATATCACTAATATATATATATATATATATATATATATATATATATATATACTATCTATATACTATATACTATATTATAATTTGTGAGCACCTTAGAATAACCACTTCGATATAGCCATAGTGAAATTCCAATAGTACCCTCTATTTACTTTAGTAATAGTCATGAGATCATGAGATAAATGGATAATATCGTAAGATCACCTATTAACTTCACAACTTAGTTCATTTCCTTCCGAAAATATGTGCAACACTTTTTTTCTCTTCTCTATAAAATATCATATTTAAATCAGATATTTCAAAATGATCTATATTATTATTATATTATAATGTGTGAGCACCTTAGAATAACCACTTTGGTATAACCATAGTGAAATTCCAAAAATACCCTCTATTTGATTTAGTAATAGTCATGAGATCATGAGATAAATGGATAATATCGGAAGATCACCTATTAACTTCACAACTTAGTTAATTTCCTTTCGAAAATATGTAAAACACTTTTTTCTCTTCTCCATAAAATATCATATTTAAATCAGATATTTCAAATCGAAAAATTTAGTATACATATACAATATAAATTTAATATTTCATTACACACGCAATGCGTGTGCTTCGGATGCTAGTCATCATCATGTTATAAAGGAAGAGCAATACATAGTAACTACATTGGCCTCTTGATTAATGTATTCCTTAAACACCCTTATATCAATAACTACCTCTAATATTTTGATTTTCTTCAAATTTTCTAAAAATAACTATTTATTTCATCTAATTAATTATATACCATATTATTTTAAATATTTAAAATTTTAAAAATATATAATAATTATATATTTATATTGTAATTATATATCATATAAAAATTTAAAAATATTTTATAAGAAATTATATATCCACGCATCACATACGAAAAATCGATAGTATATATAATAATTATGATAAATTAATATCCTATTAGAAGTCTTTTACGATAAATTAACGAGGTAATATTTCTTAATCCGACTTATCTAAGAAGTTAATATTTTTCCAATTTCCCCAACTCTCAATCGCTCTATTCCTTCGTTTCTCCGCTCACTGCGCCGCCCGCCTTGCCTCTCGTCCGTGCTTCTCGGTGTCTCCCTCGTCCTCCAATTTTGCTTTGCTTGGTGGTTCCCGAGTCCCCTCTTTCGAGTTTCTTGGCGTTGGCGCCTTCAATCGCCGCCGCCGAACCCTTCCCCGTCCTTCTCCCCTTCCGTTGTGCCATCGGTGTGCTTAGCTTCACCTATTTCTTAACCTGCGGTTTCTGCTTTTGATTCACACAATAAACCTCCAGTCTGCGAATCTTTCAAGGGACGTTCCTAGGTTGTATTTGATCAATCCTTAGGCCTCGAAGGAGTATAAATCTTGACCCTTGTTTATTTTTTGCTAAATTGTTTAGTTTTTGATAGATTTTAATGGTATATTTCAGCTTTTCTAATCAATCAATCTTTCACATTTGGATGCATTTGGAACTGTTGTAGGGTCGAGACAGGATTGAAACTTGAGTCCGTTAAGGGTCTGAACTGCCAAATTAAGGCTAGACCGCAGCAGACCGCGGCATTATATTCTGCGGCAGGAGACAGCAGCTTGGCGGCTTGTGTTCGGTTCTGATTGGGGGCTAAACCTGATTGTTTAAGGTCTTTAATTTTTTTTATGTTGTGTTATAATGCCCGGAAATCGTAGCCAAAAGAATCGAATGCAAATTCATAAGTTGTTGGACGAAAATGATTAATTTTAGAAATATTTCCAGCCTTTAAAATCATATTTTTATGTTGTAAAAGAATATTCGTTAAAGTTTTCTCAAAGTCGTATTAGTTTTAGCTACGTTATTCGAAGTGTTAAATTGTAATTGAGAGTTGTTCGTATGAGACTTAAACGATCATTGGAAATTACCAAGTTTGGAATTTATAGGTTATTTTAGATTATTTTTATTTTGGATTATTTTTAGATGGGTTAAAACTTGGGAATTAATTGGTATTAAATTAATTAGAAAACGGGTCGCAAGTAGAAATTTGGTAAGTAGAAAACGTATCGCAAGTAGAAATTCGGTAAGTAGACAACATAGCCAACAAATTCGTAGAAAATTTACGAAAATATAAAACATTGTATAAAATCTAAATTTAGTTCCCTTTTTGTTTTATAGATTGTGTGGAGCTTTCTCGAAAAATTTGAATATTTCCGAGTCGAATAATAATCTAAAAACACGAGTATTTACTTTACATAGGATTGTATGAGTTAACGTGTGAGTATATGTTTTACGCGATACTTCTGTGTTTACGTGGTATTTATGTGCTTATGTGTATTATGGGGTTACTTTTATTTTCTTTCATGCAGTATAACATGACATTCATGCATTTGCATTTTGAGCCTTATCGTTCGTTCCTTCTCATTGTGTGATTACGTTAGATTTTTTGTGATTATGGAGATCAATCATGGTACGATATGTATGTTATAGTGCATGACTTTTTAGCTTGACATCCTTTTACAGTGCATAGGCTGGGCCCTGTTGCACCTTTTACGTTGCATGGTGTGTCTGGCTCCATGACATCCAAGGCAGGAGCGGCTCAAACTTTTTCGAGCCCTTAGACAAGTTCTGAAAATGAGGCATTTGTTGAAAAAATAAAAAAATAAGGTGTATTAAACTAAAAACTCATTTCTTACGTTTTTTGATGCAAAATTACTTATACAACTTCTGTATTCAAATTTAGCCAATAAGTCATTTTCGATTGATAGAGCTGCTAACGCTTTTAATCGATTTTGATACGTAAAGTTTTTTTTATAATCTTTAGTTTTGAAAACTTCTTTATACATATGCAATTGTAACGGCTATAGTAAGTAATTTTCTATTTGCTATAAAACAAGTTCTTTTATTAAATTTATTATTTCAATTAGGTCTTTAATTTCTAAATTTGCAAATTTTTATAAAACTTTTATCCCCGAAAATAAATCTAAATCATCAATATCAAAATGTGTAATATAATTTCTTCCTAATTATAATAAATGTAGGAATTTAATTTATCTAAATAAAAAAACAAATACATAATAATATTTTGAAAATTATTCAAATTTAGCATGCACTAATAAAGCTAGGAATCGAGGCCTTATTAAAATCGAGGGCCTAAAGCGAATATCTTAACGACTTTGTTCTTGAGCCGCCCATGATCCAAGGCTGGCTATTGTGACTTGTGTCTATATCAGGCCAATAGTTGAGCTTTCCACCCATTTTGTGTGTATGTACAAATTATATTCCAAATCTTAAGTATGCGCCTTTTGTAAGTTTGTTCGAACCCGATTTGCATCTATATGTTTATGTGTGATTCACTATAAAACATTGAGTTAGAATCTTCATTCCATTCACTATCTGAATTTTCATCCTATACTTTTCCTCTCGATACTTTTGAGGAATTCCTCCAGTCGCCGCAAAAGAGTAAAGGAATGTATTCCCTCGAGTAATGCTTCAATATCATCACTGACAACACTTAACCTCCCTTTTTTCACCTTAAGTCTTTTCGCAAGTTCCCTCTCAAATCTCAAATATTACTTTGCAGACAAAGACCTTCCCCCATCTCATTTCAAGATACCGAGTGAAGCCACTTTTCGAACATTCTCCTAAGCACTTTTCGAACATTCTCCTAAGTCTTTTTTTCTCGTTGATTCCTTTGACTTAATTTCATAGTGGCAATCCTCATTACTTACACCTTTTATAGTTATAAGATTTTCGACCATTCTCCTAAATAGTGAGGATTGCGGTGAACAGTTTTCTACTATAACTGACTCCGAATTAATCAAAAAGAAAAAAAAAGGTTTAGGAGAATGTTCGAAAAACAGTTTCATTCAGTATCTTGAAATGGAGATGTGAGGAAGGTTTTTATCTATAGATGAATATTTGAGATTTGAGAGGAAACTTGCGAAAAGACTCAAGGTGGAAAATAGGAGGTTGAGTGCTACCAATAATGATATTGATGCATTACTCGAGTGAATACCTTAATTTCTTTGTTCTCTTGCAGGAGTTCCTGAAAGTACTTCTAATGGAAAAGTACAGAATGTAAATTTAGATAATGAATGGAATGAATATTCTAACTCAATGGTTGCTCATTGTGAGGATCATAATGTTGTGGTGGAGAAGGTGATCTTACCAAATGATAATAATAATGTGCAGGAATGAAAACAAAATTTGAAGAGTATCTCGAGGCAGACATCATGGGTGACAGAAATTTGGCTGAAGCTGATTTGGCATTGGAAAGGAGACTCGCAAAGAAACTCAAGGTAAAGGAAGGAAACTTACGGGGGGATGATGAAATCAACTTGTTGTTTGAGGGTATTCCTTCAGTAGTTGATTACTCAAAGGATGGACAGATGCAAATTCTTTCAAGGAAAGACCTTGATGACAGATTTTCAGCTAAAATACTTAAACCTTGTAAGCGACTCAAAAAAGATCAAAAGACCGAAAGAACAAATGATTCAGGTATTAGAACCTCTAAACAAGTGAACTCATCTTCAGCTGATGTGGTGCTGGAAAAATTTCCAAACAAGGCACCGACAAAATATGTGCTTCCTTGTCTTAGATCTCATTGTGGGGATGGATCAGAAGAATATGGTCAATTACGGAGAAACGTACGAGGTATGAATTTACGATAGCATGTTGATTCCTCTTAAAAATTTTACTGATTGGGAGATGCACGCCATTTTCTTTGTTGAGTGCAGTCCACATTCTCTCTCTTCCGCAAAATGCCTGATATACCATTTATTGATTTTTCAACAAATTTAAAGTTAAATAACTATATAATCAGATTTGTCCATCCATTAAAAATATTGTGATTACTTTAAAGAAGTTAATCCCTTCTAGGTTACATACAATAAAAATGTAAAGATATGGGAGAAGTAGTATCTGTTAATAATATTTATATTTTTTATTTAATTGCAAATAAACTCCAATAGTAAATTAACTGGTTAATAACAATTATAATGAATTGTACTCTATTTACCTTAAGTTTGACATGTTTTTTTAGTCGATTTTTAATTTAGCAATATGTTTATGTTATCTTTTTTTTAAAATTTAATTGATGGTTTTAAATAAAACATGTATACAAAGTTTAATTAGCAATATGTTTATATTATTTTTTTTAAAATTTAATTGATGGCTTTAAATAAAACATATACAAAGTCTAATTATGTTAAATTAAAGTGTTATTTTTCAAAATAATCCCATTTCAAAATCAATGTATATAAGTGAGTATTAGAGAAATCTTGATCATTTTTTAAAATACATCAATTAATGGTTAAATAATAATGAAATGTCATTTTGATATAAAAAGTTGCAAATAAAACATGAACTAAATGGAGATTAAAATAATAGATAGTTTTATGGAAAATGTCTTTAATTTTTCTTTTGAGTGTTTTTCTATGTTTCACGTGCATTGACTTTGTTTTAGATTGATTCTTGAGAATCAATCGATAAAGTGCATGATTGTCAATTATACCAAAAAGAAAAAAATAAGTAAAGTTGGAGTCCACTTAACAAAAGCGGAATGTAAATACCACCCCATATTTTATGATCTTTGACCATGATATCATGTCTCCTGATTTACTTGTATATTTTCAGGGCTATTAAATAGGCTTTCTGAGGCTAATGTTGAATCAATAACGGGTGAAATCTTTGCGCTGCTTGAAGTAAGCTGCATTTTACTATATCCATTTTGTATTATCTTATTTATATGATATCGGGAGTGCTATTTCACTTTTTCAACTATCATTGATTGTTCTTATGAATGCGTGCTTCATTATGGTATTCCATTCTCTGATAACTTGTTGTCATCCATATACAGTTAGCTGGCCGCAGTGTTTGGTCTCAAATTGTGCGTGAAGAGGTTGTCACATCATGTTCTAGGGGGCCCCGTGGCAATGAACAGTTGAGTCTGATGGCTCTTTTCTAAGTTTCTTATTGTTTCTGTTTTTTTTTCCTCATTTGTCCCCAGTTGTTGACACATTATATGAAAATTTCTGTATATGGTTCCATGTTCCTGGTGGGTAAAACCTTGCAGATTTTGGTGGAAATATTGGATTTATTTTCTTTCTCCTCTTTAGTTCCTGAATCATGAGGTTAGAAGGAATATATGGTTTAATCATTACTGTATAAAGGCATAAAGGAATCAATTGCGCACCAAGGATAGAGTGAGCAAATTTTTTTGGTCATGCATATGATAGGAAATCCATGCATGCATAAGAAATAAATTGTATTTTTGGAAGTTTATGCCATTTATTTGGCTGTTGTTTTGGTTAACCTTTTTTCGTTTTTTACTGCATCTGGTACACCCCATTAGCACCATCCAAGTTTTTACCCAAGTGTTTGATTACTTACTCTTGTAATCTGTCTGGCTTTTAGTTGTTGTTGAATGATATTTCAAGTCAAAGTTTATTTATTTTTTGCATATGATGATTCCTATCAATTCGCTTCTTTTTTTTTCTTCACCATGACAGAACCTCACTCTGTGTTTCTTTTTGAAGGTATGCTACTGTTTTTGCTGCTTCTGTCACTGGCATGACTTGTTTGGTTGGGATTGACTTTGGGGCCGATCTTATTGCATGCCTAGCGAAATGTTTTGAGGTGCTTATTCTTAGAGAAAAATTTACACCATTTTATTTATGTCATTGTATATCATGTTAAGTCATCAGTGCTGCAATTAATGAATGGCATAGGTTATGTAGTGCAGACTGCAGAATATGTGTAATTAGTTGTGGAATGTGACTCGCTCCTGTGTTGGTTCAACTAAGGCTATTTTGTGTTATATTTTCAGGAAGAGTATTTGAAGGAGGACAATCTCTCCTTACGGAATCTGTCTCTTCTACTTTCATATTTATATGTATTTGGAATCTGCTCAAGGTAATTTACAAGGTCGGAGAATTTATAGCGTCTCACTTGAAAAAAGTTTTCTTGAGCATCTAATTGCTAGAAATTTGTGGTTCTTGTTACACGTGCCAGCTGCACAGAAATCTGAATATACCAAAAATGATTGTATCTTTCTATGAGTAGATGAAGTTTCATATTTATATATAGCTGTGTGCTATTGAATACTTCCATTTTACTGCAAATTAATAATCCCACCATCAGCGACTTGAACTTTTTGACACTTTAACATTGTTGTTTGCTGTATGTGCATGTTTTTATCCATTGATAAGCTCTCTATCTACAATTTCCAGTGGGTTGATATATGATTTCTTGATAATTCTAAGCAAGCGGTTAACAGAGGTCGATGTTTGTGGAAAGACATTATGAATAATACGTTTCTTGATCGATCGGGGTGGTTTACTAGAGGAATTAAGAAAAAAGTTGGGAATGGTAGGGGGACTCGATTTTGGACCGATGTTTGGGTGGGGGATAGGAGTTTGAGAGAGTCTTTTCCTAGGTTAGCGTTACTAGCTAGGGATAGAGATATTTTAATAGCACAGATGGGGGGATGGGTGGGTGGATTATGGGAGTGGCGGTGGGATTGGAGAAGGGAGTTATTGGATAGGGAAGTTGTTTTACATAATGAGTTACTTTCTTTGTTGGACAGGATACTTTTGACACAGACACAGGAGGACTCATGGACGTGGACTTTGGAGGAGTCAAAAATATATTCTGTTCAGACTGCATATGCAACATTGTTGGAGGATTCACCAATTGATGGACATACATCGGAGACATATATTTCTATTTGGAACACTTTGGCACCTTCAAAGGTCGCAGCACTTATCTGGGGGATGCTTCGAGATCGATTACCGACAAGATCCAATCTCACCAAAAGAAACATTTTCATGGGGAACGAAGCTGGGAACTGTGTGATGTGCTCTCTAACGGAGGAAACTGCTAATCATCTCTTTTTCTGCTGTCCGGAGTCATATTCTTTATGGATGAAATGCTATAGTTGGCTGGGTTTCTATACGGCATTGCCGTCGGACTCAATCGCCCATCATTGGAATCATCATGGACTATGGACAAGAAAAAGAGGAAGAAAAGCTTGGATGACAATATGGTGCTCGGTACTTTGGACGATTTGGATACATCGAAACAATTTGTGTTTTAAGGGCAGCAACCACAAGGAGGATGATCTTCTGGAGACGGTCATTCACAGAGCTTGGTTTTGGATCACAAACAGAGGAAATAATAGATTTTTGTACTCGTTTGTTGATTGGAGACGGGAACCGTTGATTTGTTTGTTAGCTTTGTAATTTCTAGCTATTAGGACCTACTTTTTATTTAACTACTCCTTGTAGTAACTTTATCGATGCTTCTGCATCTTTTTAATATATTTATCTTGTCTGACCAAAAAAAAAAAGAGGTCGATGTTTGTACAGTCATGACTGTTTTGCAATGTAAGTTCATAATTTTCTTTTTTTAAAATTTTTTTTGACTGCGATCAAACATTTTAAGGCTTTGGATGTTAATTGACCTTTGTTTTTGTGCCTATCATTAACCATGATCACCTCATCTTAAACAAGAGCCCTTTTCCAGTGATTGATACGGAAGATTAGTTTCAGAAACGCGATGCTTGTATTGATTTATGCTTGAAACCCTAAAATTTGACATTGCTTCAAGTAGTTATCAAGGAAACATGAGTACAGGAAACGGCTTGCACCAAAGTTCGTAAATTCTTTCTATGATAGCCTAATATTTCGAAAATGTGCGAGATATACAGTATCTTAGAGCTTCTTTGTTAGAAATATTCTTGGTTCTAACTTTCTTTTCCTATTTGCGGAATGTCTCTACCACCACGTGTGTACAGAACTTAATATTATATCTTTTGACAGCCATCTATTTTATTATATTCTTTATTCTTTAAATGAATTTGGTTTTGGTTTATCGGACTTGCTTCTCATAAAACTCACTCGCTTCTGCTAGGTTGTGGCATAAAATTACGAGGAGATGACCCCAGTGGGATGAAAAACTTCATCACAAGTGTTCAAAGTAGGGCAAATGATTTGAAGGCATCTTCTGAAAGTGGGCAATCAAATATGAACAGTAAAAGGGTATATATACATATATTTTTCAGAATTTTCTGAATGAAATTTTCATATCTGCTTCAAGCATCCACTGATGACCATCATTTCTGCAGATGGAGTTTATGCTTGAAACTATATGCGATATCAAGAACAATAGAAAAAGATTCAAGGAAGATACTCCACAGCATACCCGATTAAAGAAGTGGCTACAAAAGGTGTTTACTGGCTTATGTTTTTCTTCCTGTTTATACTATTTGCTACATCATGAATTGCTTCTCGTTCCTATTTTGATTTAGATATCTACTAAGTTCATATATTTAATTGAGTCAAATGGTTATTCTTTTTTTTTGTCTTCTGTTATGGACCCAGCTGCAAGCTACCACCCTGTTTTGTCTGCTTTCCGGTATATTAACATTTTTCCAATTTCCCCATATTTTCACAGTTATTTGTCTCGTGCAGTATGTTGCATTCTGGCCATTTTTTCTGTCGTTTGTTTTGGTTCTGATCTAAGATGGATTGGGACAATGATCAATACTTTGTTGGAAAAAGCTGCAAGACATTATGCAGCCTGCAGAACAAAGTTTACTAAAATGTTTAAATTTGTGAAAGAAAGCATTAGCTTGATTTCTGAGCAAAGCACAAGCTGTAACATGATAATAACGGCCTGAAAAATAGTTTAAAATATTTTTACTATTTATTCTTTCTTATTATAGATGATGAAAAAATGTGAGTTGCCATTTTTTTCTGGTGTGAATGTCTATTGTCTTTCAGTAATGTTATATTGTTATTGCAGTTAAAAGTAGATGATATATTAATCCGAGGGTTAAAATGGAGTCAGCTTCTTGATCCTGACAAGAAAGGCCAATGGTGGTTGTCTGGGGTTATTGCTTCAGATACAGATGACCTCGAAGAGGTTGCTGGAACAATCGATAAAGAGATTCCTGAAACCAAAAAGCTGCTGTGGCTTGCTGCAGCACAAAGGATGAATACAAATGCAAGAAGGGCAATTTTTTGCATAATTATGAGTGGCGAGGATTACATTGATGCATTTGAGAAACTTCTGAGACTAGAGTTACCGGGGAAGCAGGTCCCTCTATCTATTCGATTTTCTTAAATTTTAATCTGATATTTCACAATTGTCTTATCTTTTATACGTTTATGTTCAGGATCGAGAGATCATGCGGGTACTTGTGGAGTGTTGTCTGCAGGAGAAAATATTTAACAAGTACTACTGTTGTGAAGATTTGAGGGAATAAATCAGAAGATTGATTGAGGGCATATTTTAGGAATGATATATTATGTTTCCTTGTATAGTTTATCATGTTTCCTTGTATAGTTTTTTTGTTTTTGTTAAATAGGTTCATGAATGTAAACTGCAATTAAGTAAGAATGAAATACAATATCATTCTCTTCATGGTATCAGAGCGTATCCGGGTTCATCAGTAAAAAAAAAAAAAAAAAAAACCCTAGCTCAATCCATGGCCGCCAACCCTGAGTCTACACAGTCGTCCTCTCAGGAAGAAGAATCAGAAATCATCTCTTCCATGAGTTCGACGGCTGGATATGAAAACTCGTCATTCCAACTTACCGTGGAAAAACTGAACGGTAAAAATTACAGAGAATGGGCCCAAACCATCAAGCTAGTCATTGATGGTAAAGGGAAACTTGGCTTTCTCACCGGGGAAAATAAAAGACCACTGGATGTTTTGGCTTACCAGAAATGGAGTTCTGAGAACTCTTTTGTCACCTCCTACCTGATCAACTCCATGAGGCCTGCAATTGGCAAAACCTACATGTTCCTACCAACGGCCAAAGACGTGTGGGATGCTGTGCGCGAGACCTACTCCGACACTGAAAATGCATCTCACATCTTCGAGATCAAAACGAAATTATGGCAAATAAAACAGGGAGACAGGGAGGCAACCGATTACTACACCGAGATGGTGGGTCTGTGGCAGGAGTTGGACCTTAGTTGTGAAGAAAAATGGGAATGTTCAGGAGACAGTGTTCGGTTTGCGAAAAGAATGGAGAACGAACGAGTGTATGAATTTTTGGCCGGGCTCCACAGCGACCTTGACGATGTGCGAAGCCGTGTTCTGAGTCGCCGCCCCCTGTTATCCATCCGTGAAGTTTTCTCCGAAGTACGGCGAGAAGAAACGAGGCGCAAAGTGATGCTGAAAGAAAAATTCACTCCTGGACCAGAAGCTTCAGCCTTCTTTGGTCATGGGCCTCCAACAAATCATGGGCCTTCAAGTGGATTTGAGCCTTCAATCAGATCTGGTCCAAAACAAAATAAAAGACCTGTTTGTGAAAAATGCAAAAAACCAGGCCACACAATAGATACATGTTGGGATTTGCATGGCAAGCCTCCTAATTGGAAGCCCAGACAGCCCAACAAAACCCATAGATACCAGGCCCAAGTTGAAAAAGGAACTGGTTCCTTCAGTTCAGCCCATCACTCTCAATCGGATGATGGTACGAGTTTTAATCCTGACCAACTTGAAAAACTTTATGCTCTTTTTTCAACTTTTCAAGCCTCGGGTCAGTCCTCTTCTTCTACACCATCGGGTTCCTTAGCCCACAAAGGTACATTCTTAACTGCTTTTAGTGCCATGTCACAACACACCCCATGGATTATTGACTCAGGTGCATCCGACCACATGACATGTGCACATGATTTTTTTTCCACATATTCCCCTTGTGCGGGTAACCTGAAAGTTAAAATTGCCGATGGAACATTATCCCCAGTCGCTGGGAAGGGGAGTATTCGTATCTCTGAATCTATTACTTTGAAATCTGTTCTCCATGTTCCAAATCTTTCTTGCAATTTACTCTCGGTTAGCCAGCTAACAAAAACCTCTCACTGCTCTATTAATTTTTTTCCCTCTCATTGTGTCTTTCAGGACCTATCATCGGGGAAGACGATTGGCAGTGCTAAAGAATATGAGGGACTCTACTACTTCGAGGATGCTCTCGTGAATAAACAGTGTCACTCTCCTATTTGTCACTCTTTTTCTTGTTCTAGTGAAAATGATCTTTTAGTATGGCATAAACGATTTGGTCATCCTAGTTTTCAATACTTAAAACAATTGTTTCCTTCACTTTGTGCGAATAAAACAATATTGGATTTACATTGTGAAGTATGTGAACTTGCAAAACATCATCGTACTTCATTTCCTGCATCCCCTTATAGATCATCACATCCTTTTTCCATGATTCATAGTGATCTTTGGGGGCCCTCTCGGGTTTCCAATCGCACTCACAAAAAATGGTTTATTACATTTATAGATGATCACTCTCGTCTATGCTGGGTTTTTTTATTAAATGATAAGTCTGAAGTTGGTTCTGTATTCATGAACTTCTATAATATGGTTTACACCCAATTCCATACAAAAATCCAAATCTTTCGTACTGATAATGGCACTGAATATTTCAACCATTCCTTGCGTAAATATCTTCAAGACAAAGGTATTATTCATCAAAGCTCATGTGTTCACACCCCTCAACAAAATGGGGTTGCTGAACGGAAAAACAGACATATTCTTGAAGTTGCTCGTGCCCTTCTGTTCACTTCTCACATGAGCAGTTATTTTTGGGGAGATGCCATCCTTACCGCTGCCTTTCTCATCAATCGTATGCCTAGTCGGGTTATCTCATTCACAACTCCTCTCCAAAAATTCCAAGCGTCCTTCCCTGACTCCCGTCTTATCTCGTCCATACCTCTCCGAATTTTTGGCTCCACTGTGTTTCTCCACATTCACAACTCCCAACGTAATAAGCTGGATCCTAAAGCTCTCAAATGTATCTTCATTGGCTACTCTCCTACTCAGAAGGGTTATAAATGTTACGACCCTACCTCTAAGAAACTTTATGTGAGTATGGATGTCACCTTTTTTGAACATACTCCCTACTACTCGCTTCAGGGGGAGTCCTTGAGTGAAGCTCGATCCATAAATCCAGATCACGATTTATCAACCTTTGACTGTACGTTACCACATACAAAAGAAAGTTTTAACTCAGGGGGAGATGTAGAACAACAAAAAGACAGGGAGATATTTGTTTATTCAAGGAGACCAAAATCAAAGTCGGATGAAATCCTCATATCTGAAGCACCAAAGGAGTCTGAACCGATGATAGTTCCAATCACTCATGAGTCCAATACCAATCCTGACCAGGTAATAAATATTGATGACTTACCTATTGCCCTTAGAAAACAATCGCGCTCATGTACTCTACATCCTATCACAAAATTTGTTTCGTATAAATCTCTTTCGGCCAAGTGTCGTGCTTTTACAACTAATCTGGACAGAATAAAGATTCCTAAGAATATTCAAGAAGCCTTAGAAATTCCAGAATGGAAGGAAGCAGTGATAGAAGAAATAAGGGCGTTGGAGAAAAATGGAACATGGGAAGTGATGTCTTTACCAAAAGGGAAGAAAACAGTGGGTTGTAAGTGGGTGTTCACGGAGAAATACAACACAGATGGCACAGTAGAAAGGTACAAAGCCCGTCTAGTTGCAAAGGGATTCACCCAGACATACGGTATTGACTATACCGAAACATTTGCACCAGTAGCAAAGTTGAATACTATACGGGTTCTCTTTTCTCTAGCAGCCAACTTTGAATGGCCGCTCCATCAATTTGACATAAAAAATGCATTTTTGAATGGTGAGTTGGAAGAAGAAGTATTCATGACACTACCACCAGGGTTTTATCAGGACGGAGAAGAAACCAGAGTATGCAAGTTGAAGAAATCCTTGTATGGGCTCAAACAATCACCAAGAGCTTGGTTTGACAGGTTTGCAAAGGTGATGAGGAATCAAGGATATCAACAGGGACAGTCTGATCATACTATGTTCTTCAAAACTAGTAACGAGAGGAAGACCATCCTAATCGTATATGTTGACGATATCATCCTCACTGGAGATAATACAGAAAAAATGAACAGATTAAGAAAGGTCTTAGACAAAGAATTTGAGGTTAAAGACCTAGGCCAAATACGATACTTTCTAGGAATGGAAGTCGCAAGATCAAAGAAAGGGATCAGTGTCTCACAGAGAAAATATATTCTTGACCTTTTGACCGATACTGGTATGCTTGGTTGTAAGCCAAGTGATACTCCAATCGAGGCAGGAAAAAGAACAGAAGATGTTGGGAAGTCAGTGGATAAAGAAAGATATCAGAGACTAGTGGGAAGATTGATTTACCTCTCACACACTAGACCCGATATTGCTTTTGCTGTTAGTGTAATCAGTCAGTACATGCATTCACCAAAAGATAGCCACTTGGAAGCAGTATATAAAATACTCAGATATTTGAAAGGTTCCCCAGGACGAGGTCTATTCTTTAAGAAAGAACTAAGTAAAAAGATTGAAATCTATACAGATGCAGACTGGGCAGGATCATCAGAGGATAGAAGATCCACCACTGGGTACTGTACATACGTTTTGGGAAATCTGGTAACATGGAGAAGTAAAAAACAGAGCGTGGTAGCCAGAAGCAGTGCCGAAGCTGAGTTTAGAGCTGTTGCACAAGGGATGTGTGAAGGGCTTTGGTTACAAAAACTTTTGCAAGAACTACAGATCACAGTAGAACTTCCTATCAAACTCTACTGTGACAACAAAGCCGCTATCAGTATCTCTCATAATCCTGTTCAGCATGACAGAACTAAACACATAGAGATTGATAGGCATTTTATAAAGGAGAAAATCGAGAAAGGAACTATCTGCATGATCTATACCCCTACAAGAGAACAACTTGCTGATATATTCACCAAAGGACTACAAAGGCCACGATTTGAAGAACTAACTTGCAAGTTGGACATGATTAATATCTATGATCCAACTTGAGGGGGAGTGTGAAGATTTGAGGGAATAAATCAGAAGATTGATTGAGGGCATATTTTAGGAATGATATATTATGTTTCCTTGTATAGTTTATCATGTTTCCTTGTATAGTTTTTTTGTTTTTGTTAAATAGGTTCATGAATGTAAACTGCAATTAAGTAAGAATGAAATACAATATCATTCTCTTCAACTGTCTTCTTGCATCTAAATTATGTAGCTTCGACAAAAACCACAAGTTCACTTTGCAGGTAGGATTTCTTGATTTCTGTATTAGAATGTCTTTATCTAGTTTAAACAGTTATTCAATTACTGAGAGATTGAAGTACCAAATGTTTCAGAGGTCTGCTGTAGTTACTTGGAATCTGGAATTGAAATGAACACATAATTTAGCAGTAATGGAGATAAAAAAAGGTTTTATGAAATTTTTATGAGATTGGAGTTGGTAACACCTGCTTTATTCTTTCACTGTCAAGTAGTTTAGGTTTAAAGATGTATGTCTCTGTGCGATATATTTTTGACTTTCATAGTTTGTAAGTAGCTAGTCGTGAATGATTGAAGTATTATTTCTGCAATATTCTAAAAAATTAATGTGAATGCTATTGACACGTGAAGCAGCTATGTTGTATAAGCCAGTCGATTAGACCTCTTTCTTGGCTCGATGATACATTTTTTTAATGGAGACTGATATTGGGTTCATTGAAAGTTATTTTTTAATTTTTACACGGCATTGATTTTTCCATATATGGCATTCCCATTGAAATTTTTTTTAATGGATTTAAAATTTGAGATCACAGTGAAAGTCGTGGCTCTGTGTTTTCTGTTGGATCATAAGATAACTAGTCATTTCACATCTTTTCTGGCATTTCAACTTATCTCACGGTTATTTAAATTTGACAGTACTGTTTGTGGGATCATTTCAAGGATCTGGATTCAATGCCATTGATCAGATCAATACACCTAGCTAAATTTGTTTCGGAAATGGTTGCATGTTTTAGTCTTTCATTGTCAGTTTTGAAGACAGTTGAGTTCAAGGACGCCATACATCAGACTTCCAAAAGGATTATGCATTTCCGTGTGTTATTTGAGGCCATATTCGAGCTTCCAGGTAAGCTCGTCTGGAATGTTTTTACGCGTATTGCTGTCATTCCCGAGTATGAATACCTGAGGAACGGGATAGAGTTCTTCATAACCAAGTATGTTGTGAGTAGCCAAAATTCCTTCATGAAAAAGTTCAAGATTGCCAGAAAAGCTCTCAACAATATTGAAGGCGTTGAAATGTGACTTCACCAGGCCAATCTTTTTTGTTAAAGCCAACTTTTCTCG
Source organism: Haberlea rhodopensis (assembly GCA_907163345.1). NCBI lineage: Eukaryota > Viridiplantae > Streptophyta > Magnoliopsida > Lamiales > Gesneriaceae > Haberlea > Haberlea rhodopensis. Next base: position 3,200,959 of record CAJQUN010000023.1, on the reverse strand, counting down.
GCAAAAAATAGATTTGATAAATTTATTTTAGGTTGATTTTCAATTTCTTGAGGGCCATGCTCCTGAGTCATATGTTGATACACAACCCATTGTTGATCACTACATGGCAAAATTAGCAATCTCAATCCGCTCCTCGAAGATATTGGACTTCATCCTAATAAGAGGGCTCGCGTTCGACTCATCATTCGGTGACATTCACCAACTATTATTCGAGTGTGTTTGGTTTGTGGGATAGGGTTTAATTATCTTAGCATTACTTTTTGTCACATGTTTGGTTTGTTTTAAAAAAAAAAATTATATCATCATATTTATCTCATTTTAATTCAGTTTTGTAACAAAATGACGTATATACCGTTTTTAACCTTTTTTACTATTCAAAATTTGAAATCATCGCAAAAAAATCAACTTATTTCCTATAAGATAATCTCATAAATTTTAAACTTCTGCCAAATTTTGACATTTTAATTTTCGATGGTATTTTAGTCATTATATCAAACAATAAAATTAATCCACCTTTTTAAAAAGCAAACCAAACATCATATAATTTATCATACTATATTATTTATCACCATTTCATAATTTTAACAATTATATTACTTATCATATCCTCTCACTCTGTGTGGTACCCAAATGTCAAGATATCAAAAACGAATCTTCAAATAAGAAGTATTAACGATTGATGATTTCAGGTGCAGACGAGGGGTTAGTATTCGATCAAGATTATTTTTTGAAAAATGATGCAGAGCTGGTTTTAATTTATAGTTGAGGGATTGAAGAGGGTTTGCTAACGCTATATTTTGGTTTGTATTACACATTTGGTACGTAGGATTACATATGATTAGCAAGTGATTAATGGCTTAATCTTTTGTTTCTTTGTTTTTTTGGTAAACCCATGTTTTCCTTTAAGCCCGTGAAAACCGTGAAAAGAGATGTTTATGAACTGGATATTAATCCAGCTTGTTGCCTTGATATTATCAAACTGAAGGTGAACAGTACACATGAAAAGCTCTGCAATTTACAATAACACCCCTTGCTAGTTTGTTTTGTCTTCTGTCAGCAAAATTATGTTACTGAAAAAGAGGAAGTGAGGGTCGGGAAGATGAAAACTAAACATCAAATTTCTCTTCCTCCTTCCCTTTTTCGTCTACATTTTTTTTGGAAAAATCCTCCCCTTTTCCTTATATGTATGTATGTATGTATAAATGCATGTGTAAACGAATTCGCATACAAGTTGGATTACTTACATTCAGGGGCGGACCTAGGGGGGTGCGCAGGGGGGCAGCCGCACCCCCCAGTTAAAATAGGTTTAATATATATCCTATGCTAAACTTAGTTAAAAAAGTCATGTAGAAAATTGGTTGGTACATTTCTTTGTCAATCGAGTTGCCTGGTTTCGAAACTCATCTGGCACAATTCTCGCAACTTACCTTTCTTACCCCTCTACAAAGATGTGGGCTATTTTAAAAAAATAATTATTAAATTAATAAAAAGAATTGTTGCTATGTAAAACATGGTGTGTGTGCACTTACTTTAGAAATGTGCACGTTTCTTACTTAATATTTTTTCTTTTTTAAAACAAAATATTCACCTTTTATTTAAAATATTTCGGTAAAAAAAATGTCAATTTATAAAATGTACATTTGAAATATATTTTTGACAATCTAGAAAATAGAGTCCAAATAAATTGTAATATAAAAACATATTAAAATTAATTAAAACATTAACATACATACATAATTATTAATATACAAGTTACATAAATAAATAATTAAAAATATAAAATTATCTGATGTGTGATTTATGTAGTCTCGTCGTTTCTTATTTCATGTAGTCTTACCATTTCTAATTTTATGTAGACTCATTCACATTAATTTGATTTTATATTTATTTTATTTATAGATATGATATATTTGCAGAATATTGAAATATCAAGTATAACTTAAAACTATTAAACATGGTAAATAAGCTAATAAATAATTATTTTATATTTATTTTTATTTACTCAAATTTAGATATCAATAATTGGATTATCATGATTAAAATATTATTTTTTATCCTTTTTTTATCAAAATTTGATTGCTAGAAAATATATGAGGTATGAAGTATTGAATACTTTGGTATTATATTTTATTACTCTTATTTTTAAATAATTTATTTTATATTATATTTTTTTATTCTACTAAATTAATATTATTTTTATAATCATTTTTTTTATAAAATATAGGTTCAAATATAATTTTGGTTATAATTTTTGCATCAGTCATTTCTTTGATAATTAATTATTTAACTATTTGAAAATGTTATTTTCGCCCCCCCAAATTCATTTTTCTGGTTCCGCCCCTGCTTACATTAATTGAAATAAACTCCCAGCAAACCTTAATTTCTCTTCTAGATTCTCTGTTTTTCATGTAACCAAAATGTGTATGCCTTTCTCAAACACCATAGATTAAAGCGATGAAAACCCTTTACAATTCTTCTTTTTCTTTACTTTTTTTGGCTGTTATTTTATTGTTTTCCTGTGAAGAGAAAGATAGAATAATAGAAATGGTTGAACTTAGGATAGTGAATACCGACGCCGATGTTTTGATGGAGGAAGAGCGTTGAGTGTGAAGGATTGATGTACCTAGGTTAAACAAGGGGTAATTTAGAAAAAATGCACATTATTCCTTAATATTATCTTATTCATAAAAATCATACCAAACTTAACATTATCTTTATCATCATATATTTTATAGTCATTTTTTTTATCACTCTAATCATTCAATAATCATATCCTTCAGACCCAACGATATCTAAGACAAGACGGAGTGGGTCACTAGCAAGAATAGGCTTGGTCCATATTTATTTTTATTTTTAAAATAACTATATTTCTCTAGTGTAGTTTTTAAATTGTTTCTTTTGGCCAAATCCATTCTTATAAATCAGATTTTTTATATGATTGTGAAATAAATTTTGGAAAATTTAGAAGTAGGTACGACGAAGTTATACTTTCATGTATCTATATTATATGTTGTGCGTAGGACAATAGTGGTCTGATAATTTCCGACCAATATATAATTACACTGATGCTTCTGTCAATCTAAAATATTATCACCATACCTGTCATTTATGTGTCCATCAATTTAGTTATGCTACCATACAAATTACCATATTACCCTGAAAACTTTATTAAAATCCAAAAAAATATTAAATATTAAAATATTATATAATCATTTCATAATTTAAATTAAAAAAAACTAGAACCAAAAATAAAAAAACGGACATTATAATTATCATATTATATATACAGACAACGCGTACAATATGACTAGTATATATAATGCACAAAGGTTTGTAGAAAAAAAAAGTAATATGAATTTATGACTACTCTCGTTCTGGTTTACATATTTGAGCTAATTTCTTGACTATTAGTTACGTGATTAAAGTTGCAGCTTTAAAATGGCAAGACTTGGTTTGCTTCATGTAATTTAGCATTATTTGAATAAATTTTAAATTAATGATATATTTTCTCAGATTGATGGTTTTCAAAATCACGTGTATAATATATATGAACTAAATATTGTTAAATTAAATAAGTTTTTTCTTTACTATCTTTGATATAATATATTTCCTTCTTATACATTAAAAATAATGAAAAATGGAGTCCTTCCATTGGGAATAGAAATACTAGAATTTGTAGCCACGGCCCCTTGGTCCAGTTGTATCGTGTCCTCAAGGACCTCAACTGGATAGGGTCTCTTGTTCCAGACCCATACCACCCTCCTTATATTAAAAAAAAAAAAACGAGAAAAAGAGAGAATTTGTCACACTTAGGCAATGGGAGCCAGTGGCCTCGAGAATTTGTCTGGCTGTTGCTGCAAGTAACTCCCGTTGCAGGTTGACTGTCGCAACCCTTGTCCCAAAGGTGAGAAGGAATTGAAATTGGATAAAAGGAGCTTTGGGTCCTCTTTTCCTCTCACCCTCCCCGGTTCTGGTTCAGGAACCCACAAGAATTGTGTTTTAGGATGAATCACCTGTGAGGTACGAAAAACGGACGTATGGGCAGACTTTTCGTCGGTCGTTAATAGTGTGAACACGCAAACAGGCAAGCAAGAGCGGCATAGATAATGGGGAATCCTCAATCACTTTCGCCTGACTCTAGGTAAGAAGCAGGCTTTCAAGTGCTTTTTTGAATTCAAAACACTTTTGACATTGAGAGCTAAGGGCGGGCTAAACGAAAATCATCTTTACCTTGTCTTGAATTTACCAAAAAAAGCGTGCTTAACCCGACTAGATTCGAGATTATATCTACGGGATTTCCTGCTTACCCGCTACCCTTGAAAACAAACCTTTTGCCAATTGATCCTACACTGGGGATATTACCCTATGAAGTAGTCGAGAATTATCCGCTCGTATAATATATACTGACATCACTATTTCATTAAGTATTTATTTTATTTATTTAAAAATATTTAATAAAATCAAATATCATCCTGCTTTCATTTGTGTGAATCACTCATCACGTTCTCTATATTTATTATAATCTGAAATCTTTGAGAAGAGTATTGTTGTAAATTGCTAACCGACACTTTCATTCGGCTTTTTTATTATGAATTTGAGTTATGTAAATGTAAAATATAGCAATTGACATTGGTTTAATTCGACGGAGTTCCATTTGGTAATTGCGAAAGAAAAATAATAATTTATTTTGCTTACAGACAGAAGACAATGAAAATTTGAGATTGTATTTGAAGTAATGGATTTGGAGTTAAAGATTTCAAATCCATAATAATAAGTCCATCGAACTTGTTTAGGTACTCTTGAATCCATAGATTTGAAATCCACCCCTTTACATTTTTTTACTTATTTCTTATCAAATTCCTAGAAAATGGAGTAATTTAAAATTCTTTCCCCAAATCATTTTATCAAATCTAAATCCTTCGGTCTGAACGCAAATTGAAAGATTTTGATATTTTGCATAATATAGACAAAAAATCAACAAGTGATCCACATATAAACTTCCAAATAAAATTTTTTCATTATATTAATTTTTTTGGGTTAAATTTGCTTTAAAAAGTAAAAAAAATAAAAAATTGGTTACACTCGTGCTTCTTGTGATGGGACATCCCACATGCATTGGCCATGGAGAGATTGAGAATAGTTATAGAGTCTAACTTGCTCAACGATGCCACCTTCTTTTTTTGGGAAAATGCCTCAAATTTGAGTCTCATGATAAAAAAAAAATTGGTTTTTTTAATTTACATGCTGGCCATTGAGTGATTGAGAATAGTTGTAGAGATTAAATGATTTTCTTAATTTCAAAATTTTTTTTGAACATATAATTTAATACATAGGTCACCAAAAATTTTTTAGGAAAAAAAATTAGGTGATTTTTATAACATAAGTCGCCTAACTTTTGGGTTAATTCCAACAAACTCATTCACCTACTTTAATTTCTGGGCATGAAAGACAAAACGAGGATATGTTCCTTCTAAAAAAAAAATTGCCATTGTTATCTTTGAATTTCACCAACAATTTAGCATTCTATTTTTGCATAAAAAAATGCCGCATCCGAAGTTTTAACTCCACCAAGCTCTTTTTTTTGGGTAAGCAATGAGAGTTACCGAGATTGATAAATATTAAGCCCAAATAATCCAAGATTTTGACAGTTCGATTTTAATTATGTCCAACATGTTGTAAGTTTCCGGATTTGCTCCATTGAATACTACATCATTCCGTAGATTCCAAATGCTCTAAACCACACAATTCCACATTTCAATCCTAATATTGTTTACAGTTTCTATACTATATTGGGCGTGACATATCGAATATAATGGTAATTATTGAATCCTCTAATCTTCACATGAATTCACTCCAATTGTTTGATTTTGAGTACTCTCGGATCTTTGGATTAAGAAAGGGTTCCATAAGAGTTCATGTGATATGTGGCCATAAAATATGAAAATAAGGCTCGGTTAGCTTAAGTGAGGGAGAATATACAATTGGAAAAAAATAGTCAATTTCGTTTTATTTTGAAACTATGAAATGAAACTATGAAATTTGCGATGTCGCCTAAGAACATCTAAAAAGTGAATATAGATGTATTTGGATAAAATGATTGATCTGCTTGCGGAAGGATTTGGAGTATGGATTTCAAATAAAATCATTGTTTAGTATATTTGAATTCAACAATAAATCGTACAAATTTGAATCTATAATTTTAAATGGTTCAATCCAAGTTCACAATTAGAGAATATAATAGATAGTTCAACGACGTGCAAATTCAAAAACAAAAATGAAAACAAGAAAAATTCCCAATGAGCTGGTTACAACTGCTAAATAATATTTCATCACAAACAACAATTATTCAATAATCAGACAACATTTCATTAAATTTAACAAAGAACAAATCTGAGGATTATAGAAGTGTGATGCATCGAACGCCTCATTTCGCGCTAGCAAGCTGAGTTCGGAGGAGCTTGGCAGCAGAAACCATATTTTCCAATGCAGGCTTCACTTCCCCATACTTGCGAGTTTTGAGTCCACAATCAGGGTTCACCCACAAGATGTTGGTTTCGAGAACAGCAAGCATTTTGTTAATCCTGTCAGCGATTTCTTCGGTTGATGGTATCCTAGGGGAGTGAATGTCATACACACCTGGCCCAATTCCAGCCCCGTATTTCACTCCTTCACGGAAAACTGATAACAGCTTCTCATCAGATCGAGAGTTTTCGATGGTGATCACATCTGCGTCCATGTTAATGATGGAGTGGATGATGTCGTTGAAGTTGGAGTAGCACATGTGGGTGTGGATCTGTTGGTGATGAAAGACGGAGAAAAAGGGATTTGTAGATTGGAGGATAAGCAGTTAGTGCTATCATTAAGTATAAAAGTATGGGTTTCTAACGTAGTATCATAGCCATGTATTCAAAGAGCGAAAGGACTAAAGAAAAGTACCTGGGTAGTGTCCTGGACACCACAGTTGGTGATTCTGAAAGAGTGGACGGCCCAGTCCAAGTAGAAGGCATGCTCAGCCTTCCTTAGCGGCAATCCTTCTCTCAATGCTGCTTCATCGATCTGAATGACAGTGATGCCAGCTTTCTCGAGATCCTCGACTTCGTCTTTGATGGCCAAAGCAATCTGATAGCAGGTCTCAGACCTGGACACAAAATGTGAGTTGGGATTATTCCAGAAAGTGAGAAACAGAAGTAGAGTACATCTATTGTGATAAAATACTAGGGTCGGATATATTTGAATATACCTCGGTTGGTCATTCCGTACAAAAGACCAGTTGAGAATGGTCACGGGTCCTGTAAGCATGCCTTTCATTGGGCGCTTAGTCATACTCTGGGCAGCAGTGGACCAGAAGACTGTCATTGGGTTGGGGCGACTCACATCACCGTAAATGATTGGTGGCTTGACACAGCGAGATCCGTAAGATTGCACCCATCCATTAGCAGTGAAGGCAAACCCAGACAACTGTTCTCCGAAGTACTCAACCATATCGTTCCTCTGGATTTAAATATCCAAAAAATTAAGGCATTATTACAACAAATAATTCATCAGAGTTCACTTTTAGAAAATGTGACATGACATTTTACTTATTTATTACATTCTATTGGGATTACCTCGGGCTCTCCATGAACGAGAACGTCGATGTCAAGATCTTCCTGAAGCTTGACAACTTTGTTGATCTCCTCTTTGATTGATTTAACATACTCTTCTTCCGAGATCCTAAAAGGAAGTTTTTTTACATTTAAAATACGTGTTTCTTGAAAAATCAGAATTACAAGGTGACAGTATGGAAAAATCACTCACTTCTTGGCTTTGTATTCACGGCGTACTCGTCTGAGTTCTATGGTCTGAGGGAAAGAACCGATTGTCGTCGTTGGGAGGATTGGAAGGTTTAGCTTCTTTTGTTGAGCATCAAGCCTAGCACTGACATTTGTAGCACGGCGATGATCAGAACCCTTCAGAGCAGTAGCCTGGTAGAGAACAAAGAGAGTCCACAGGTAAGTGCAAACAATTTCAGAAACATATCAAACAAAACATATGCAGATCAATCTCCTACCGCCTTTTGGACAGCTTCATTGGTCACCCTAGGAGATGCTTTCCTGGAAGCCTGCGCTTCGGCATTAGCAGAGAAGAATGCCTGCAATGTAAAGAACAGCCAAATGTGCACATTAGTATTAACATAGCCATTAACAAGAAATGGAAAAAACTCGTACAGTCATTCTGATTATGTACATTTCATTTGAATTTAAAGAATAAAAATGGAAAAAATGCCTATAAGATAGCATTGTGACATAGACCTCATCCTTCTTTCCAGCCAATGCCTTTGCCAAAGCATCTACTTCAACTACTTTTTGTGCAGCAAATGCAAGCCAGGACTTAATTTCTTTATCCAGCTTAGGTTCGTTTACAAGATCAACAGCCGTGTGGAGAAGCGAGCAGGAGGTGGAAACAATAAGTTTGTCTGCAGTAAAAATTGAAGAACTGTTTAAAACCACAAATTTAGTACCAAATAAATAGGAGTTACTCAACACACCTTTTCCAACAATTTTTTCAAGAGGTTGTAGGGTGATGAGAGATGCATTGAGATCATTAGCCCAAATGTTCCTTCCATCAACCACCCCAGCAAAGAGGAATTTTCCAGAAGGAAATCCACTCTTAATCAGATCAATGGTCTTGGTTCCACGTACCAAGTCAAAACCAAAACCTATGACTCCATTAAGTGAGGTAAGGGTTTTGAATGCAGCCGCAGGGACATCAGCAAAATAGGTCTCAATTAGAACATTAAGGCCAGATAAGCTTGATTCTAGTACAGCATATGCTTTTGTGAATGCTTCCAATTGGTGAGACTCGAGATCCAAAACAAGGGTGGGCTCATCAAATTGAATCCATGAAGCACCTGCTGCCTTCAACTCAGAAATAACTTCCCTGCAGGATGACAAACATTTGAATGCAAGAAAGGATCAGATAATATGGATAAGGAGAGACCATCGGGTGACTTGAAATCTGAATCATATTTTTCTTACTTGTAGATAGGAAGAATTTTGTTGAGCAGAGAAAGAAGAGGAAAAGTTTTCTCGACACCCTTGGCTGGCTTAGAAAGCAACAAGTAAGTAACAGGGCCAATAAGCACTGGGACAGTATCAACGCCAAGCTGCAGGAAAGTGAAGTTCATCAGGAGGCAGAATGTAGCAAACCAACGATTAAGAAACAGACATCCATAATTCAACTACACTTAAAGCAACATTACGCATGACGCAAGGACTTTAATTGTCATCATTTAGAAGAAAACACAACTATCCTATTCTTTACTAAAAATGGGAACATCTATCTCATACCGCTCTAGCCTCTTTGTATTCATTCACTGCCTTGTGAGAAGCATAAGAAAATTTCACATCTGGCCCCAATTCTGGGACAATGAAGTGGCTGCATTGAGAAGCCAACAAAATTCGTTAAATGATCATTAAGCATGGAAAAAATGAAATCATTTAGGGAAACTTGGTCCATCACTTACTAGTTGGTGTCAAACCACTTGGTCATTTCCATGGCAGGAACAGAGGCATTTCCTCTAGCCATAGAAAAGTAGGTGGAGAAACCAATCTCACCACCATTCCAGTTGTATCTTGGCGGGACAGCACCAAGCATTGCAGTTGTATCAAGCACCTGATCATAGTAAGAGAATGTGTTGCTGGGAATGTACTTGATCCCAGCTTCAGACATCTGCTTCCAGATGGATGACCTGAGATCAGCAGCCACCTTCTCCAAATCCTCAGCACTGCTCTTGCCATCCCAGAAAGATTCTAGAGCAAACTTCAACTCCCTCTTAGGACCCATACGGGGATATCCAACAATGTGAGACGCCATTGTTCTGGTTAAGTAAATTCAACCAATCAGATCACATACAAACCATATGTACTATATTATCATGCAAAAAGAAATTGGAAGGGCCATAAGCAAAATAGTCCATTCATAGATTAATGTTTTGAATATAATCAATATCAGATTTCCATATGACATTTATATATATTTATACTATTCATAATTTATAATTACCATTATAATATTACCCACATCGATTACTAACTAAAAAGCGTTTTGGCATGCCATTATGACCAGCTAGTTTATCTGTCATTATCCTACAACTACAATGTCACAAATCAACAAATACAGCAATTAAATGTCCTAACTCTAGTAATTAAACTCAAACTATCACACAGAAGGAAAGGACCTTAAGGTTAGCTTATTCATGCCTACAGCTTTTAACGGAATCTAGATAGATGAAACCAGATGTTAAAGTTGAAAACAAGAAATGAAGACTTCGATATCAAGCGTCATAATTAATCTTCATAAACAGTAAAACCAAGCGCTATTAATTCCAGATCCTTCAACTTCCAAAAGAAAAGTTTCCAGGTCCAGGAACAGGAATCAAATACATGCTCGAAACACGAGAGCCAGGCACAACGCCGACAAATTTGATAGAATTATAGACACTCATTAACCACTTCATCTCAGATCTAATTGGAGAAAAATTCCCAATCCAGTCTATCCAGATCTACAACTTCCACATCTCTCCAAGGCAAACAATAGCCATTTATAGCATATCCACACAACTTTTCTCCCAGCCACCTAATCACAAGTCCTCCCCAATGCCACGTCGCAACACATTTGCCGCGTCGAGATTTCAGTACGCACAAAACCGAGATCAAAACCAACAAATTCAATACAGTCATAAAACAAGCAAACAACGATTAAAACATCAGAATCCATCACCAGATCACACAAAACTAATAAAATGAAAACTGTTGCCAGTATCAGATCCCACCAAAATGACACAAAAACTTACAAAATGCAGATAACCTACCAGAAACACGAAAGCTACGAAATCAAATGCAACAAACTATTCCTTCACTGGGAAATTAGAAGAAAAACAAACGAATCAACACGAAAAGCAAAATATAAACAAGAAATGAATGGCGCGAACATCACGAGGGACATGGAATTCGTACCTTTCGCGAGAAATGAATAAACTGAACGGTTCTTTCGAGTTTTGAGTCGAGAGAGAGAGATTTAGGGGCCAGACGCGAGTGTAGGAAAAGGGATGGTGGGGTTATTTATAGTAGAATATTTATCAGCTGGCTGCGGTATAGATCTAAGAAAGTGAATTCAGCCCGATTTCCGTGTAGCCAATCAGTTAGTTAATGACGCGCGCTTTGGAGCACGTGTTTCGAACGCATTTCTTGTATTAATGTAATGCTGTACCATTTTAAATCCAGTTACTTAGGAATCCTATATTACATTCCGTTACCGATCGAACTAACCGATATTTTATTCATTCGATATGTTCGATTTTGTATAAAAGTTCAGTCAATTCGATTTTTTTCAGTTTTTTCAATTTTGGTTAATTCGACTCAATCGATAATCGAATTAACCCATTGCTACCTCTAATATTCATTATACCACAACTCAATTTTCGATTCAGTTAGAAATTATAGCCCAAATTTCCAACAATTTTTAAGAGAGAAGTCAAGAATGTTTTGAATAAATTTAATTTTCAAATTTTTTTGTACTAATTATGATTAGAAATAAATTTTGGGCAAACTCACTTAAAATCCTTGAACTCATATTTAACTCATTGCTCGGTCTCTATATTATAATCCATTAATTTCCAATCCCCAATCTCTTACTTTTAACTCCCTGATTTCATAAAGTTATTTAACTACCCTTCTCTTCATATTTTCTTTTATCACTCTCTTTCTATTCTTCTATAGAAAGAAAAAAAGAAGCTCCACATTCCATGGGAACATTCACATTTTCCCATAAATTAACCATACATGTCTCATTAGCAACACACACAAGCTTGAAAAGGTTTCAGAATATTATTTGGTTTTTTGGTATGGGCATTTATCGGGCCGGGTCGGGATTGACCCGGCCCGACCTGATCCGAAACCGAAACGGTTAGCTCGGTTCGAAACTGAAACCTGGCTAATCTGTTCCGAACCGCCTCGAAATCGGTAAAAAATCGGTTCAGGGCGGTTCCATGCCTTCAAACTGGTAGCACCACCGGTTCCGTGCTACCGGACAGGTTCCGATTCTGAAATCAGAACCGGTAAGTTTCGAAAAAAATAAAAAAATAAAAACATGTCAGCAAGACAACAACCAAACGTTCACATTTTATTTATTTTTAAAAAATAAAAATAAAAATAGGTGTGTTGTGCTTTATAAATCCTCACAATTCATTATTGCAAAGTTGTATACTTCAATCTCATATTTTTCTCTCCATTGTGCTATCTACATTTTACTTATATAATAATGACATCTTCATCTAGCAGCGGTGCTGGTCATAGCCGGGGTCGTATTCTACATTGCAATCTCTCCAAAATATGTTTCAATTGTATTATAATCAACAGACAAGTGAATCATCGCAATAAAAGACTGTTGAAGAACAACCACAAGCTCAATCTAAAGGTGTGGACATCAATTTGCTTAGGATGCTAGGTAGGAAAAACTTAAGGGAAAATGACATTCTACTAGCACGTCGACTGAGTTGCAAATTTATCTGAACTATCAATTTCTAACGGAAGACAACTTCGACGTCTTGCAATGGTGGCAGACAAACGCATCACAGTTCCCTATCTTAGCCAAAATGGCTAGAGACGTGTATGTGGTACAAGCTTCAAGCGTCACTTCTGAATCGACATCTCAACATGTGGCCGAATTATTGGAGAATACAAAAGTAGTCTATCTGCTGATTCGTTCTGCATGCTCACATTACTTAAAGATTGATTTGAAGCAGAATGTAGAATAAAAGAGATGGCGCGGTTGACGAATTCGTAAATCATTATGACGAGCAAGAAGAAGATTCAAAACAATACTTATCAATTATGAAGATTGCTAAATATTAATAAATTTTCATTTAGATTTTCAATTACCATCTCGTTACAATTATTTGTATGCATCTATATTATGAAATGAAGAAGAAATATATTGAATTCGTGGTGAATATTGGGGAAACATTTACAACATAAATAAAAAATAAAAAATTTCAAAAAATTAAAAAAGAGTTCGAAAAAAAACAAAACGAACCTGATCAGATCGTCCGAAATCGTTTGGAATCGGAATCGGATCCGATCCAGTTCCTTAACGGATCATTTTACACTTTTACTAATCTAAATTGTTCCCAAGGCCTTTTAAGATCATTTTCTTTATTTTCGTTAATTTTTGTAAAGTTTAAATATGAATGGGATTGAGTGGTGGTATACATTGAAACTCCTAATCCATCCTTTGTTAATTTTGTAAAGTTTAAATAGGGATGAGATTGAGTGGTGGTATACACGGAAACTCCTAATCCATCCAGTCCAATCTTGTATTCGAAGTAAGTAATGGGTACTGATGTAATCAATAAATATGTATATTATCACTCAAAAATATGGTATCAAACGCATACAATGTTGATATTATTTATAATGAAATATATGTTAAACATATATAATATTGGTAATACTTACACTTGAAATTAGTATTAAATGCATACAATTTTTGTATTAGTTATAATTAAAATTGACATTAAATGCATACAATGTTGGTATTATTTACACTTGAAATTGGTATCAAATGCATACACCTTTAATATTATTTATAAATGAAATAGGTATTAAACACATACTAGTTATACATAAAATTAGTATTAAACACATACAATTTAGGCACTAGATACACATGAAATTGATATTATACCAATATAATTTTGTACTATTTACACAAGAAATTGGTATAAAACATATACAATTTTGGTACTAATTACACTTGAAATTGATATTAAACTCATATAATTTTGGTATTAGTTACAACTGAAATTGAGATTAAACTATATAAATTTTGGTGCTAGTTACACTTGAAATTGATATTAAAATCTATACAACTTTGGTACTAATTACACTTAGTATTAAACGTATACAATTTTGGTACTAGTTCCATTTGAAATTGATATTAAACCTATACAAATTTTGTACTACTTATACTTGAAAGATTTTAAACGTATATAAATTTGGTACTAGTTACACTTGTAATTGGTATTAAACATATACAATTTTGGTACTAGTTACACTTGAACCTGCTATTAAACGTATATAATTTTTTGTACCAGTAACACATGATATTGATATTACACCTATGTAATTTTGGTACTAATCACAATTGATTTGATATTAAACTACATAATTTTGATACTAGTTACACTTGAAATTGGTATGTAGTCATACAATTTTGGTACTAATTACACTTGAAATTGATATTAACTTATACAATTTCGGTACTAGTTACACTTGAAATTGATATTAAAGTAATATAATTTGGTACTAGTTAATTTTGAAATTTGTATTAAACCTATACAATTTTGGTACTAGTTACACATGTCATTTATATTTAAAAATATACAATTTCGGTACTGGTTACACTTAAAATTGGTATTAATCCTATACGATTTAGATACTAGTTATACTTGAAATGAGCATTAAACTTATACAATTTTGGTATTATTTGTACTTGAATATCGATGTTAAGTCTTCCATATTAAAGTTAAACTTTTATATCGAATAAACAAACAATACCAATTTCAAACAACACCAATAAAATTTATATAGAATCTTTTATATATATATATATATATATATATATGTATATACACATTTATATAGTCCATGTGATTTTCATAATTATATATATGACATGTTGAGAGATCATGTGGTTTTCATAAGTATATATATGCCATTTATATAGTCAATGATTTAAAAGTACTAATGACGTGTTCTACGATTAAATAATTATATATAGTCAATGTATTAAAAATACTATATGTGAGACCCAATGTATTGATGGATTTGGGTTATTGATCTACCACATCAATATTGAAGTATAAATAATACCAAACTTGTATAAGTTTACTGTTAATTTCATGTATAACTAGTATCAAAATTGTATAGGATTAATATCAATTTGAAGTGTAATTGGTACCGAAATTGTATATGTTTAATATCAATTCCATGTATAACTAGTACCAAAATTGTATATGTTTAATACTAATTTCAAGTATAACTATTGAACAAATTATATTATTTTATTATCAATTTCAATTGTAACTAGTACCGAAATTGTATAGGCTTAATACTAATTTTATGTGTAAATAGTACCGAAATTGTATTAGTTTGTATCAATTTCAAGTGTAACTATTTCCAATATTATATAGTTTAATATCATTCAATTAAATTAGTACCAACATTATATATGCTTAATACAAATTTCATGTGTTACTAGTACAAAAATTATATACGTTTAATACTATTTTCAAGTGTAATTAGTACCAAAATTGTATATATTTAATACCAATTTAAAGTGTAACTAGTACCATATTTATATACGTTTGGTGTCAACTTCAAGTGTAAGTAGTACTAAAATTATATAAATTTAATATCAATTTCAAGTGTAACTAGTACCAAAATTGTATACGTTAAATACCAATCTCAAGTGTATTTAGTACAAAAATGTATAGTTTAATATCGATTTCAATTGTAACTAGTACCAAAATTATATGAGTTTAATATCAATTTCAAGTGTAACTAGTACCAAAATTATATAGTTTTTATACCAATTTCTTGTGTAACTAATACCAAAATTGTATATGTTTAATATCAATTTCATGTACAACTAGTACCCAAATTGTGTATATTTAATACCAATTTCGTGTATAACTACTATGTGTTTAATACCTATTTCAATTATAAATAATACTAACATTTTATGCATTTAAGACTAATTTAAAGTGTAAATAATTCAAACATAGTATGTGTTTAATATCAGTTTCATTTATAACTAATACCAAAATTGAATGCGTTTAATATCAATTTCAAGTGTAAGTAATATCAATATTGTATATGTTTAATTCCAATTTCATTATAAATGTACAAATATTATATATGTTTGATACTAGTTTTTTTAGTGATAATGTACATGTTTCTTGATTACCTCATTAACCATTGTTTACTTTGAATACAAGATTGGACTGCATGGATTGGGAATTTCCCTGTATACCACCACTCAATCTCATCCCTATTTAAACCTTACAAAATTAACAAAGGATGGATTAGGAGTTTCAATGTAACCACCCCTCAGTCTCATTCCTATTTAAACTTTACAAAATTAACGAAAATAAAGAAAAAAGGATCTTAAAAGGCCTTGGGAACAATTTTGATTCAGTAAAAATGTAAAACTTGAAAAACCCAGTATATTGAACAATTTGATTTCACTAAAACTAAAAAAAAATAATAGAATTTTTGCCCCAAAAACCCAATAATATTGTGAAATCTTTTCAAGCTTGTGTGTGTTGACAATGAGTTATGTATAAGTTTGTGGATTTTAAGTGAGGTTGCCTATAAATTATACTGAAATACCATCTAAGAATATAAAAAATGTATTAAATTATTATATATCATGTTTTTTTAAAGTAAATTAATTAATTCATATATATAATCATAGTTTTATCGTATTGAACATGTTTAATTGGCTCTGTATTGGTTAAGATTTATTCAAAAAAAAATTTGAGCAAGATTTATTCAATTTTTTTGTTGTGGTAAGTGGAGTTTTGCTAGTAAAATTATAAATTTTTATTTTAAGTCTGAATATTAAAAATAAATAAAAGTTATAACATCTTATATATTTATAGTTAAACTACAAAACTATTTGTCCACCTATTTAAATTGCAAAAAATATATTTAGATGCAATAATTTTATATACAATATAATTAAGTCGAAGTTATTGTCCCATAAAATTCATTATCGAATTGTTTTAATTATATTTTGTCATATATTTTAGAGAAATTGATTTGATTTTTTAGAGATAAAACATAAATACTATTTCTCGTTAAACCACAGTGTAACAAGCTGCACGCGCGTCGTGGATGCTTGACAAATGACAAATCTGTGGGGGTAATTTCGGGGAAAGTTAAGTTTGTTTGAATTTATTATTTATCCTAATTCCTAAGAGTTGGTGGCTGCGGTTGGTGGCTACGGTTGGTGGTTATTGGTGGAAAACCAGATTCAAGATCCAATTGTCTAAATTTTATATAAATATGTAGAGTCTACTTTTTTATGTGAATCTAGGGATGATAATAGGTTCCGCTCATAACTGGATATGTATTAAACTCATCCGGTGGAGTGGGTCTAAACCCACTCTAACAACCTTTTGAAGCGGATGGGGTGGGGTCCAGGTTTGGCCAAACCCGTCCCACTATACATATTTCTTTTATTTTATTTTCATAGCAAATATACATTTTACTTCTTTGGCCGAATCATAACGTGTCATTATTTAATTTTATATCAAAATTCATGTATTCATTGAAAATTTTGAAGGGAGTATGAGCAAATTAATAAAGATCTGGTACCTTAAAGATGGTTTTACATGGCTTATTATAAATATTTACTAAAAAAAACATGTAATTCACTCACAAAATTTGATTTTTGTTCTCAAAATTGATTTCTAGCTAATAATTTTTTTTAATTAATTATATAAAAAAAGGTCAAGCGTGGCAGAATCGGTTGAACCCGCCATATTTGTGGGATGGGGCAAATTGGAATTTTTGATCAGGAATTGTATTGCTCAATTCACAACATATATGTTTGAATGTGTGGTGGTGTATGTGTTCATCCGGTACATAGAAGAATAATCTCATAAAACTATGTTGACATATGCAAGATAAAAACTAATACATCAAATTTTACAAAAAATCGAGGGTGTCTATCTAAACGAAGTGCTGCAAGTAGAATTTCGGTGATGAAGGGCTCCGCCGCATAGGTGTCAATGAGTTAGGCTTGATATGAGTTTGACGGTATACCTCCGTCAACGAGCGCAAACTCCCAAAAATTCGCCACCCAGAAATTGCTTCCTAGGGACCTCACTCTGATTCCAATTGTTAGAATCGCTTACCAATATGCCAAAAACTATAGCTGCTAGCAGATGAACAATTTCATTACCTTATAATCTGATAGCGCAAAGGCATATAATATGCGACATGCGGATATGATGAGCTACACCACGTATGTGCCAATGAACCAACTTATTATACCATAGATATACACTTTCATCCACAAGAATACATAAGAATTAATTCGTACATCACTCCCAACATATATTGATTTTATAAGTAAGAGAGTCTCCACAATTTTGAGGAAAATAATAAACAAATTCTTTTGAACGAATATGATATAGCTCTTGATTGACGACCAAAAATCTATTTTGATTGGTAGAGGAAAATATTCGAAGTCATTAAGTCAATAAAAAAATTGAATTTCCAATAATCAGTCATAAATTTTGTATTAATTAAATAGATAAGTGACACATAACTAAGCAATTGAGAAAATTCAACCATGATTTAGGGAAATAATTAATTTCTCAGCATCCATTATAAGATCGTAATAAGACGTGGTTGGAAAGTGGAGATGGCGTGGTTCACTACAAATTTTAGACTCAATTTCTATTGGTTTCTTTGTTATTTTCTGTTATATTTTTATTTTTATTTTTTGTCAAGTGGTGTAAATTTGAATTGACTGACCCTTTTTTAATTTGTGTATTCCCTACACATATCAAATATATTTTTAAATATTAATACATGTACTATTATTATTATTAGTTTAATAAGTATAGTAGGCATCACCAAATTGAAATAAAAGATAAAGGTGAATTGTATCTGCCACCCTGAAGAATTTAAAATTGCTTAAACCCCTCGTATAATATTAATAGGCGTTTAGCAAATTTACGCGTTCTAACTGCATTAGATAATATTTATTTCACATTTTATGCTTCTAGATATATAATATCATATTTTTTAAATAAAATTTCATCATGTTCTTATATAAGATTGTGTTGTTAGCATAAAATGTTAATTCTTTTTTACGTGAAAGAGATAGCTAACTTGTGTTATTCTATTATTTATTTATTGATATTTATTTTTATTTATTTGATGATTTTACTAGCAAAAAATTGCAAAAAATATTAAAATTTGATGCTAACAACGCAATCTATTATAATAACCGAATGGAATTTTATTTTATAAATATGACATTGTTGTATATTTAGAAGCATAAAATATGAAATATATATTATCAGATACACTTATAGCGCATGAATTTGCAACTCATATAAGCTTATGTTTAAAAAGCACAGGTGTTAAACGATGATTAATATTATATAGATGGCTTTTCGCAACACATAAACAATAAGTTAATTAAATTCAATAATACACATCATTGTGTTAGAAGATAAAATTGTTGAATATTCTATGATTATTAACAAGTTCATACAAGTTTAAGTTCATACAAGTTCATACAAGTTTAAGTTCATACAAGTTCATAAATAAAACCAAAGAAAATTGAAGAACAATGATTGCCACTAGCCCATGGTAACCTCGGGCAGACGATGCAACGCCGTCGAAATGCACGACACCCACTGGGCTTCTTGACTATGGTGCTTCTCATCATGTTACGACGATCCTCGACAATCAACGGCTTTACTCAGTACCCTACATAAACAATAACTGTAGTCATGAGAGACGATTATTTGGAATTACATTGCTTGTAAACACTCCTTATTCTACTTGTGCATTATCTAATACTAGCGGCGGACGCACAAGCGTTGTGTGTGTAATGAAATTTTAAATTTTATATATTGTATGTATAATAAATTTTTATATTTGAAATATCTGATTTAAATTGATAGTTTACGGGGAAGATAAAAACTGCCGCATATATTTTCGGAAGGAAAAAAATTGGTGAAAAATTGGGAACGAAGTTGGGAAGTTAATATGTGATCTTCTGATATTATCCATTTATCTCATGGTCGCATGGCTATTACTAAAGCAAATAGAAGGTATTTTTGGAAATTCACTATGGCCATACCAAAACGGTTACTCTAAGGTGCTTACATATTATAATATAATAATATAGATAGTGTATATATTCTTCGCGTGCTTGAATGAAATAGAACTTGATTTCTATTTATCAATTTTGTAATTCTAACTATGTTTCTATTGAATTCTTACAGAATTCATTAAATGTCAAGGATATCTTTATGGGGTCAAATACTGCTAATTGGCAAAATGAAGGATGAATGACAAAAAAATTTATTTAGGGGACGAAAAATAGTAACATAAAAATGAATGACAAAAAAATTTAGGGGCTGAAAATATAATTTTAAGGGGACAAAATATAATTTTTGAGTGATAAATTATAATTTTTGAAGGGTAAAATATAATTTTCTAAATTCCTTTTATTTAGTGTGATAATTTTTTTTTTTTTTTGCAATGGAAATTACTTGCCTTGATGTGGCTCCCACTAGGTTGTACCACTGCTAGTCGGATTGACTGTTCAATTTGGACTTATATTCGAATAGAGTGAATAATAATGACACAATTGATCCTTGAAATGATATAATTTGTCTTGGTACGAGGTTCCTGCTCTTATTTCAGGTAATCTTTCCTTTTAATATGCGCAACTTCGAATCCTCATCTGGTTTGTTAGGATCAAATATGAGGGATGATCAATCCACCCAGCTGAGTCCAACCAAATGAGGTGCAATAGTTCATATTCTTGAAATGATTGCACGAAGAGATTATGTTGAGTTTGGTTTAAGAAACCAAGCGGAAGACACCCAAACTACCCTGCTCTGAAATTTATTAAACAAGTTAAATCATTTCAACAAATATGCATGTAAAATAGTATAGAAAGTAAATGAACATATATTTGTTTCTGGAAGTTCGAAGGTGGTGTAACCCTTCTACGTATTCCTTTTTCCATCAGGTGGAAAGATAAACTAGAAGACTTCGATCTATACAACCATTTGTACATACTCACTCTAGTCGCACTTACCAGAACTTCTCGCAACTCAGTTAATCAGTCGAGCTAACACTTACAACCGGGAACTACATCTCACTCTCAGTCTATGCAGACACAAGTCGTCCCATGTTACAGTTATGCACATCACTATATGCTTACTAGTACAAAGAATATAGTGTAAGGATCGGTACAAATGATCTTATAAATGATCGGATAAATCTCTTTGGGTTCTTTATACTTGTGTTATAAATCTCAGAAGGGTTTTTTTCTATATCTCTGTGTTCTTCGATCTTCAAGTGTGTATAAATAGCATTCGACTCAATTTGTCCATTAGATACAAAAATATGTTTGTTGAAAATGTTATGTACTTTATATGACACCTTCGTACTATGTCTGTCTTTCCATAGTCCTATTTTTGTCGTTGGCCTTCTGCAACTTAGTTGTTGATGACTCTGCTGACCTACTTCTGTTCAGTTGAGGTCGTCACGCAACTTGTCTGATTTGTTCAACGAGGTTGACTCAGTTGGTCTTCGTTATTTGAGTTGAATACTCATCTGATTTCTTTTGTTCAGCATGCAGGTTGCATCAGCTTGGTTGATGCTCAACAACTTTTGTTATCCAATTATACTGGTTACATCATGTTGGTAGGGTTGATTTAATTATGCTTGACAGTCGGTTGTCCTAGTCTTGGTTAAAATATACCGGTCACACATCTGACTTGCTCTAGCTAAGTTGTGTCGTTTATCCAACTGGTCATTTCCATCGGTTCGCTTGATTGTTGTGTTCAGCTGGTTGTTCACCCTGCTGATTTGTCGGTTCTGTTATGCTGTTAACTCAGCTAATATATGTTGTTGAGAGTAGAACCATCAGTTCCAATGCATTTATTCATCGATAGACATGACCTAACTACCAAACGCGATTACACTTCACTTGGATGAATCATTCATACTTTGTTGCTCAGCTCTGAAGCGATCAACATTGCTACCCACTTGAAATTAAATATCAGCAAAATCTCAACATGGTTATTTCAATTTTACATGGATCACATTCATTGATCTTCAATGTTTTGTATTTATGGCTTCCAATAATGATTTGAATGTAACTACACCAATGTGGTCATTGGAAATGGTTCTGTACGATTTTTGATATTCCAAAGGTCATACTTACATCCTTGGCAAATTTTCATAATTCACCTGGATACCTAGCTGGTCATCAGCTGGTTGGTGTTATTTTCATATCAACATGGTATCTCGTTGTACCTTGTTGATCCATTTAAGCTGTCACGTTATTTTGAATATAGCTCTTGATTCATTGATTTATAGGGAAAGTGACAAACAAAAAAGTTGTAGCCATTTTTTTCCTAGAATCAAGAGTCACTTGATTTTGAGTTGGTATGAGAGAGTGCTGCTTGAAATACTGGACTATGTACCTGCTGCAAGTTTTCTTAAATCAATTGTAAAACCCGCAACTTGCAGACGATATATCTCCGTCATATGATATGATTAAGCTTTTGTAGGGCCTTTCTACCTTAACATCATAAGCAAGAAATAATTAGGGCTAAACATGCATCACAGACAGCTTAGGGCTCCGGTTGTTACGTGAGTTATTAGAATTACAGGCCAAAATAAAACTTCAAGCAAATTAATTACATTCTCAAATGAATGGCGCTATAGAATTATACTACTCCTGGAGTAGAGACTATACCAAATCCTGAATCCTAATTCATAAGGCATCTCGAAGCTCACTTCTTCAACCCTGCCCATAGCCCTCCTAATCCAAATGTGTACCTACAGGAACAACCCATCGTGAGCATGTACATCATTACTCAACATCATAGGGTAATGGCGTATAAATAAATGCATGAAGTAAATGGGTAACGTATACTTCCTGGTTAATCGCATTAACCCTCTTTGGTTGTCCCTGTTTCATAGTCATGCATATAATCGTTAGTTCTCGACGTAAACGATTAAAATCATACTTCACATATGTGATCACATCAAACTATGTTAATTAGAAGTGGCACTGTCCCGGTTCTATTATGACAGCGGTACAATTGGCCCCCCCTCGCTCGACATAACACATCGTATGATACCCATCGCTACGCCTTGATAGCGGATGTATCTCTTTATTCAGCGGATGATACCCATCGCTACGCCTTGATAGCGGATGTACCCCATCACTCAGCGGATGATAGCCCTCGCTACACCTTGATAGCGGATGTACCCCATTGCTCAGTTATGTGAGCGGCAAGACCTTCCTCGCTTGCCCATAATAACCACCGGACATTCAACCATTCTTAATAACATAGTTTCATATTCATCATAAACATCATAGCATCTTATAGACATCATCATCTTGTAAACATCATTATCATATAAGCATTTTCATCTTATAGACATCATCGTCTCATCATAATCGTTATAGTAACGTCATATCATCTTCATTTATCATAACATCATCGTAAGCATCTCGTCATCTTTATTCATCGTAAACATCATCATCATTTATCATAACATCATCGTAAGCATCTTCTCATCTTTATTCATCATAAAAATCATCTTTATTTATCATAACATCATCGTAAGCATCTCGTCATCTTTATTCATCGTAAACATCATCATCATTTATCATAACATCATCTTAAACATCTTATCATCTTTATTCATTATAAAATCATCTCCATCGTGAACTTACTTATCATAACATCATCTTAAACATCTTATCATCTTTATTCATTATACACATCATCATAGCATCGTAAATTCTTATGCAATCATAGTATGATCATAATATAGGAGTATGGTTTACCGTCCGATGCCCGTACGTCTCTTACGTACCTTAATTCCAAAATGGAGAAGTTGTAGAACTTTATATCCTTGAAGTTGTGGGTACCTGGGATGGTTCTACATAACCATACAAATCGATATTAGAAGCTAAATATAGTCCAATATCCAAAAATCCCACAAAAATAACAAAAACACATAATTGTGTGACTCGCGATCGATCGCTGAGATGCCCCGATCGATCGCGAGATCGCACTGCCCGTTGCTGACTTTTTGTGCCTTCGGCGATCGATCGCCAACCTCGCCGATCGATCGCCCAAAAGTGGCGATCGATCGCCAAATGGTTCTGGAGCCTACTGCTGGCTCGCGATCGATCGCCAAAAACGTGCGATCGATCGCCAATCCCTGTACATCGAAAATTCGCCATTTTTGAGCATTTTTCAAGCTCCACTTCAAACCCTTCAAATCCAAACTTTTCTACAACATCAAAATCATCATAACACACTAAAACCCACATAAAACACTTCAAAAATCATACCCCAACAACATACAACACATATTCAAAACAAACCCACATAATCACTTCAAAATCATCCCCATTTCAAAACTAAACATTATAAAAACTTTAGGAAGGGTTCCATACCTCTTGAAGGCTCCAAATCTTGACAAAAATCACACAAACACAAGTTTTGTGGAGTTTTCCTTCTCCTTCCTTGGGGGATTTCGAAAATGTGGTAAAGGGGTAGGGTTTGAGAGTAATTGGGGATTTAAGAGTGAAAAGGGTAAAGTGAGTTGGGTAAGGTGGGGAAAGGGATAATTAAATTATACCCAAAAATTAACATGATTTATAAAATACCCTAACATGGTATTTTAAAAGCATTTTACAAAATGCAACAACTTCCACTAAATTCATATCTTCTTCGTAATTAACAACCTAGACAATTAAATCGTGTTAACACTTCATTTTCTATCACGCATAACATGCGCCCTGAATTGCAACCCCCGGGTCACGCTTATCATGCGACTATGCATTTCATCATGATAATTAATTTAAACACATAAATCAATTATCCACATAATTAAACATATGAACATAATTAATGCCTTACTTGCAATTAATTATTTCGGGGACATCACATTACTCCCCTACTTATAAGATTTTGTCCTCGAAATCGCATGCACTTACCCCAAAAGAAACTGAACATAAATCACATACCAGAATAGTTCCGGGTAGTGCTGTACCATATGCCGCTCCGTCTCCCACGTGGCCTCCTCGACACCCCGACGATCCCACTGAACTTTGACCATCGGTAAAATCTTGCTTCGTAGTCTGCGATCCTCTCGATCCATAATTCTGACTGGTCGTTCAACATAAGATACATTTGAACTCAACCAAACCTCTGAAGGCTGTAAAACATGAGACGGATCTGGCTCATACTTTCTCAACATAGAGACATGGAAGACAAAATAATTACCAGACAAAACACGGCGGTAGAGTCAAACGGTAAGCCAAAGTACCGATACGTTGCAATACCTCATACAGCCCAACATACATCGGAGACAACTTCTCCCGAATACCAAACCGAACCACACCCCTCAAGGGTGAGATCTTCAAGAAGACCTTGTCTCCTGACTGGAAATCTAGCGGTCGTCGCCGCTCATTGGCATAGGCCGCTTGCCTATCTTGGGCCGCTTTCATCTTTTGACGTATTAACTTAATCTATGCTTCCATATCCTCAATCAATTCCGGCCCTCCGACCGTCTTACTAGTCAAGTCCTCCCAGCACAACGGTGACCTACAACGTCGACCACCAAGGGCCTCGAATGGAGCCATCTGAATGCTCACCTGATAGCTGTTATCATAATATAGTGGCACTGAATCTTGCCATGGAGTATTAAACTCCAAAACACATGCCCTCAACATGTCTTCAAGCGTCCGTATGGTACGCTTTGTCTGACCACCTGTCTGAGGGTGATAATCTGTACTCAGTCTCACCTCTGTGCCCAAAGCTGTCTGAAGACCCTCCCAGAAATGTGGAGTAAACCTTGGGTCTCTGTCAGACACAATCAAGACTAGAACTCCATGCATCCTCACCACATCCCGCACATATGATTGGGCCATCTTTAGGTTCGTGAAAGACACACGATAAGGGATGAAGTGAGCCACCTTCGTCGGCCTATCTACGATCACCAAAAACGCATCAAATCCTGAGGCCGTCCTTGGCAAGTGGGTCACGAAGTCCATAGATATGTGCTCCCACTCCCACTTAGGTACCTCCAAGCTCTTCAGCTCGCCACCAGGCCTCTGCCTTTCTGCCTTAACCTGCTGGTAGATTAAACATCTTGACAAAGGTCATAACATTACGCTTCATGCGTCTCCCCCAGATTTGACCACTTAGGTCCTTATACATTTTTCTTCCTCCTGGGTGGATACTGAACCGGCTACTGAGAGCTCGTTCCTAGATTTCTTTACGCAACTCCGGTGTATCTGGGACTACCCAACGGTTGTCCAATCTCAAGGAATCATCCTCAGCCACTCTAACTTTGATGGCTGACCCCGAAGTACCAATAATAACCACCTCGGAACCTCATCATCTGACCTCTGGGCTCTCCTGATAGCCTCAAATATGCCTGGCTCGACCAATAAGGTCGACATTCGCACCGGCGATGTGTCCACTTCGAAATCATAGCCCAGATGGCAATAAGAAGTCATCATAGCTGATAAACTCATGACATCCTCAGCAGCACTCTTCACCTTTCGACTTAAGGCGTCTGCTAACAAATTCGCTTTACCTGGAGGGTACTCAATTTCACAATCAGAATTTTTGAGTAAGTCCACCCATCTTCCTTGTGCCTATCCAACTCAGCCTGTGTGAACAAAAACTCCAGGCTCTTATTGTCCGTGTAGATGGTAAACGACGTACCATGCAAGTAATGCCTCCAAATTTTCAAGGCAAATATAATGGTTTCCAGCTCCAAATCGTGGACTGGGTACCTAGCCTCATGTGGTTTCAACCGCCTCGATGCATAAGCCACCACATGCTTATCTTGCATCAACACACAGTCCAAACCTTGCAGAGATGCATTCGTGTACAAGGCAAACCTCTTATTCTCAGAAGGAATAACCAATATAGGTGCCGTAGTCAAACGACGCTTCAATTCTTGGAAGCTTTCCTCACAAGCTTCAGACCAATAGAACGACACTCCTTTCTGAGTCAGCTGTGTCAGGGGTCTGGCAATCCTTAAGGATCTGGAGTACTGTTCTCAAGTGCTTTACGTGTTCCTCTTCAGTTCGAGAGTAAATAAGCACATCGTCAATGAAAACTATGACGAACTGATCCAAACATGGTTGGGGCACTCTGTTTATCAGGCTCATAAAACAGCTAGGGCATTCGTCACCCCAAAAGGCATGACTAAGAATCCGTAGTGCCCATATCTAGTCCTGGAAGCTGTCTTCTGTACATCATCTTCTCGAACTCGAATCTGATGATACTCCGATCTCAGGTCGGTCTTACTGTAGAGCCTCGTACTCTGCCGCTGATCAAACAAATCATCAATCATCGGAAGCGGATACTTATTCTTTACAGTAGCTTTGTTCAGTTGTCTGTAATCGACGCGCAGCCGCATCGAACCATCTTTCTTCTTAACAAACAAAACTGGCGCACCCCCAGGGCGATACGCTAAGGCGTATATAGCCCTTATCAAGGAGCTCTTGCAACTGAACCTTTAACTCCCTTAGCTCCGCTGGTGCCATCCTATACGGGGCACGAGAAATGGTAGACGTCCCTGGTAGTAACTTAATCCCAAACTCGACCTCTCTCGTCGGTGGGAATCCGGGAATCTCTTCCGAAAATACATCAGGAAACACCGCCACTACGGGCACATCCTCAACCTTTAACTCTTCCATCTTTTCAGTAATATCAACAGCATAGATGAGATATCCTTTATGGTCTCGTTCCAATAACTGTGTCATCTTGACAGCAGATATTAACGGAATCCTTGAACGGGAACCATCCCCATAGAATGTCCATTGGACTCCCATATCAGACCTGAATCGGACAGTCCTTGTCTGCAGTCCACAACTGCCTGATACTTGTTCAGCGCATCGATGCCCACAATGCATTCGAAGTCTGACATTCCCAGAACAATCAAGTCTGTCCTCAGCTCGTTACTGACCGCTTTTATTTTTAAACAATTATTTTTCAGTGTATGGGTTGAAGCGATTCTACCGCAAGTGCACGGTGTCAAGTTTTAGTATAGTGAAAATTAAGTAAAGGTTGTCGAATCCACAGGGACTAACGTATAAGTACCAAATAAGATCAATCAAATTATATTTAGCCTACGATTAAAGGAGTTTGATAAACTAACACTAAATTAAACTAAAGAACAAAATTAAACGAGAAATAATGACAAGAATGGTTCCGGAAATGCAAAGGTAAGTGACTCGAGAAAATTACCAAGTTCGTCGTTCAATTATGTTATCTCTAATGATTCAATGGAATTCTCACTTTATTAACCAATTGATTTTAAAGGTGAAAGGTTTTCATGATTATTCGATACACTCTCTCGAGCTGTAACGAAACTAACAGTAAATTAGAACAAGTCACTCTCGTGCACCTATTTACTAATTCAAAGTTGCTTAAATTATCAAAACCTATTAACTCTAAATCTTTCGATTTCAAGTTCTCACGTATGCGATATCATCTCTCGATCTCAATCGTAACATACATCATAAATTAATGGAGCGTGTTACAGCGTTATCTCTCGATCTCGGCTGTAACCCTCAAATTCAATCAAAGCTAGCTAGACTCTGATCTACACATGCAATTAATTTAGGAACAATAAATATCAATGCGCGCAAATATCAATGAATCAATAATATCAAACACAACGAACTAAAACTTCAATAATATAAACCAATTTTAATTCAAATCAATAACAGATGAGTTTTCTTGTCTCTCGACCTTAAAAACAACAAATGAAAATTGAAAATCAAATAAATTAAGTTCAGAAATACGATAAACGATGGATGAATCCGTGCGTTGCACCGTGATTTCTTCTCTTGTTCCTTCCTTGCACTCCGGAACGGATAGGCTCGACTTTGGACGAAGAACGGAGATTGGATCTCCTTCTTCCGGCGTTGGGCGGCGGCTAGGGCGGCTGCTCTTGACCTAAAAAGTCTGATATATTCTGTCAAAATTCGTCCTTCAATTCTGTGGAAGAGAGTCCCCTTAAAAAGCCCTCCAAAATCTCGATAAAATAGGAAAATAAAATCTTCAAATCTCGCGTCTCGATCGATCGAGAGTTTCACCGATCGATCGGTGCACTGTTCACGCCAGCTTTTGGAACTTACTGCCTCGCTCGATCGATCGGGAATTTCACCGATCGATCGAGATTTCTCAAAAATTGTTGCTGAAGTTACTGCCTCGCTCGATCGATCGATATTTCTACCGATCGATCGAGCCTTCGAAAATTCTGAATCTTGCTACTGGCTGGCTCGATCGATCGAGAATAACTCTCGATCGATCGAGATCTGAAGAAACCATCTTCTACATTTTCATCATCTTTTATGCCTCGATTTCGCCCGTTATCTTCTCATTAGCTCATTTCTTTCACTTCTGATCTAATTTCCTGAAACAAATGAATAAACACCAAAAAGCATAATATCATCCAGGAAAAAGTACAGAAAATGGGAAGAAATCACAGTTAAAAACACTCAAAATCTAAGCCTATCAACTCCCCCAAACTTAGACTTGATCGTCCTCGAGCAAGCAATAAACTCAAAAAGAAAGTTAAACTCGATACTAAGCATGAATTTTCTTTGCAACATATGTAACAGCTCAGAAATCCTACTTACACATCAATAGGATTCAATCAACATTTAACCAGAAGCATTTTCTCCTAAGTTAAACAATGCATCGCAACATCGGAACGTGCGTGTGTGCTATTGTCAAACATGAGTTACATATATATCTTTAAAATCAACATGTGCCATATTAACTCCTAGTCAAGATTACTTTAAATTACTCTACAAGTTTACTATCCAGCACTTCTCCACTAATGTAATTGTTCCCTAGACTTGGATCAAAAGGTCTTAAAAGCTTATAACGTTAGGCCTTTTGGTGTCGGCTTCAAAGGAAAGGTAGGATGAATTCAAAGAAGAGAGTATAACAAAATCAGTTCAACTATTTTTGAGCTTCTCTTCAGCTTTTTTCTAGCCTTGGCCACTTTGGGTCTTATTTTGAATTTTTCTTTTCAAGGCTTTTCTCTACATCTTTTCTTTTTCTTTGCTCATTCTTTTGTTCCTTTTGAACTCATTTGCATATACAATTCTGTGCAATGAATGAGATTCATTATACTCTCCTAGGGGTAGGTAAAAATTTTCTTTTAGGCTCAAACCAAGGTGGGTATAATGAGTTGCCAAGAATGTCGAATGGGGGTCTAATCATATGCAATGCATATACCATTCTTTTTTTCAATAAGGCTCAAAAGGGGACACTAAGGAATAATATATAACAGGTAGGCTTGAAAGGCTCAAACGGTCCAAAGATCGCCTAAATCATCTCCAAGTCTAGTTCCTAATTATAAATTTCGCCTCAAAGTGCTTTCAACTAAACTGTAAAGTTCTCTAAGATACTCAAGACTCATCATAGTTAACACAAGTTTTCAATTTAATCAATACATACTTCACTCAATCATGACTCAATAAGTGCTCAAATTATTCCTCAGTTTTGACATATAGTTAACAAAAGATATATACAAACAAGTTAAACATTTTCATGGCTCCTATCTAGATGAGGATTAATTTCATCATGTATTACTATTGCAAGTCCAATTCATCAATTCTCAAGAATAACTCAATCCAAAAAAATTTTGTTGGTAATGCTCAAGGACAAATTAGTCTCAACATCATGCAGTCATGCAAGGTATGGGAATAAAACAAGTAGCAAGATGTGCAAAAGCAAGATTATGTACAAATACTCAAAAACCCCCCCAAACTTAGCATGTGAATTGCCCTCAATGAACAAGAAAAATAAATGCCAAGGCAAAGACACATACCATGATGACGATCGTCACTGATCGTCATCCTCATCATGCTCCGGAGGGGGGACTGGGTAGTGGTGCTCCTCGCCCTGATATGGCGGAAATGGTGCGTACTCGGAAGGTGGAGGTGCATGTGGCTGGTAAGGTGCAAAGTGTGGCTCCGGCGGGAACTGGAAACCTGGGAAGCCCTGGGCCATGGCAGTGTTCCATGCACTCTGATAGTGCATGAACTCCATCTGACGCTGAGCTACCTGCTCATGGTCCATCTGCAATGCTCTCTGCATGCTATGAATGTCCCGCTGCATGCTGTGAATGCTCTGCTGCTCCAGGCGAATGTTTTGGAGATCCCTATGAAGAGAATCCAAAGTAACTCGTGTATGCTCTGCAGCAGAGGATGATGCTCCAGCTTGTGTAGTGTCCGAGGGTCTTCGTCTCGTAGGATCGGCCACAATGATTGGTGTCTTCGGCGGGAGTAGCTCCTCGTCTTCCCCCCAAGTCACTCCGTTCCTCTGACATAAAGCAGTGATTGTGGATGGAAACGGTAGTGCGGAGGTCGGTGAGCTACTTCCAATCTCAGCAATGTGATCAGCAATAATCTCGCCGAAATCCACTTCCTTCCCTGAGAGGATGGCATATACCAGGACCGCTCTATCCTTTGTCACCTCAGAAGTGTGGGTCGATGGCATGACCCGCGAGGCGACAAATGAAAACCATGCTTGGGCCTCTGGCTTCAAATTTTTCTTTAGAACCAACTGTGGCTCTGCTTTATCATTCCTCTGCCAATCCACTCCCGGCTTGCCGATAACTGTCAATACCTCATCGTAGTCAATCCTGCTACTCTTAAAAGATTGGTATGCACAGTTTTGAAGTAACGGCATCCGGTGAATATTGTTGATTGCGGCTCGATCCACCAACACATCCTTCCCTCGAACATAAACACTTACTTGGTGCCCTGGTCTAACAGCTCGAAGATTCGTGTAAAACTCCCTTACCAGCGGCACCACAGCATCAACCGGTGTCTGAATGAATTGAAACCATCCTTTTCGGCGTACTGTCCTAATGACAGGACACTCCAATTTATCCAAGCTCATTCCCCTTTCACGGCTCAGGGGTTTCTTATGGTAGATGGGGTATAACTCAGCAATCTTGGCATTTAGAAACTTCTGTTCATCATAAACTGGCTCAGAAACAGTGGCCTCTGCCTGCTTTTGCTTCTGGGAAGCTTCTGCCTGCTTTGACCTCTTTCTGGACGACATTTCTTTGCCAACAGATCCTCAACTACTTCAATTCAATTCAATTAACACCCCACAACACTGTGTCCGACACCTTTCAATACCACACAACTTCCTCCTAATTGAAATTCTTTTCCAATCCCCTTCTAATAAAATTCACGAAAAAGCACCAAAAGCTCAAATCTAGGATGATTGGAAACCAATTACCTCGTAAAAACTTGATCTTGGACAAATGTGGCCTTCGGCTTGGAATTCCCTTCTTTATGCGCTTCTACCCAATTTTCCTTTCAAATCTTCAAATCTGCAATGTAAATCTCATTAGAATGAATGTTACTTCTTAGAATTGAAGTAAATCGAAATTTGATGAACAAAATTTGAGATTTGATGAAAGGATTTTTTTAAAAAAAATTGGCTAGGGTTTTGTTTGGAGAGGAGAAGAATGAATTATGGCTGCTGCGTCTGCCTCTTTTTTTTCAAAAAATCCGCTCGCTCGATCGATCGGAAAAATTCTCGATCGATCGAGCGAGGCAGTACTTCACAATGCATTTTAAAAAACGGGCGATCGATCGAGATTGTGTCTCGATCGATCGCCAACTCCAGAACTTAGGATTTTCATTTCTCTCTCAACACTTTCTCTCGGGTTGCCTCGCCTAGCTCATTGTTGCTCTTACTTTCACACCTGCATTAAAAACACACGAATTCAATCCCAGATAAACTCAAAACAAACACACTAACAAAAACACACCAAAACAAGAAATCAAAAACAAGACTCAAGGAAAGAAAAAAAATGGAAGTTCTTAATTTATAGCCCCAAGCTGGACTGTCACCTCCTCGCCTTCTCAATTTGATGGCTCCTTCGGATTCTTTACAGAATCACTCGGGAGCGTACCTTGCGTCCTCCCAGATATCAACGTGGCCAATTGCCCTATCTGCACCTCCAAATTTTTGATTGATGCATCTTGATTCTGCATCCTCACCTCTGTTGATGAAATCAGCTTCGCCATCAATTCCTCCATACTCGGCTTTTTGTGTGAACCCGGCCTGCGGTTGAGGGTTCAACACATTTTCTTGATTCGACCACCTCAAATTCGGGTGGTTCCTCCATGGTTGGTTGTAATTCGAGTAGGAATTATTGTGTGGCCTGTTACCTACAAAATTAACAGCTTCAACGGATTGGTTAAATTGATTACCTGCCTGGCACTCGATGCTAGGATGACCGCCTCCACACAGCTCACAGAAAATAGTTTGGGCCTGCATTGCTGCTGCTCCCATGCTGTCTATCTTCCGGTTCATGGCTTCTAATTGAGCCGAAAGAGCAGTGATTTCGTCCACTTGATGGACTCCCATTGGTTTCTGTGGCGTGCTCCTCTCAGATTGCCACTGGTAGCTGTTGCACGCCATTTCCTCCAACAAGCTATATGCTTCTTCCGGCGTCTTTCTCATTATGGATCCCCCAGATGCTGCATCAATCATTGAACGGTTAGCAGAAAATAAACCGTTATAGAACGTTTGTACCTGTAGCCATATGGGTAGACCATGGTGTGGGCATCTCCTCAACAACTCCTTAAACCGATCCCACGCTTCGTATAAAGTTTCGGGGTCAAACTGACCAAAAGTCGTGATATCGTTCCGCATCTTCGCCGTCTTGGAAGGGGGAAAGTACTTTGACAAAAACGCCTTTGTCATCCCCTCCCATGTTGTTATTGAACCTGCAGGAAGTGAATTTAACCATGCTTTAGCCTTATCTCGTAATGAAAAAGGAAAGAGCCTTAACCTGATGGCATCGTCAGAGACGCCATTGTGTTTGAATGTATCACAAATCTCCAAAAAGTTGGAGATGTGATTGTTCGGATCATCTGTAGCTGCTCCCCCGAACATCACCGAGTGCTGAATCATTTGTATGATTGCCGGCTTGATCTCAAAATTGTTTGCTTGGATCGTCGGCCTTGTGATACTCGACAACGATCCATGAAATGCAGGTTGTGCAAAGTCCATCATTGATCTAGGGTGCTGTGCTTCGTTATTGTCAGCCATTTCTCGAGCTTCTCGTAATCTTCTTAGTAACGTTCTCTCTATCTCTGGATCAAACGGCTCGAGAAAGGATTCCTCTCTTCTATGCATGCACTAAAGAACTGATTCCTGTACAAAATAGACAAAAGGAGACAACAAAAATACACAAAGAAAATATTAACAAAGATCAACAAAAGAAAACAAAGAAAACAAAATGCAATAAGAAAAGAATTGGCTAAATTACAATTAACTAATCTCGTATGATATTATACAGATTAGTCCCCGGCAACGGCGCCAAAAACTTGACCGCTTTTATTTTTAAACAATTATTTTTCAG
The DNA here is from genome assembly GCA_907163345.1 of Haberlea rhodopensis. NCBI lineage: Eukaryota > Viridiplantae > Streptophyta > Magnoliopsida > Lamiales > Gesneriaceae > Haberlea > Haberlea rhodopensis. The sequence continues at coordinate 3,166,685 of CAJQUN010000023.1, read as the reverse complement.
TGTATGGGTTGAAGCGATTCTACCGCAAGTGCACGGTGTCAAGTTTTAGTATAGTGAAAATTAAGTAAAGGTTGTCGAATCCACAGGGACTAACGTATAAGTACCAAATAAGATCAATCAAATTATATTTAGCCTACGATTAAAGGAGTTTGATAAACTAACACTAAATTAAACTAAAGAACAAAATTAAACGAGAAATAATGACAAGAATGGTTCCGGAAATGCAAAGGTAAGTGACTCGAGAAAATTACCAAGTTCGTCGTTCAATTATGTTATCTCTAATGATTCAATGGAATTCTCACTTTATTAACCAATTGATTTTAAAGGTGAAAGGTTTTCATGATTATTCGATACACTCTCTCGAGCTGTAACGAAACTAACAATAAATTAGAACAAGTCACTCTCGTGCACCTATTTACTAATTCAAAGTTGCTTAAATTATCAAAACCTATTAACTCTAAATCTTTCGATTTCAAGTTCTCACGTATGCGATATCATCTCTCGATCTCAATCGTAACATACATCATAAATTAATGGAGCGTGTTACAGCGTTATCTCTCGATCTCGGCTGTAACCCTCAAATTCAATCAAAGCTAGCTAGACTCTGATCTACACATGCAATTAATTTAGGAACAATAAATATCAATGCGCGCAAATATCAATGAATCAATAATATCAAACACAACGAACTAAAACTTCAATAATATAAACCAATTTTAATTCAAATCAATAACAGATGAGTTTTCTTGTCTCTCGACCTTAAAAACAACAAATGAAAATTGAAAATCAATTAAGTTCAGAAATACGATAAACGATGGATGAATCCGTGCGTTGCACCGTGATTTCTTCTCTTGTTCCTTCCTTGCACTCCGGAACGGATAGGCTCGACTTTGGACGAAGAACGGAGATTGGATCTCCTTCTTCCGGCGTTGGGCGGCGGCTAGGGCGGCTGCTCTTGACCTAAAAAGTCTGATATATTCTGTCAAAATTCGTCCTTCAATTCTGTGGAAGAGAGTCCCCTTAAAAAGCCCTCCAAAATCTCGATAAAATAGGAAAATAAAATCTTCAAATCTCGCGTCTCGATCGATCGAGAATTTCACCGATCGATCGGTGCACTGTTCACGCCAGCTTTTGGAACTTACTGCCTCGCTCGATCGATCGGGAATTTCACCGATCGATCGAGATTTCTCAAAAATTGTTGCTGAAGTTACTCTGCCCTCGCTCGATCGATCGATATTTCTACCGATCGATCGAGCCTTCGAAAATTCTGAATCTTGCTACTGGCTGGCTCGATCGATCGAGAATAACTCTCGATCGATCGAGATCTGAAGAAACCATCTTCTACATTTTCATCATCTTTTATGCCTCGATTTCGCCCGTTATCTTCTCATTAGCTCATTTCTTTCACTTCTGATCTAATTTCCTGAAACAAATGAATAAACACCAAAAAGCATAATATCATCCAGGAAAAAGTACAGAAAATGGGAAGAAATCACAGTTAAAAACACTCAAAATCTAAGCCTATCAACGTTACCCTCAAAATAAATGAGGCCATCATAAACCATCTGATCAGTTATCAAACTTCTTCCAGCGGGTGTCGAGACTACAAGAGGCATGGGCGACGGAGAAGTGCATATGAAATCGCATCACTTACTTCAGCATTTGCTGCTATGCTGCAACACAAGGGTTAACAACAATACCCAAAAACAGTTCATATAATACATCGTTAGAGAAACAAAACATGTTAGTACAACATCATATACTTCATATGCAACATACAAATGTTTAAAAGTAAACGTCTAGCCAACTTATTGCTAAGGCTACCCTTCACTCGTTCCCGGGTTCTCTAACCACTGTTCTGATACCACTAATGTAGGGCCTTCCTACCTTAACATCATAAGCAAGAAAAAATTAGGGCTAAACATGCATCACAGACAGCTTCGGGCTCCGGTTGTTACGTGAGTTATTAGAATTACAGGCCAAAATAAAACTTCAAGCAAATTAATTACATTCTCAAATGAATGACGCTATAGAATTATACTACTCCTGGAGTAGAGACTATACCAAATCCTGAATCCTAATTCATAAGGCATCTCGAAGCTCACTTCTTCAACCCTGCCCATAGCCCTCCTAATCCAAATGTGTACCTACAGGAACAACCCATCGTGGGCATGTACATCATTACTCAACATCATAGGGTAATGGCATATAAATAAATGCATGAAGTAAATGGGTAACGTATACTTCCTGGTTAATCGCATTAACCCTCTTTGGTTGTCCCTGTTTCATAGTCATGCATATAATCGTTAGTTCTCGACGTAAACGATTAAAATCATACTTCACATATGTGATCACATCAAACTATGTTAATTAGAAGTGGAACTGTCCCGGTTCTATTATGACAGCGGTACAATTGGCCCCCCCTCGCTCGACATAACACATCGTATGATACCCATCGCTACGCCTTGATAGCGGATGTATCTCTTTATTCAGCGGATGATACCCATCGCTACGCCTTGATAGCGGATGTACCCCATCACTCAGCGGATGATAGCCCTCGCTACACCTTGATAGCGGATGTACCCCCATTGCTCAGTTATGTGAGCGGCAAGACCTTCCTCGCTTGCCCATAATAACCACCGGACATTCAACCATTCTTAATAACATAGTTTCATATTCATCATAAACATCATAGCATCTTATAGACATCATCATCTTGTAAACATCATTATCATATAAGCATTTTCATCTTATAGACATCATCGTCTCATCATAATCGTTATAGTAACGTCATATCATCTTCATTTATCATAACATCATCGTAAGCATCTCGTCATCTTTATTCATCGTAAACATCATCATCATTTATCATAACATCATCGTAAGCATCTTCTCATCTTTATTCATCATAAAAATCATCTTTATTTATCATAACATCATCGTAAGCATCTCGTCATCTTTATTCATCGTAAACATCATCATCATTTATCATAACATCATCTTAAACATCTTATCATCTTTATTCATTATAAAATCATCTCCATCGTGAACTTACTTATCATAACATCATCTTAAACATCTTATCATCTTTATTCATTATACACATCATCATAGCATCGTAAATTCTTATGCAATCATAGTATGATCATAATATAGGAGTATGGTTTACCGTCCGATGCCCGTACGTCTCTTACGTACCTTAATTCCAAAATGGAGAAGTTGTAGAACTTTATATCCTTGAAGTTGTGGGTACCTGGGATGGTTCTACATAACCATACAAATCGATATTAGAAGCTAAATATAGTCCAATATCCAAAAATCCCACAAAAATAACAAAAACACATAATTGTGTGACTCGCGATCGATCGCTGAGATGCCCCGATCGATCGCGAGATCGCACTGCCCGTTGCTGACTTTTTGTGCCTTCGGCGATCGATCGCCAACCTCGCCGATCGATCGCCCAAAAGTGGCGATCGATCGCCAAATGGTTCTGGAGCCTACTGCTGGCTCGCGATCGATCGCCAAAAACGGGCGATCGATCGCCAATCCCTGTACATCGAAAATTCGCCATTTTTGAGCATTTTTCAAGCTCCACTTCAAACCCTTCAAATCCAAACTTTTCTACAACATCAACATCATCATAACACACTAAAACCCACATAAAACACTTCAAAAATCATACCCCAACAACATACAACACATATTCAAAACAAACCCACATAATCACTTCAAAATCATCCCCATTTCAAAACTAAACATTATAAAAACTTTATGAAGGGTTCCATACCTCTTGAAGGCTCCAAATCTTGACAAAAATCACACAAACACAAGTTTTGTGGAGTTTTCCTTCTCCTTCCTTGGGGGATTTCAAAAATGTGGTAAAGGGGTAGGGTTTGAGAGTAATTGGGGATTTAAGAGTGAAAAGGGTAAAGTGAGTTGGGTAAGGTGGGGAAAGGGATAATTAAATTATACCCAAAAATTAACATGATTTATAAAATACCCTAACATGGTATTTTAAAAGCATTTTACAAAATGCAACAGCTTCCACTAAATTCATATCTTCTTCGTAATTAACAACCTAGACAATTAAATCGTGTTAACACTTCATTTTCTATCATGCATAACATGCGCCCTGAATTGCAACCCCCGGGTCACGCTTATCATGCGACTATGCATTTCATCATGATAATTAATTTAAACACATAAATCAATTATCCACATAATTAAACATATGAACATAATTAATGCCTTAATTGCAATTAATTATTTCGGGGACATCGCAGCTTTTGACCTCTGAAGATGATTTGTAGACCTTGTCTTACTTCTCATCGCATATTGGATTGCTCTATTGTGATAACCGAGTTGTGAGACATGACCAAAATACCAGAGTTGGTCTTACCCAGTTGGTTGATGTTTCGATTTGCATCAACTGACCAGATGAATGTTCTCATTGTTAACTTTTGAATCAGCCCCACCGGCATGAAACACAATTTCTAGTGTTCAACCGATTTGCAAGCTTATCATTCGGTGACCGAGCAATGATACATGATCAAAACAATCAGCTATGCCTGTTATTTATGTGAACTGAACTTTTCTTATTTAACTTGCTAGTTTACACTATTCTTGGAAAATCCTCCAGTTTTAAAATATCACATATGAATTGCACATTTGATAAAATATATTAGTAATACACTAACATCAAAACCAAGATTAATCGGGTCCCCAAAATCCAACACAATTATTTCACGCAAAAATGGATAACCTCAAACTTGAGATTCATATTTATTCCGACCCAAATTCATATTTCTAGCAATTACAATGATTGGAATATAATCTGGGGAATATACTAGCTCAAACCACCATATATTACATTAGAATCAAGTACACTACCGAAATATCTCAATCATTACTTTCTGTCATTGATATAAATTTGCAGTTGACGACATAGATTTTGGTGTATGCTCGTCGTGTACGCCCAAATTAACCACACTTGATCTTTGGATTGATAATAATTATGTACTTAGTGTGAGTAGGAATCGATCCCATGAGGAAGTGTGTTCTTTAGTGTTAACAAAATCAAAATCAATAAATAAAAGATGGGGTTATGAAGATCAAATTACATTAATTAGATTAAAAGTAGATTACTAAGTTATCAAGATTTAAAAGCCATTCTCGGTTTTTGGTCAACTCTACCTTCAGATATTGTTACTCGATCATCGATTCTCAAAAGATTCAATTTTTATTCAACCATTCATCATTGAAAATTTAATTTCTCTCTCATCCTATTCGTAGTAAAACAGAAACCAGAGCTCAAATTCAACTCATATCAAATTATTGATAAAAACAACAACAATTAAGATTCATTCAATGATAGTTTTCAAAATTAGTAGGATGATAAATCTAAACAACATAAATACCAGAGGTTTATGTCAATCTAGTCAATTATTTTCCCTAAAACTTAATAAAATCAACAACATAAAGTTATTAGTATTAGTTTCTTCTTTATTAGTCTTAGATTGCATAAAAAATATTAGGTAATCAATCTAACAATCAAACACAACAATCATGTCAATGAAATTTGGAAAACAAATTGATATTGAATAAATATCAATAAACAAACCACGAATCTCAATAGTATCTAAAATCCAAAAGTATTGCATCCCTCAATCAAGAATTAAAGGTGTTTAACCACTCATAACTAAATTTAAAACAACAATTCTGTCTAGAACACATTAAACAAAATCTAGATAAAGAATTACTAGAGAATATCACAATTCTAGACGTCAATTCCTTCTTCATGCCTTGAAACCTTCGAGTTCTTCTTCAACAATAGAGAGAAAAATAATAAAAAACTATGTCTAAACGATCGGTATTATAAATAATGGGAAGGTCCATCGAAACTATGGGCTAGATGCTGAAGAAGTATGGTAGAATCCTCATCAGACTCGTCAACCGATTGATCGGTCCATTCCTACCAATCGATCGGTTCGGTAGCTTCAATATTTTATTTTTCAACTCATACACTTCACCGATCTATCAACAAATTTTACCGATCGATTGGTAGATCCAAAAATTTGTTTTCCAATCTTCACAGTTTGACGATTGATTGGTGCAATGCATACCGATCTATCGGTGCTGTTCTTCACTTTTTGTCGGATTGTCTTGTTCGTCTTCAATTCCTCTTGATCTCTAAGCTATTTCTTGATCTTAATTCATCGTTACTAGCTCGTTTTATTCATCTCCACCTAAAGTCAAATTATTATTTGATTAGGTAATATATGTATGAAATTAACAATCAAAATACACATAATCGTAATCAATTAAATGCACTAAATATGTTTATTTCTAGACAGATCAAACTCCCTGATATTTAGACTTTACTCGTCCTACAGTAAACCAGGACAAAACTAATTATATTTTTGTGGCTTATAATTTCATAATGAACAACACATTGTCTTCACTTTGGTGCCTCAACAATTTTAATCATGCATGGTCAAGAAAGACTTTGAAAGCTCACAATGGAACAAGTTCAATTCCTAATCATTTCATACTCGACAAAATAGTGAACGTGCGTGTGTGATCATAAACAAGTGTTATGTACATATAATAGTTGCAATCAATGTAAACCAATAGCTCAAGTTGTACATTAACACAAGTATAAACTTACTTGCATATCATTCTCATCTATCTTAGCAACCTACAATCATAAATCAAGTATGTCTTTTATTAGCTTGGCCTAGATATTGGTTTATGAAAGAAATTATAGGAAACATCAAACAAAAGAGTATAATGATATGCACAATTTAAACTTTTCTCTTCTTACATGACATTTATTTTGTCAATTGTTTTTCAGAACCTTGATCTTTTTGCAAGGTTTATTTCAATTTTTTTATGCATTGACACCCTTGGAATCATATGTTTCTGTTTTCTCATGGCATGTCCTTTTTCATGCATCTCATTATTTTGACAATAAAGTTCAAAACATATGAATCAATGATAACACAAGTTCATGTGAATGAAACACATCATACTCTCTTCAAAGGTATATATTGAAAATCATATCTGGCTCATTATGGACGAGGATAAGCTATCCAAAGGATGTCGAAAGTGGGTTGTTTTTATGCTTAGCACACAACTTTTGTTTTGAATTAAAGCTCAAAAGGGACATTAGTGATGATTTTGTTTAAATTGTTGGCTTGAAAGGCTCAAACGGATCCAAGATCGCATATATCATTTTTATGCTTGCAAGTAGACTAGATTTACGTCTCCAAGAATATATAGTTAAGTTCTAGCATGTATCATCAACTTTATAAAACTACCACAAAGTTCACACAACTGTCACTAGGCTATGCACACTTCCCAAGTTATGATAGATTTGTGCTCAAAATATTGAACTATTATGTCAAAACATAATTTGCATTAGCGTTCAAAATGTTCTAGTTTGCAATTCATCTATTTTCACGATATGCATGCTATCATTTAGGTATCATCATGGGCTATTAAGTCGAAAGTCTATGTTCATCGGTAACTATGAGCTCTAAAAATTTTAATTGTTTTATTTTTTATTTTATTTTTGTATTATGAAAGTAATAAATAACTACTAATCCTCCACCCCCCCCCCCCCCCCCCCCCCACACACACACGCTCGCACACAAACAAATACAAGAAAAGAGAAAAACTAAAATACAATAAAAGAAAGGGAAACTAACTCCCTTTGGGTTGCCTCCCAAGAACGCCTATGTTTATCGTCGGTGGCTCGACTCCAGTCTGGTGATCATTCGATGTTTGGTGGATCCTCTAGATCCACATCTCTTGCTTCCTCTTGTGGGACACACTCGTAGTAGTGTTTCAGTCTATGACCATACACATTGAATATCTTTGTGGTGTCCAAACTTTGTATCTCAACTGCACCAAGAGGGGAAATCACAGTAATAACAAAAGATCCATTCAATTTAGAACGTAGCTTACTTGGAAATAGTCGAAGGCGTGAATGGTAGATGAGAACTTTTTGACCAACTTCAAAGCTCTTTCTTATCATGATGTCATGAAAGTCCTTTGTCTTTTCCTTGTAGATCCTTGCACTTTCATATGCATCATTGCGTATCTCTTCCAACTCTTGCAACTATAACTTTATATGCTCGCCACTCTCATCATGTCATGCTGAAGTTCTTGACAACCCATTACACTCTATGCTCCAACTCTACAGGAAGATGACAAGTTTTACTAAAAATCAAGCAATATGGGGACATATCTGTTGATGTTTTATATGCAGTCCTGGAGGCCCAAAGTGCATCATCCATTCTCAGGCTTTAATCATTCCTAGTTGGGTTCACAGTTTTCTCCAAGATGGCCTTGACTTCTCCATTTGACACCTCAGCTTGTCTACTTGGTTGGGGATGGTAGGCGATTGATACCTTGTATGTCACATGATATTTCTTTAGTAAGCTCTATATCGTCCTATTGCAAAAATGGGAACCTCGATTTCTTATTATTGCCATTGTGATTCCAAACTTGAAGAATAAGTTATGCTTGATAAAATTCGCAACAACTTTAGAATCATCAGTCTGGGTGGCTATAGCTTCCACCCATTTCGAGACATAGTCAGCAAAAGTAATATATAAACATGATCAAAAGAAATAGGAAACGGTCCCATAAAAGTCGATGCCCCATACATCAAATATTTCACAAACAAGTATGAGTTGTTGATGCATCTCCTTTCTTTGGGATATGTAACCTGTCATTTGGCATTGAGCACAAGACTTGCAAAAGTATTAAGCATCTTGAAATAAGGATGGTCAAAAGAAGCCACATTCAAGCACCTTCCTAGATGTTCTTTTTCCTCCAAAGTGTCCACCACAAGCATAAAAGTGACAAAATTTAAGGATGTTCATTACCTAATTCTCGGGGATGCATCTTCTGATGATCTGATCCGCACAATTCTTCCATAAGTAACGATCACCCCACACATAGTATCATGCATCACTCATAGTCTTTGCTCTTTGCAACCTAGACAATTCAGAGGGTAATATATTAGTAGCTATACAATTAACTATATGAGTATGCCATGATAAAGTGGTGCTTGTAGAGAACATCTGCTCATCAGGGAACTCCTCCTTTAGCATAGCTTGTCGTCCACATGAGCTAGATGGCTCATGTATCTGCCACTCTATTATCAGTTCCACTATTGTCCTTGATTTGTATGACAAGTTCACTCAAGAGCATTATCCATCTTATAAGCCTTGGTTTTGCCTCCTTCTTTGCCATCAAGTAGCGAATATCTGTACTATCAGATTAAACAATCACTTTAGTACCAAGCCAATATGATCTAAATTTTTCAAGAGCAACAACGACTGCTAGAAGTTCTTTCTCAATGATGGAGTAGTTTAGTTGGGCATCATCCAAGGCCTTCGATGTATTGTAGATGACATGAGATGCATTCTCCACTTTTTGGGCCAAAACAACAACTACAAGGGTCACACATAAATGGCTTACTCCAGTTAGGAGTTGGATGTAGATGTCAAATATTCCTTCAACCTATCAAAAGTATTCTTGCATGCCTCATCCACCTCAGAAGTGATATCCTTTTGTAGTAGCTTGCACAAAGGTGAAACAATATAGGCAAAGTCCTAATATACCTCCTAACAAAATCTGTATGACCAAGAAAAAAAACGTACATTCTCAACACAAGTATGATAAGGTAATGACTGGCAATTTTTGCTTTATCTACCTCTATATCACTAGCAGAGACGACATGACCCAACATTATACCTTGTTCAACCCTAGTGGCATTTTTCAAAATTTAAAACAAGGTTAGTGATAAATGTGATTTTTACACTTATAATTCTAGGATTTTTAATAATTTTTATGTTGATTCCTAGACGATATTTTGCGCTTTTGAGTTGTTTTTGTATAATTTAGGAATCAAGGTCGAATTCCATGAAAATGAAGGAATTGAGCTAAAAATGATGAAAAATAACTTGAATGAGCGAACTGATCGAAGAAATGTCAAAAAGTCAACTTTGAAGAATTTCAGCCACCAGTCGACCGGTAGCCTTGCACGGATCAATTAGACCAATGACGTAGGTTGAGTATAAAATTTGAAGAAATAACGATCGATCGGAAGACATGTACTGATCGATCGGTCGAAAGCCGTCGCTAATGGAAGAAAAGTAGAAAAAATACCGATCGATTGGGAGCTTCTTATCGATCGATCGGTAGCCGAGAATATCGAAAAAATACTGTTGCGTGTAAAACGTACCGCAAGTGTATATTGTCAAGTTTTAGTATAGAAATTTGAAGTACGGATGTCGAACCCACAGAGATTGAAAATTAAGTTATACAAAGTACTGTAATTAGAATAGTCTCGACTTTATTTAGATAATCAATCAATTGAATTAACTAATTAATCTACTAAAATAAAATAATAAAATAACAAGATGAATATTTAAGTGGATAAAATCAATGAGAACGGATTCTAGAGGTTCGACTTCACTTGACTATCCACTATGTCATGTTCTTCTAATTTATTAACCACGAATCCTATGTTATTCTATTACCTCTTTCGAGTGTTAAATAGAAATAATCATCCAACAATCATCTTGATGTGTCCACCCAAGATAAATTATAAACAATTTCAATAGCACTAGATTTGTTCTATGGCTTCATTGGAGTTATACGTCTCTCGACTATATAAACTTCAAACGATGTAAATTCTTACGTTCCTATTTAAAACCCCATCTCTCGAGTGATAGATTCTAAATAGATATGACGATTCAAGTAGTGATCACTTAATTGAAACGTATTCAAATCAGGAATCACAAATAAACCAAACGAAAAACCAAAATATATTCATTAATTAATCAACGATACAGTTTCCAGTCAAGATACGACTACCTCTAGAACATAAATTAGTTCATGAATACATTAAAGAAACATAGACATGTCTTTAATCATCATAAACATAAAGGAAAAGATAATCAAACGAATTGGATGATGACCCTCCGTCTCCGGTAGTCGCCGTCGTCTTCTCCGTCGTCAAAATATTTGCCTTTCGGTACAAGCGCACCGTCTCGATTGATCTCCTCCCTTCTTGGTTCACTCTCGATCGTGTGCTTCTCTCTCTCGTACGTGAATGCTTTTTTTTTGTTTTGCACTTACCAAACCCCCAAACTTAAACTTTGCTAGTCCCGAGCTAAATAGAAATAGAAAAAGACTAAGAAATAAACGAAAAAAGAAATAAAGAAAATATACTACTAACGCAACTCATGAAATTTTATAATTGCAAATGGTCCTCGAAGATCAATGGTCTAAAAATTTCAAGTCAAGTATGCATATCACTTATACTCGAGTTCTCAAGTGTGTGTGTTCTACCACTTCCATTTAACCATTAAAGTAATATTTACTCACACAAATCAATAGGACTTTACAAGGTGTAAGTTCAATTGCATTTTTCATAAAAGGAGTATAAGTTTGATATTTGATAAACAATGCATCAAATCAAGGCAATGAGATGTATGTGTGTGAATATCAAAACCATATGCATTACAAGCGTTTCTCGAGCGACCATAGGCTTACTATTCATAACATTCTCCACTAGTATATTAGATGAATGTGGCTCAGTCAATAAGTCTTAATTGGATTATAATGTAAGGCCTTGGCTCATGGCTACAATAAAAAGATTAGAATTTCAAAACAAGAGAGTAAGTCAAGTATAACATTGTTGCGCGCTCTCATCTCAATTTTCAACTTCTTTATCATTATTATTTTTCAATTCACCCTCCTTTTTCATTCGCCTCATCGTTCACCTCATTATTTTTATCATTCTTTCAATCACTTATTTCTTCACCTCTTCAATTTTTTTTTAATGCATCAATCCACTTTTTTCATTGTTATCCCCCTTCTATTTTTCAATTAGGAACATGGGGGATATTTGAAATTTTAAAGTGCAATATGGGTCTTACTCACTTGAGGGTAGGAAATAGTGTATAAGCTTTCAACAAGGTGGTCGATGTGGGATTTTAAATGATACCGAATGGAGGTTATTATGTGCTTAAGCACATGCCATTCGATTTTTAATAAGCTCAAAAGGGTAGCTAGGGATAAACTGATGTATTTTGGTGGCTTCAAAGGCTCAAACGAATAAAAAATTGCCAAAATCATTCATAAGCCACATATGCTTGTATTTCACCTCGAAGGTACTAAAGCAAGTTCTAGACTACTCTCAATTCACAAATAATTCACATGATTTGACCAACGTGCTCAAATTGTATCTCAAAACCATGGTAAAATCAGAAACAAATTTGAATGAGATTCTAAAAGATATTGCAAACAATTCAAATCTCATCCTTTTACTTTTAAGCTTGATATGGTTGATTATTACGCATATTTTGGCTTTGATTTATATATATTTTCGTTAGATTCCGTGAAGATGTTATGCTTTTTGATATTTATTTGATTGTTTCAGGAATCTAGGTTGAAAGTGGAAAATTGAGCTACAAGGAATAAAACGGATCAAATCAAGCCAAGAAATGAAGAATTTGAATTCTGGCATACTAGATCAATCGGACTTTGAAGGCGATCGATCGACAGAGGCAGAAGCTTTGGCCAACAAAGAAAAGAGACTCTCGATCGATCGGAAACAAGTGTTCGATCGATCGACACTGGCATAGAATTGGGCAAGAAAAAGTGAAGAAAGCTCGATCGATCGGAAGCTTAGGCTCGATCGATCGAGCGAGGCAGAAAAATTTATATTCGGAAGCTGAAGGCGCTCGATCGATCGAGACTTATGCACCGATCAATCGAGACGCCGAATTTTCAGAATTTTAAAAACTTGATTTGGTTTTGATTTTTGGAAACACTTCCATATCTCCCCTCCTCTATAAATAAGGAAAAGAGGCACGAAAATTGGATCCCTATTCTGAAGAATAATCAGACCTAAATATTCTTTAGCCGCCTTTCATCCTCCCGGAACAAAAGAAGGTTGAAGAATCCTTTGAAGTGCAAGGAAGGAAGCAAGAGAAGAAAGATCGTTCAACGCAGGGAGTCGCTCCTACGTTTATCGTATTTCTAAACTCTAGATTAATTTGATTTTCATATTTATTTGATGTTTTTGAGGTTGAGAGACGATTAAGCATCTTATTAATTTGATTTGAATTTAATTGAGTTTATTCTATCAAGTTTAAGGAATTTTGTGTTTGAATCTTTGATTTGGTTGTGTTTGAGTGAATCAATATCTTTTGTTCATGAATTATATGTTTCATGCTATCAAAGTCTAGCTACCTTTGATTGAATTTGTGAATTATAATTGAGATCGAGAGATAAAATTATAATACGCTAAAATAATTCATGTTGTATGTTTAAGATTTAGATCGAGAGATTAAATCACATACGTGGTCACTTTAAATTGAAAGATTTAAAGAACAACGGTTTTCATAGAGATTTATTCGGTATTAAATTGGTTTAAGTGAACGAGAGTTACTTGCGTCAATTTATTACTAGTTTCAATACAGCTCGAGAGAGTGTATTGATTATATTCGGAAATCCATCGCCTTAAGAGTTGATTGATAAGTAATTGTGTTAACAAACAAATCATTGACGTACACAATTGAACGAACATCTTGATAGATTTCTTGAGCGGAATTCCTTCGCATCTTCAAAGTTGTTTTAATTTTGAGTTTTTAATTCTTTTATTTAATTAGTTAATTAATCATCTTTTTCGTAGGCTAAATATAATTTCACTAATTTTATTTGGTACTTATACATTAGTCCCTGTGGGTTCGACATCCTTACTTATATTATCACTATACTAAAACTTGACATCGTGCACTTGCGGTAGAATCGCTACACTGAGAAATAATTGTTTAAAATAATAGCGATCATGTTTTTGGCGCCGTTGCCGGGGACTAATCTGTATAATATCATACGAGATTAGTTAATTGTAATTTAGCCATTAATTTTTGTTTTGTTTTGTCACTTTTGACCGTCAAATTTACTACAGTCGCATTTTCTCCTTTTGGATTAATTTTTACAGGTAGTTATTGTCTTGGTGCATGCTAAGGAGTAGCAACCCCACACTCGAGCCAATTGACCCAGAATCGAGCGTACGTGTCTACGAAGAATTAGGGAAGCTCGAGCAATGGCTGAACATAAGCAAGAAGGGGGCGCTAACAATGAAGCACTGAATCCAAGATCGATGATGGATTATGCCCAACCAGCTTTTCATGGATCATTGTCAAGTATTACGAGGCCAACTATTCAAGAAAACAATTTTGAGATTAAGCCAGCTATCATACAGATGATCCAACACTCCGTGATGTTTTGGGGAGTAGCCACTGATGACCCGAACGCTCACATCTCCAACTTCTTGGAGATCTGTGACACATTCAAACATAATGGCGTTTCTGACGACGCCATCAGGTTAAGGCTATTCCATTTTTCATTAAAAGATAAAGCTAAAGCTTGGTTGAACTCTTTACCTGCAGGATCGATAACAACTTGGGAGGGGATGACGCAAGCGTTTCTGTCCAAATACTTTCCCCCTTCCAAAACGGCAAAGATGAGGAACGATATCACCACATTCGGGCAATACAACCCTGAAACACTATATGAGGCATGGGATCGTTTCAAGGATTTGCTTAGGAGATGCCCACACCATGGATTTCCTATTTGGCTCCAGGTACAGACTTTTTATAACGGTTTATTTTCATCTAACCGTTCTATGATAGATGCAGCCTCAGGAGGTTCCATAATGCGCAAAACACCGGAAGCAGCATATGAACTCTTAGAAGAGATGGCTTCTAACAGCTATCAATGGCAATCGGAGAGGAATGTGCCAAAGAAACCAGCTGGAGTTCACCAAATTGATGACATCACTGCTCTTTCGGCACAGTTGGACGCGGAACAAAAAGTTAGATAGCATGAGCATGACAGCAATGCAAGCTCAAGTTATCACTTGCGAACTATGTGGAAGCAATCATCCGAGCACTGAGTGCCAGGCAGGTAACACATTCATACAATCTAATGTGTCTGTGAATTATGTAGGAAACAGGCAGCCCAACAACCCATACACCAATACTTACAACCCGGGGTGGAGAAATCATCCGAACTTGCAATGGTCCAACCAAAATGTGTTGAACCCACAACAACCACCGGGGAATGTGCCTAAGCCGAGTATGGATGAGCTCTTGGCCAAGTTAATTTCATCAACTGAAACACGGATGCAAAATCAGGATGCATCTATAAAAAACTTGGAGGTTCAAGTGGGGCAACTAGCAGCTATAATTCATGGACGAGCTCAAGGGACACTACCTACTGATACAGTGAAAACCCGAAGGAGCAAGCGAAAACGGACCACTGAGACGGAGGCGACAGTCCAGCTTGAGACTATAAATTAAGAACTTTCCTCTATCCCTTGTTTGTTTTTCATTTTTTTTAGTCTAATTGTTTTTATTTTTATTTTGGTTATTTTTAGAGCCTAACTCCATGCGTTAATTTTCAAATGCAGAAAAAATGGAATGAGTCCAACTGATGGGGCGAATCGATCATTGAAAATTTTTTGAAAAAAATTTGGTCTGGAAGGGTCGATCGATCGGAGACATAATCTCGATCGATCGACCAGGAGTTGCAAAAATAAATAATTTTTCTGGAGTCGCCGATCGATCGAGTGACTTGTCTCGATCGATCGAGGAAAGTTTTAAAAGGAGGAGAAAATGTTCTGTCTCGCTCGATCGATCAAGTAGCATCTCTCGATCGATCGAGCGACAGATAATTTGGTTTTTAAACTCGATTCCATCAGAAAACAGTCACAACTTTTCCAAATTTTACACAGAAAAATCGCCTCTTTTTAACCTAATTCCCAAATTTCTTCTTCTAATCTTCCCATACACTCGTAAATCTTGCAATTTAAGCTTCCAAGCTTCATCTAATCACAGTTTTTGCTACAGATTTGAAGATTTACAACTGAAATTGGGAGATTGCATCAATAAGGAGGAATTCAAGCACATTCCAAACCATCACCTAGATTTACTTGGTATATGATTTCAACTCTTATCTATATCCAAGATTTACTGATTATTTTTGTTTGGATATATAAGGTTGACGTTTATGGTGATTTTGGAAATTAAGTAGTTGAATTTTGGGAAAGTGAAAGGTTGGTTGGTAAGATTTGTACATTCTTGTTGTGGTTTGAGATATTGGTGATTTTTGTTGTGGTTGGGAGTGACAAAGTAAGAATTGTTAATTGATCAAATGGCGCCAAAGAGGAAGCAAAAGCAAGTCGAAGCCACTACTTCGGCTGCCGACTATGATGAGAAGCGCTTTGTGAATTCCGTAGCGGCGGAATTGTACCCCAGCTATCACCGCAAACCCCTCAGTCGCGAAAGGGGAATGAGTTTGGATAAGCTTGAATGCCCGGTCATTCAAGAAGCTAGGCGACAGGGGTGGTTTGAATTCATCCAACAATCCATTGATGCGGTGGTCCCGGTAGTAAGGGAATTCTATGCTAATTTGAGAACGGTCCACCCAAATTCAAGAGAGGTTGTATTTGTCAAGGGTAAAGATATTGAATATGATCGATTCAGGGTGAATGCGA
Source organism: Haberlea rhodopensis (assembly GCA_907163345.1). Taxonomy (NCBI): domain Eukaryota; kingdom Viridiplantae; phylum Streptophyta; class Magnoliopsida; order Lamiales; family Gesneriaceae; genus Haberlea; species Haberlea rhodopensis. The sequence goes on along the minus strand of CAJQUN010000023.1, from coordinate 3,150,097 downwards.
TTTTTAGGATGCCATCTATAAAGAACAGTGATTACCAAGCGTTCAAAACAAGCCACATCAACTATGACGAGGTAATTTCTGTAATCGGTATCGAGGGAGTTGATTGGCAAAGAAATAGCAATGGAGAGTCTCAATTGGTCCTGAAGAAACATCTGAAGCCAGAGGCACAAGCTTGGTTCTCTTTTATAGCCGCCCGGGTCATGCCATCGACCCACACTTCGGAGATTACTAAGGAGAGAGCTGCCCTGGTATATGCCATACTTATAGGGCAAACAATGGATTTGGGGCATATAATCAATGAACATATCTGTGACATCGGTATGAGTCCACCCACCTCTGCTTTGCCTTTTCCTTTGACTATCACAGCCCTTTGCAAGAGAGGTGGAGTGAAGTGGGACATCGATGAGGAGCTCCTACCACCTAAAGGACCAATTGTGGATGATGGGCCACCACCCCCTACAGGCCGACGACGGGCCGAGCCACGGCCCTCGAGCAGCAGACATGCTGGGCCATCCTCCTCTTCAGCTGTAGAGCATCCAGCGATTACCTTGGACTCCCTTCACAGGGATCTCCAAGACCTCCGCCTGGAGCAGCAGGGCATCCAAAATCTGCAACGGGAACTACAGTGGGGCCAAGCACAGATAAGTGAGCTCCTGCAATACCAATGTGCATGGAATAATGCCTTGGCCCAAGGTTTCCCATATATTCAGTTCTCGACTGAGCCGCAATTTCAACCATTCCCGCCATACCATCAACCACCACCACCGGAATATCCGCCACACCCACCATACCAGCCTGAGGAGCCATATTACCCAGTACCACCTCCGGAGCATGATGAGGACGACGATCACTGACGATTGTCGTCGAGGTATGTGCCTTGCCTTTGCATTTATTGTTTACCATACATTGAGGGCAATGCATGTACTATGTTTGTGTGTGTGTGGGGGGGGGGGGGGGGGGTGTTTATTGGTTTCTGCTGTTGACTTGTGGTACTTCCTTGCATGACTAGTTTATAATGAGATTAGATCGTTTTTGGGCATATAAACAAATTTTTCTTGAAAATAAGTTCATCATTTAGAAATAATGAATTAAAATTGCAATGGTTTTACATGATGATATTAATCCCCATCTCAACTTAAGTCTTGAAGATTTTGACTTGTTTGTGAATATCTTAGGTTAAGTTAATATTTCAAAAATTGAGGAATATTTTGAGCACTTTTGGCTCATGATTGAGTGAATTATATATTGGAACAATTTTGTTAACTATGATTTGTCTTGAGGATCTTAAAACACTTTAGAACTTATTTGAGAGCACTTTGAGGCGAAATTTTATAGTTAGGAACTAGACTTGGAAATGATTTAGGCGATCTTTGTACCGTTTGAGTCTTTCAAGCTTACCATGTTTATATCAATATCTAGTTCCCTAGTTTGAGCCTTATTGATAAAAGAATGGAGTATGTTTAACATACTATTAGCCCCATTCAACATTCTTTGGCAACCTCATTATACCCACCTACTTGAGCCTAGCTACATTTGATTGAATTTGTGAATTATAATTGAGATCGAGAGATAAAGTTATAATACGCTAAAATAATTCATGTTGTATGTTTAAGATTTAGATCGAGAGATTAAATCACATACGTGGTCACTTTAAATTGAAAGAGGCATATAAACAATTTTTTTTTGAAAATAAGTTCATCATTTAGAAATAATGAATTAAAATTGCAATGGTATTACATGATGATATTAATCCCCATCTCAACTTAAGTCTTGAAGATTTTGACTTGTTTGTGAATATCTTAGGTTAAGTTAATATTTCAAAAATTGAGGAATATTTTGAGCACTTTTGGCTCATGATTGAGTGAATTATATATTGGAACAATTTTGTTAACTATGATTTGTCTTGAGGATCTTAAAACACTTTAGAACTTATTTGAGAGCACTTTGGGGCGAAATTTTATAGTTAGGAACTAGACTTGGAAATGATTTATGCGATCTTTGGACCGTTTGAGCCTTTCAAGCTTACCATGTTTATATCAATCTCTAGTTCCTTAACTTGAGCCTAATTGATAAAAGAATGGAGTATGTTTAACATACTATTAGCCCCATTCAACATTCTTTGGCAACCTCATTATACCCACCTACTTGAGCCTAAATGGAAGAATTTTATCTTGACCCTAAGGGAGTATAATGATTCTCATTAGATGCACTTGAATTGCTAAATTTTGATGAGCTTATTGTTGAAAAAAAAAAAAATTTGTTGAATGAGAAAAGAAAAAGATAGACAAAAAGCCTAAAGAAAAAAAAAAAGACCCAAAGTGGCCAAGGCTAGAAAAAAGAAGAGAAGCTCAAAGTGTGCTAAAAATTTGAATTTTCTATGATTATACTCTCTTATTTGTATTTCCCTATCTTTTCTTTGAAGCCAAACACCTAGGCCAAACATTACAAGCTTTAAAAGACCTATTAATCCAAGTCTAGAGAATAATCATTAGTGGAGAAGTGCTTGAAAAGTGGTTTATGGAGTGTTTAATAGTAAATCTTGACTTTGAGTTTTATGGCATTATTTGATCCTAAAAGTATATGTGAAACTCAAGATTGACAGGAACACACACGCACGTTCCGATTTTGCGATTTATTGCTTGGCTTAGGAGAAAACACTTCTTGTTAATTTTTGGATTGACTTAAGGTTGAAGTGTTAGTGGGATTTCTGAGTTTTTACAATTGAGTTGCTAAGTTAATTCATTCAAAGTATTGATGATGAACTTTGCATTTTGATCTTAATGTTTGCTCGAGGACGATCAAATCTAAGTTTGGGGGAGTTGATAGGGTTGATTATTACGCATATTTTGGCTTTGATTTATATATATTTTCGTGTAGAATCCGTGAAGATGTTATGCTTTTTGGTATTTATTTGATTGTTTCAGGAATCTAGGTTGAAAGTGGAAGAATTGAGCTACAAGGAAGAAAACAGAGCAAATCAAGCCAAGAAATGAAGAATCTGAATTCTGGCATGCTCGATCAATCGGACTTTGAAGGCGATCGATTGACAGAGGCAGAAGTTTAGGCCAACAAAGAAAAGAGACTCTCGATCGATCGGAACAAGTGTTCGATCGATCGACACTGGCAGAGAATTGGGCAAGAAAAAGTGAAGAAAGCTCGATCGATCGGAAGCTTAGGCTCGATCGATCGAGCGAGGCAGAAAAATTTATATTCGGAAGCTGAAGGCGCTCGATCGATCGAGACTTATGTACCGATCGACCGAGACGCCGAATTTTCAGAATTTTAAAAACTTGACTTGGTTTTGATTTTTGGAAACACTTACATATCTCCCATCCTCTATAAATAAGGAAAAGAGGCACGGAAATTGGATCCCTATTCTGAAGAATAATTAGACCTAAATATTCTTTAGCCGCCTTTCATCCTCCCGGAACAAAAGAAGATTGAAGAATCCTTTGAAGTGCAAGGAAGGAAGCAAGAGAAGAAAGATCGTTCAACGCACGGAGTCGCTCCTACGTTCATCGTATTTCTAAACTCTAGATTAATTTGATTTTCATATTTATTTGATGTTTTTGAGGTTGAGAGACGATTAAGCATCTTATTATTTTGATTTGAATTTAATTGAGTTTATTCTATCAAGTTCAAGGAATTTTGTTTTTGAATCTTTGATTTGGTTGTGTTTGAGTGAATCAATATCTTTTGTGCATGAATTATATGCTTCATGCTATCAAAGCCTAGCTACTTTTGATTGAATTTGTGAATTATAATTGAGATCGAGAGATAAAATTATAATACGCTAAAATAATTCATGTTGTATGTTTAGGATTTAGATCGAGAGATTAAATCACATACGTGGTCACTTTAAATTGAAAGATTTAAAGAACAACGGTTTTCATAGAGATTTTTTCGGTATTAAATTGGTTTAAGTGAACGAGAGTTACTTGCGTCAATTTATTACTAGTTTCAATACAGCTCGAGAGAGTGTATTGATTATATTCGGAAATCCGTCGCCTTAAGAGTTGATTGATAAGTAATTGTGTTAACAAACAAATCATTGACGATACACAATTGAATGAACATCTTGATAGATTTCTTGAGCGGAATTCCTTCGCATCTTCAAAGGAGTTGTTTTAATTTTGAGTTTTTAATTCTTTTATTTAATTAGTTAATTAATCATCTTTTTCGTAGGCTAAATATAATTTTCACTAATTTTATTTGGTACTTATACATTAGTCCCTGTGGGTTCGACTTCCTTACTTATATTATCACTATACTAAAACTTGACACCGTGCACTTGCGGTAGAATCGCTACACTGAGAAATAATTGTTTAAAATAATAGCGATCAAAGCTCAATGGGGCTACTATGACATTTTATATATCAATGAATTAAGGCTCAAAATATTAGCAAGAATCGCTTATATCATATTTGTGTTCGTTCAAATCAACTTTAATTAGTCAAATGGTAATGGTCTCTAGTGCATTAATATGTGTGGAACTCAAGAGCAAAGTGAACAAAAAATTAAAATTTTCACAGGTAAGCTCAATTCTTCATCATCGGCCTTCACAATTATATCAAACCATGACTTAATACACAAAAATAAAAAAACGACTAAAAAAACAAAGCACAACACACCTAAGAATCCCGGAAACAAAACATCTTCAATGCTTAAACACCCCCCAAACTTAAAATCGTGCATTGTCCTCAATGTACCATACAAGTATAAAATAAGGGGCAACACATCTACCTGCAACGACGATCGTCAGTAATCGTCATCCATCTCATGCTCATGGGTATGGTGAGGATATGATGATAGGGACCTCCGCATCAGTATAGACCTGCAATGGGAAAAATAATGATCAGCGGCTCTGACTAAGACATGCTAATAATAACTGAAATACAGAAATTAAAAACTGAAGTAAACTAAAAAGGATATAGGACTTGGGTTGCCTCCTAAGAAGCGCTTTGTTTAAAGTCGTCACCCACACTATGTGAAGCAACCATCAAATAGCGGCTTCCGCCCATAGTAAGTATCATAAGACACTACTATGGGTCTTGGTTGTGTATGCCCTCAAGTGTGGCAAGATACTGACAATTAACGCCCGTCGCTCCAACAAACTCCTTCATAAATTGATAACATGGGAGAAATTTTCTAAACTTGTCTTCATCTTGTGGATGACGTAATATGGTGAAGTTGGCATCAATGGGAAGAACGGATCCACATATGGCATATAGGACATCACCATCGATGACACTATTTTCAAAAAATATGCTCATCTTCCAACATCACGCTAGGCTCATCTTGACACAGAATTCATCAGATAACTTTTCCACAGTAGGCTCAACAACTTGAAGATGCTCATATTCTCTTGAATCTTCCGCATGAGTAGGACCACTCTCCCAAACTTGGTTGGTTGAGTGATCATCATCATGTGACCACACCTGATTTGTCACCCCTTGATTAGTACATCTCATCTCAGCCTCTTTGCAACTCGCTAAACATGTCTCTATCTGCTGCTCTATGCGATATCTGGAGTTGGTGTGATTTTCAATCTTTGGTTCAGATGACGCCCCGACTTTGCGCACAATATCCTCCAATTGAGAGACTTTATCAGAATTACTCATCCTCTGCTTGATGATTGAATGATTGATGTGTAAAATCATGGTATTGATGCTCTGGTGGATATTGGTGACTCCAACCATGCAGTGCAGGATCACGATGCCACTGGTAGTCGAAATCAGCCATATCGTTATACAGTTGCACCATGTCATCATCTCTACAATATATGGGACTACCAGTTGCCAAACCTCCATTAAATACCCATTCTTGTGTGTCTGCATCCAATCCACTGCAGAAAGATTGAAGAGGAGCGTAGTTGCAAAGTCATGGTTGAATCTCTTCCAAGCTGCATAGAACTGTTCATACGGTTGTTGGGCAAAGCTTGTGAAAACTTGTTGATGAAACATCTCCAAGTACATCACAAGAAAAACATCATAAAAATAAAATTTAAAAAATAAAATATTAATTAAAATCAAGACTACTTGGTAACAGTATCAATAAACAAAATTAAATCAATCCCCGACAACGGCGCCAAAAACTTGTTGCGTGTAAAACGTACCGCGAGTATACTGTGTCAAGTTTTATTATAGAAATTTGACGTACGGATGTCGAATCCACAGGGATTGAAAATTAAGTTATACCAAGTACTGTAATTAGAATAGTCCTAACGTTATCTACACAATCAAGATAATGAATTAATTAAATGATTAAAATACTAAAATAAACTAATAATAATATGAAGAATTTAAGTGAAGAAAATCAATGAGAATGGATTCTAGAGGTTCGACTTCACTCAACTATCTACTATGTCATGTTCTTCTAATTTATTAACCACGAATCCTATGTTATTCTATTACCCCTCTTGAGTGTTAAATAGAAATAATCATTCAACAATCCACCTAAGATAAATTATTAAACAATTTCAATAGCACTAGATTCGTTCTTTGGCTTCATTGGAGTTATATGTCTCTCGACTATATAAACTTCCAACGATGTAAATTCCTACGGTCCTATTCAAAACCCCCCCCACGAGTGATAGATTCTAAATAAATATGACGATTCAACTAGTGATCAGTTAATTGAAACGTATTCAATCAGGAATCACAAATAAACCAAACGAAAAACCAAATTATATTCATGAATTAATCAACGACACAGTTTCCAGTCAAGATACGGCTACCTCTAGAACATAAATTAGTTCATGAATACATTAAATAAACACAGAGACATGTCTTTAATCATCATAAACATAAAGGAAAAGATAATCAAACGAATTGGATGATGACCCTCCGTCTCCGGTAGTCACCGTCGTCTTCTCCGTCGTCAAAATCTTTGCATTTCGATGTAAGCACACTGCCTCGATTAATATCCTACCCTTCCTGGTTCACTTTTGGTCGTGTGCTTCTCTCTCTCGTACGTGAATGTTTTTTTTCGTTCGTCCGTGAAGTCACGTATCTCCCACTCGAATCCTTCACAGAATAATATAAAATCTCCTCCACCTTGTACGTGTATCCCCCTTTAAAACACGTCAACTCCTCTTTTTAGTCTCCTATATTGTTCACCTATTATAATAATATATCTTCCTTTGGCTTTCCATGTTTCATCCGTGAATCTCGTTGCATTTTATTCCTCCAATCAAATTGAATGATATTTTTAATAATCTCATCATATTTTGTTTCCCAATCTCATCATGCTATTCTTCCGAAATTTTGCAATATCTCATTTCCAAATTCACATGAAGTATGCTCCCGAAATTTTTTAATAAAATCTTGATGCATAAGTGGCGCTAGGGTGCATCATATATTCTATCCCGGTACACGATTTTTCAACTCTTGAGACCCAATTTGAATTCTTGTCACATTCATGTCTTCTCATCAACTTTTAAGAATAAAATGCTTACTTCCTTGGATTCCTACAAAATAACAAAACCAAGAACAAAACACGTAATTCTGCTCAAATACTAATATAAAAACAAATAAAAGAGAACAAGATATAGGTGCAAATTTGCACTTACCAAACCCCCAAACTCAAACTTTGCTAGTCTCGAGCTAAATAGAAATAGAAAAAGACTAAGAAATAAAAGAAAAAAGAAATAAAGAAAATATACTACTAACGCAACTCATGAAATGTTATATTTGCAAATGGTCCTCGAAGATCAATGGTCTAAAAATTTCAAGTCAAGTATGCATATCACTTATACTCGAGTTCTCAAGTGTGTGTGTTCTACCACTTTCATTTAACCATTAAAGTAATCTTTACTCACACAAATCAATAGGACTTTGCAAGGTGTAAGTTCAATTGCATTTTTCATAAAAGGAGTATAAGTTTGATATTTGATAAACAATGCATCAAATCAAGGCAATGAGATGTATGTGTGTGAATATCAAAACCATATGCATTACAAGCGTTTCTCGAGCGACCATAGGCTTACTATTCATAACATTCTCCACTAGTATATTAGATGAATGTGGCTCAGTCAATAAGTCTTAATTGGATTATAATGTAAGGCCTTGGCTCATGGCTACAATAAAAAGATTAGAATTTCAAAACAAGAGAGTAAGTCAAGTATAACATTGTTGCGCGCTCTCATCTCAATTTTCAACTTCTTTATCATTATTATTTTTCAATTCACCCTACTTTTTCATTCCTCATCGTTCACCTCATTATTTTTATCATTCTTTCAATCACTTATTTCTTCACCTCTTCAATTTTTTTTTAATGCATCAATCCCCTTTTTTCATTGTTATCCCTCTTCTATTTTTCAATTAGGAACATGGGGGATATTTGAAATTTTAAAGTGCAATATGGGTCTTACTCACTTGAGGGTAGGAAATAGTGTATAAGCTTTCAACAAGGTGGTCGATGTGGGATTTTAAATGATACCGAATGGAGGTTATTATGTGCCTAAGCACATGCCATTCGATTTTTAATAAGCTCAAAAGGGTAGCTAGGGATAAACTGATGTATTTTGGTGGCTTCAAAGGCTCAAACGAATAAAAAATTGCCAAAATCATTCATAAGCCACATATGCTTGTATTTCACCTCGAAGGTACTAAAGCAAGTTCTAGACTACTCTCAATTCACAAATAATTCACATGATTTGACCAATGTGCTCAAATTGTATCTCAAAACCATGGTAATATCAGAAACAAATTTGAATGAGATTCTAAAAGATATTGCAAACAATTCAAATCTCATCCTTTTACTTTTAAGCTTGATATGGTTGATTATTACGCATATTTTGGCTTTGATTTATATATATTTTCGTGTAGATTCCGTGAAGATGTTATGCTTTTTGGTATTTATTTGATTGTTTCAGGAATCTAGGTAGAAAGTGGAAGAATTGAGCTACAAGGAATAAAACGGATCAAATCCTCTTTTTAGTCTCCTATATTGTTCACCTATTATAATAATATATCTTCCTTTGGCTTTCCATGTTTCATCCGTGAATCTCGTTGCATTTTATTCCTCGTTTCCCAATCTCATCATATTATTCTTCCGAAATTTTGCAATATCTCCTTTCCAATTTCACATGAAGTACGCTCCCGAAAATATTTAATAAAATCTTGTTGCATAAGTGGCGCTAGGGTGCATCATGTATTCTATCCCGGTACACGATTTTTCAACTCTTGAGACCCAATTTGAATTCTTGTCACATTCATGCATTCTCATCAACTTTTAGGAATAAAATGCTTATTTACTTGGATTCCTACAAAATAACAAAACCAAGAACAAAACACGTAATTCTGCTCAAATACTAATATAACAACAAATAAAAGAGAACAAGATATAAGTGCAAATTTGCACTTATCAAATACCTTTTAGAGTTTGAGTTCTATAAGAAATCTACCTTAATTCCCCTCCACTATAAATATTACCTCATGAACAAACATCTGAAGTTTTGGACCATATTTTACCCTACATCTCAGCCCTACTCTCATCTATCAAGCCGCCAAGCAAGAGTCGATAAAGAGACGGAAGATGAAAAATGCCCTGAGTCAATACCTCACGTTTATTAGTATTTCTGAACTTTTGCTTATTTAATTCTTAGATTTTGATGTTCTTTAGCTTTGAATACATTGATAATCATCTTTCTATGAAAATGATTATAGGCTAAGTTTATTTCATCAAGACTAGGGGATCCTATGTTTGAGCCTATGATTTAATTGTTAGCTTTTGATTGATTCCATAATCTGTGCATGATTTATGATTTTAATGCTTTCACGGATTGATCACCATTGAATAATTAAACTGTTATAATTGAGATCGAAAGATGATGTTATAATACAAACTAGTAAATTATGTCGTGGATTTCAGATTGAGATCGAGAGATGATATCAAATACATGTGTGATAGATATATATATATCTAGTAATCAAAAGTTAGAAGGTTTCACAAATCTCATTGCAATATTGAATTGTTAAATAAGTATGCGAGAATGACTTACTGCAATTTGATATTAGGTTTAATATAGCTCGAGAGAGCATATTAGATAGTTTCGGAAAAATCGTCACCTTAGAATCATATGGATAATCAATATATATTAATGAAAGAGTTATAGGGGATAGCATAGGTCAACCAAAGTCTTGATAAATTTTCTCTATTGATTTATTCGCTCTTGCGCTTGTTGATTGGGAATTTGAATTCTTTAGCTACTTTTTATATCACTTTCACCAACTATTTGCAAGCTAAATATAATTAATCTGATTGACTTTGATACTTACTACTAGTCCATGCGGATACGACATCCGAACTTCTTGTTTCTATACTAGAACTTGATAACCGCGCACTTGCGGATTAATCGTTCACAACTGATATTTTATTGTTTTTAAAAAAATGATGATCAAGTTTGTGGCGCTGTTGCCGGGGACTAGTATTAGTAATATCAAATAATATTAGTTGATTATAATTTAGGCATTCACTTTTTGTTTTGTTTTGTTTTTTTGTTTATTTCTTACGACTCTCAACCACTACTATTGTTCGATCTACTAGACCAAGCATACATGCTAATAACTTTGAGATCAAGCCTGCTATCATTCAAATGATTCAACAGTCAATCTAGTTTGGGGGATCGGCCACTGATGATCCCAACAACGCTCATATATCCAACTTTTTGAAGATTTTCGACACATTTAAGCATAATGGCGTTATGGAAAATGCCATCAGGTTACGACTCTTTCCCATTTCATTAAAGGATAAATCTAAATCTTGGTTGCATTCTCTGCCTGCAGGATCTATCACTACTTGGATGGGATGTTGCAATTGTTCCTATCCAAACACTTCCCACCATCTAAAATCACAAAGATGCACAATGAAATCACTACTTGTGCTCAACATGATCCGGAGACATTGTACGAGGCTTTGGAATGCTTCAAAGACCTATTGATGATATGCCTACACCACAACCTTCCTATCTGGCTTCAGGTACAAATGTTATATAGTGGTTTGTATTATGCTAATCGTGCTATGGCAGCAGCATCAAGATGCACTATAATGAGGAAGACACCTGAAGAGGCCTATACATTGTTGGATGAGATGACTTCTACTAGCTATCAGTGGCAATCCAAGAGAAAGGTGCCAAAGCAACCACTTGGGGTGCATCAAGTTGATGAAGTAACAACAATATCGACTCAGTTGGAAGCATTGAGCAAGAAACTTCATAGCATGACAACAATGCAAGTGCAAGCGCTATCACTTGCGAGCCATGTCAAGGAGGACACTCTAGCACCGAATGTCAAGCAGGTAACCCTTTTTATCAAGATAATGAGTGCTAATTTTGTAGGAAATTGACCACAACAAAATAACCCATACTCAAAAACCTACAACCAACCATGGAAGAATCATCCAAACTTCTCTTGATCCAACCAAAAGAATATATTGACCAAGTTCATATCAACGACTGAGACAAGGATGCATAATTGGTAGCGCTTATCGCGTACGCCCAAATTAACCCTTCTTCAGTTAATAGCAAAAATATGTAGTACCGGAAGTAGGGATCGATCCCACAAGGAAGGTAAATTTATTTCGTGTCAATTATCAAACGAATAGTAACAATGGGAGTTTTGGATTGGATTACTACTACTTAGCGAATATCAAACTAATAAACGAGTTTAACTAAAACGATTAAAACTTATGGGATTAAAGCGATTCTTGGTTTTCAGGTAACCTTACTTTTGGAAAATTATCTTTTGGTCATCAAATCAAAACATTTGAATTATTTCGATTATCTATCGATTGGAAATTCAATTCCTACTCATCTTATTCGTAGTCAAAGAGAAAACAGCATTCAATTCAACCCTTACCAAATCTCTAATCACCACTACATCCGTTAATGATTAAATCAATGATAGTTTTCAAAACTAATGAGTTCGACAAATCTAATCAATAAAAACTACAGCCGTTAGAATTGATTACTCAATCGTTTCTTCTAAGAATTCAATAACACATATAGCCGGTTAATTATTAATCTTAGTTGTTTCTTAACAAACTATCGATTATGCAATTGAATATTAGGTGATCGGTCTAATACACAAACACAACAATCATGGAACTCAAAATCTGAGAAACAAATTGAAATCGAAATCTAATTCAACAATCAGATCGAATTCTCATAAAAGATTCAAATCCAAAAGTAGGTATCCCTTCAACCAAGAATCAAAGGGTTTTAGCCTAGCATAATTGAATCTAAAATCAACAACATATTAGTCGAAAACATTAAAATAACAAAGGAAAAGAAATTACTAATACTAGTCACGATTCCGGCTTGTCGATTCTGGTCCCGTTCTTCGTTGTTTTTGACAAAACTTCAGAGAAAATTAATCTAAAATCTCAAATTATTCTCAAAATTCGAAAAACTATCAAAAGCTGCTGCTAATGAGGCTTAGTCTCGAGTTTTAGGGTCTGGGAGTGATAAAAATGGGATACAATCTTTTAAACATGGTAAAAGACTCAATTTCCTAATTTCCGGACTCTGCGGCGATCGATCGCTAGTTTATTTTTTTTCAGTAAAAATATTGAGGCGATCGATCGCCACTTTATCGCGATCGATCGCTAGGCTCCAGTGGACTTTGGCGATCGATCGCCTGGTACTCGCGATCGATCGCTGATCCGTGAATTTTGTTGCAAAAGTTTCTGTCCATAGGCGACCGATTTCCTCTTCCAGGCGATCGATTGCCACCTCCAAAATTACATTTTTGCCCTTTTCTTGATCAACTTTGAGTCCTTGTCTTGTCCATGTCTCTTCTTGGTCTTTATACATCATTTTTGGCTCGTTTTCTTCGATTGTACCTACAATTACACAAATATATGATTAGGTAGCATACGTATCAAATTATCTATCAAAACCTACCAAATCGTAGACAATTAAGCACTAAAGATGTGTCTATTTCTAGTCACATCAAATTCCCCCATACTTACTCTTTACTCGACCTCGAGTAAACAAACAAAACTACAATATTTTTGGTTGGCTCATAGGTTCATAACAAAGCAACTTGTCCTCACTGTAATGCCTCAACAATTTTAACATGCATAATAATAATGAACGGCGGTGAAAAGTTAACAGTGGAACAAGTTCAATCCCTAAACATTTCGTACCCAACAAAGCAGTGGACGTGTGTGTGTGGTCATAAACAAGTGTTGTGTACAAATTATAGATCCAAAATATGCAAAGCCATAATAGTTCAAGTCATACACTAACACAAGTATAAGCTCACTTGCACACTCTTCTCCACTATCTTAGCTACTTTGCAAACATAAATCAAGTAGGTCTTTATTAGCTTGTAGCTTGGCCTAAAGGGTAAGGATATTCAAACAAGAGAGTATGATGAAATGCACACTAAAAGCTTCTCTTCTTGCATGAATTTTTCAACTTTGTTCTTTTTCACAAGGTTTATTTCAACACTTTTCTTCTTTTGTGCCTTGGCTCCCCTTGGAGTCATATTTTTCTCAAATTCCTCAAGGCATTCCTTTTCTTTCATGTATTTCATTCTTTTGACAATAAAGTTCACAAATATACTTCAATGATTCCCAAGTGCATTTGAATGAAATACATCATACTCCCTCAAAAGGTATGGATTGAAATCATATTTAGGCTAAAAGGGTGGGATGATAAGCTAGTCAAGGAATGTTGAATGGGGGTCTTTAGTATGCTTAGCATACTACCATTCTTTTACATTAAGGCTCAAAATAGGTACTAGAGAATGAATTTGTTTACATGGTAGGCTTGAAAGGCACAAACGCATCAAAGATCGCCTATATCACTTTCATGTTTGCAAGTAGTCTAGACATAAGCCTCAAAGAGCATGTAGTTAAGTTCTAGCATGTATTAGAGGCTTCTTAAGACTATCACAAAGTTCACACAATCTTCACTAAGTTATGCACACTTCACAAGTCATGACAATAATGTGCTCAAAATATTCAACATACTAAGTTAAGGTACACTTTTCATTAAAGTTCAAAGTGTTCCAAGGTTAACAATTCACCTATGTTCAAAAGCATGCATGCCATTAATTAGGTTTCATCATGGGCTAGTGATTCTAAGCATGCGTTCATTACTAGATATGAGCTCAAAATTTTCAAATTTTTCGATTTTTTTTCGTATTTTTGAAATATTAAAGCAAAACTAACTACTAATCCCTCCCCCATACTTAAATCCTACATTGTCCCCAATGTAAGGCAAAAATATAAAGAAAGGAGAAAAGTGGAAACGAAAAAGCAAAAAAAAACTAAAAATAAAAGGGAGAAAAGAAACTAACTCCCCTTGGGTTGCCTCCCAAGCAGCGCCACTGTTTAACGTCGGTGGCCCGACGCTATCCCCTTCCTCATTCAAAAGTAGGTGGGTCTGCTAGAGTCACCTTGATGTCTACTCGTCCTCCGTCTTCATTTTGGACACCTTCATAATAGTGCTTCAATCGGTGACCATTCACTTTGAATGTCTTCGTGGTGTCCAAACTCTGAATCTCTACTGCACCATGGGAAAACACATTAGTAACTACATAAGGACCATGCCACCTGGAACGAAGCTTACCTGGAAATAGACGAAGGCGTGAATGATAAAGGAGAACTTTCTGACCAACTTCAAAATTCCTGCTTGATATCATCTTGTCGTGAAAATCCTTTGTCTTCTCTTTGTAACATCTTGCACTTTCATATGCTTCATTTCGAATCTCCTCGAGCTCTTGCAATTGCAGCTTCCTATGCACTCCACTTTCATCATAGTTCATGTTGAAGTTCTTCACTGCCCAGTACGCTTTGTGCTCCAACTCTACAGGAAGATGACACGGTTTTCCAAAAATCAGTCTATAAGGGGACATACCTATCGGGGTCTTGTATGCGGTCCTGTAGGCCCACAGTGCATCATCAAGTCTCAAGCTCCAATCTTTCCGTGTCGGGTTGACAGTTTTTTCCAATATGGCCTTGATTTCTCGGTTGGAGACCTCGGCTTGGCCATTTGTTTGCGGATGATAGGCAGTGGAGACCTTGTGAGTCACGTGGTATTTCTTGAATAGACTTTCCACTGTCCGATTGCAGAAGTGTGTCCCTCTATCACTGATGATGGCTCGTGGGATTCCAAATCTAGAGAAAAGGTAATGCTTGATAAAATCTGCAACAACCTTGGAATCGTCAGTCCGGGTAGCTATAGCTTCCACCCATTTCGATACATAATCAACAACAAGCAGTATATAAATATGACCATAAGACATAGGAAAAGGTCCCATAAAGTCGATGCCCCATATGTCAAAAATTTCAGAAATGAGAATGGGCTGTTGGGGCATCTCCTTTCTTTGGGAGAGATTACCGGTCAGTTGACATTGTGCACAATTCTTGCAGAAAAGATATGAGTCACGAAATAGGGTGGGCCAAAAGAACCCACATTCCAGTACCTTTCTCGACGTCCTCTTTGCTCCAAAATGTCCACCACACGCATATGAGTGGCAGAACGTAAGAATGTCATTTACCTCTGTCTCGGGTATGCATCGTCGAATGATTTGGTCCGCACAGTTCTTCCATAAGTAAGGGTCATCCCATACGTAGTACTTGGCGTCACTTCTAATCTTGGCTCGTTGGGACCTAGAGAGTTCATGGGGTAGCACATTAGAAGCTAAAAAATCACGATATGAGCGTACCATGGAAAATTGTAGTTTATGGCGAATATGCGCTCATCCGGGAACTCCTCCTTCAAACACAGCTCATCGTCCACATGTGGTAGATGGCTTAAGTGGTCCGCTACTTTGTTCTCGCTGCCCTTCTTATCCTTGATTTGGATGTCGAATTCACTCAAGAGCAAAATCCATCTTATTAGCCTTGGTTTTGCCTCCTTCTTCGTCATCAGATAGCGAAGAGCTGCATGATCAGAATAAACAATCACCTTAGTACCAAGTAAATAAGATCTAAATTTTTCAAGAGCAAAAACGACTGCTAATAGCTCTTTCTCAGTAGTAGAGTAGTTGCGTTGGGCGTCATTCAAGGTTTTGGATGCGTAGTAGATGGCATGTGAAGCATTGCCCTCTTTTTGTCCCAAGACAGCACCAACCGCATAATCACTTGCATCGCACATGATCTCGAAAGGCTTGTTCCAGTCGAGTGGTTGGATAATAGGGGTAGAAGTCAATGACTTCTTCAGTGTATCAAAAGCGCTCTTGCCTTCGTCAGTCATCTCAAACGGGACATCCTTTTGTAGTAGCTTACACAAAGGTGTAGCTATCTTGGCAAAGTCTTTGATGTACCTTCTGTAAAAACCTGCATGACCAAGAAATGAGCGCACATCCCGAACACAAGTAGGATAAGGTAAAGATTGCATGACATCAATTTTCGCCTTATCGACCTCTATACCATTGGCAGACACAACATGACCTAGCACTATACCTTGTTCGACCATAAAATGACATTTTTCAGAATTTAAAACAAGGTTAGTATTGATGCACTTCTTCAAAACCAGTGTAAGGCTAGATAAGCAGTCCTTGAATGAGTTACCGTAAACAGTAAAATCATCCATGAATACCTCTAAGATATGTTCAATAAACTCAGAAAAGATACTGACCATACACCGTTGAAAAGTAGCTGGGGCATTGCAGAGGCCAAAGGGCATGCGACGGTATGCGAATGTGCCGAACGGACATGTGAAGGTGGTCTTTTCTTGGTCCTCCGGAGCGATTGCAATCTGAAAATAGCCCGAGTAACCGTCAAGAAAACAGTAAAATGAATGGCATGCTAACCTCTCAAGCATCTGATCAATAAAAGGTAGAGGGAAGTGGTCCTTTCGAGTCATAGCGTTTAGCTTCCGGTAGTCAATGCACACGCGCCTGCCATTTTGAATGCCTGTGGGTACAAGTTCATCGTCTTTATTCTTGAACACAGTAATACCGGTCTTCTTAGGAACCACTTGTACCGGACTAACCCATTGGCTATCGGATATAGGATATATCACGCCAACTGATAAGAGCTTCAGAATCTCCTCCTTCACCACATCCATCATGGGTTGGTTCAGCTTCCTTTGTGGTTGACGTGTGGGGCTTCCTCCTTCCCCCAGTAGAATCCGGTGCATGTATGTGGAGGGACTGATTCCCTTTATGTCTGCAATGGTCCAGCCTATAGCAGTCTTGTGCTCCTTGAGAACATGAATCAGGTCCTTCTCTTGATCATCCCCCAACTTGCTGGAGATGATCACTGGTAGTGTATTACCTTCACCAAGGAATACGTACTTGAGATGAGTTGGCAGCGGCTTAAGCTCGATGTTGGGTGCCTGCAAAACAGATGTGGGAATCCTGGTATTAGAAACAGGTAGTGATATAAAAGAAACAGTACCTGACTGAGGTAGCTCAGGTGTATCATCCAGTGCGTCAACAGTGTGCTTCACTTCGTCCATGAGGTGTGTGGCTTCGTCTTCCTTCTCCATGTCCGTGGTAAGAGTGCTTTCCAGTTCATCTTTCCCTGTATTCTCACAAACGTCCTGGGACAGGTAATCAATAACATCAACAGAGTACACAGTATCATCATTATTGCAAGGATATTTCATGGCATCATAGATGTTAAATGTAACAATCTCACCATCAAACTCCATAGTGAGGGTACCACTATGCACATCTATCTTAGTCTTAGACGTTTTGAGAAATGGTCTTCCTAACAATATAGGACTACTCTTATCACCATTTTCCATGTCAAGGATATAAAAATCAGCTGGGAAGACTAGTTCATTTACTTGCACCAACACATCTTCAATTAAACCCCTAGGATATGCACTAGATCTATCCGCTAATTGAATTACCACTCCAGTAGGACTCAAGGGACCAAGTTGTAAAGAAGCATATATAGAATATGGCATAACATTAATTGATGCTCCTAGATCTAACATGGCTTTTTCAAGTCAAGTGGTACCAATGGTGCACGGGATAGAGAACATACCTGGATCCTTACACTTGGTAGGGATTTTTCTTTGTATCACCGCTGAAACGTTTTCACCCAGTTCAACCTTCTGGGGTCCCTTCAATCTATGACTCCTCTTGGCAGTGCATAATTCCTTCAAGAATTTCGCATAGCGCGGTACTTGTTGGATTGCGTCCAGCAATGATATGTTTATCTCACATCTTCGGAAGGTCTCATATAGGCTTTTGAGTCCAGCGTCTTTCCTGTTATCTTTCAAAGCTTGGGGAAAATGGGGTGGTACTTTATACTCAGAAAAAGAAGGAGACTTACCTTTTGGTGCCTCGTGTTCTATCCCGGTCTTTCCTCAAACTTCCTTTTCCTTTCTTCCTCACCCTTTGATGGTTCTTTCTCTATCTTCTCTGGCACCTCCAATTCCTTCCCACTCCTAGTTGTGACTGCATTTACATTTTCTCTCGGATTCACCACTGTTTGGGATGGTAGAGTGGTTGATCCGGTTGCTTCAACTCTATTAAGTGCAGTGGCTATTTGACCCACTTGGGTATTCAAGGTTTGAATACTCGATCTTGTTTCCTGTTGAAATTTAGTAACATTGTGAGCAAGATCTTGAATTATAACCTCTAACCTGTCAGTAGTAGAAGGATAATTGGGTTGTTGTTGTGCCCTCTGAAAAGGTGGTCTGTATGGCGGAGGGTGTTGTTGTGGCGCTTGAGGAGGAACGTGATTTATCGATTGCGGTCCATAACTCAAGTTAGGGTGGTCTCTCCATCCTGGATTGTATGTGTTGGAGTAAGGGTCATGTCTTCGTTGGGGTTGTCCCGGAAATCCCCCTGCTGCATGCACTTGCTCAGCTGATGTCTCTTGAAGTGATGGACATGCATCAGTGGTATGACTAATCTCCAAACATATACCACAAGGTTTCACCTTTCCCACATTGCCACCTGCCATACCACGCACAAGAAACGTTAAATCTATCAGTTGTTGTTCGAGGTTGGAAACATTTACCTCCCCTTGTTTCCTTTGTGCTGGTTCCGCTCGAAAGTTGCCAAACTGCTGTGAGTTGGCCGCCATGTTAGCTATTAAGCTTCGTTCATCATCCGGTGTTTTATCGACAAAGGCTCCCCCACTCGCAGCATCGACTAAGTTCCTGTCACTAGACAATAAACCTTCATAAAAGTATTGAATGAGTAAGTGTGCGCTTATCTGGTGTTGTGGGCAACTTGCACACAACTTTTTGAAGCGTTCCCAATACTCATGCAATGTTTCTCCACTGAATTGTCTAATGGAGTAGATCTCCTTGCGTATGTTAGCCGTTCTTGATGCTGGAAAGTACTTCTCCAAAAACGTTCTTTGGAGGTCCGTCCATGTAGTGATGGAGCCTGGTGGTAGGTAGAAGAGCCAGTCTTTCGCCGCGTCCTTTAGAGAAAAAGGGAAAGCCCTTAACTTGATCTGATCTTCAGTAATTCCTGTCGGTTTCATAGTGGTGCAAACCACATGAAACTCCATCAGATGCTTGTGGGGATCCTCGCCTGTGAGTCCATGAAAAGAAGGCAACAAATGTATAAGTCCCGATTTAAGTTCAAAACTTACATTAGTTGCGAAAGCAGGAAAATTTATGCAAAGAGGTTGTTGGTCCAAATCTGGATTGGCCAGTTGGCGTAGACTTTGGTTCGCAGCCATATCGTTCCTTCCCTCCTCTTCTTGTCTCCGAGTATCTCTCCTTCTTTGATGCAGCGTCCTCTCGATTTCTGGATCGTAATATGAATTATCCTTGTAATCAAACGATCCGCCTGTACTCATCAACAAACCTCAGTAGTCGTGCGGGAAAGCAAATAACAAAACAGAACTAAAATAACGAAAATGAAATAAAAAAAATCGACACTAATAAATATTGCCTTCCCCGGCAACGGCGCCAAAATTTGGTAGCGCTTATCGCGTACGCCCAAATTAACCCTTCTTCAGTTAATAGTAAAAATGTGTAGTAGCGGAAGTAGGGATCGATCCCACAGGGAAGGTAAATTTATTTCGTGTCAATTATCAAACGAATAGTAACAATGGGAGTTTTGGATTGGATTACTACTACTTAGCGAATATCAAACTAATAAACGAGTTTAACTAAAACGAATAAAACTTATGGGATTAAAGCGATTCTTGGTTTTCATGTAACCGTACTTTTGGAAAATTATCTGTTGGTCATCAAATCAAAACATTCGAATTCTTTCGATTATCTATCGATTGGAAATTCAATTCATACTCATCTTATTCGTAGTCAAAGAGAAAACAACATTCAATTCAACCCTTACCAAATCTCTAATCACCACTACAGCCGTTAATGATTAAATCAATGATAGTTTTCAAAACTAATGAGTTCGACAAATCTAATCAATAAAAACTACAGCCGTTAGAATTGATTACTCAATCGTTTCTTCTAAGAATTCAATAACACCTACAGCCGGTTAATTATTAATCTTAGTTGTTTCTTAACAAACTATCGATTATGCAATTGAATATTAGGTGATCGGTCTAATACACAAACACAACAATCATGGAACTCGAAATCTGAGAAACAAATTGAAATCGAAATCTAATTCAACAATCAAACCGAATTCTCATAAAAGATTCAAATCCAAAAGTAGGTATCCCTTCAACCAAGAATCAAAGGGTTTTAGACTAGCATATTGAATCTAAAATCAACAACATATTAGTCGAAAACATTAAAATAACAAAGGAAAAGAAATTAATAATACTAGTCACGATTCCGGCTTGTCGATTCCGGTCCCATTCTTCGTTGTTCTTGACAAAACTTCAGAGAAAATTAATCTAAAATCTCAAATTATTCTCAAAATTCAAAAAACTATCAAAAGCTGCTGCTAATGAGGCTTAGTCTCGAGTTTTAGGGCCTGGGAGTGATAAAAATGGGATACAATCTTTTAAACATGGTAAAAGACGCAATTTCCTAATTTCCGGACTCTACGGTGATCGATCGCTAGTTTATTTTTTTTCAGTGAAAATCTTGAGGCGATCGATCGCCACTTTATCGCGACCGATCGCTAGGCTCCAGTGGACTTTGGCGATCGATCGCCTGGTACTCGCGATCGATCGCTGATCCGTGAATTTTGTTGCAAAAGTTTCTGTCCATAGGCGATCGATTTCCTCTTCCAGGCGATCGATTGCCACCTCCAAAATTACATTTTTGCCCTTTTCTTGATCAACTTTGAGTCCTTGTCTTGTCCATATCTCTTCTTGGTCTTTATACATCATTTTTGGCTCGTTTTCTTCGATTGTACCTACAATTACACAAATATACGATTAGGTAGCATACGTATCAAATTATCTATCAAAACCTACCAAATCGTAGACAATTAAGCACTAAAGATGTGTCTATTTCTAGTCACATCAATAATCAAGATGCATCGATCAAGAACTTGGAGATTCAAGTGGGGGCAAATTGTGAGTATCATAGTTGGGAGAACACAAGGCAGTCTACCTAGTGACACTGAAAAGAATCCTAGGGAGCAAGCCAAGGATATTTCACTTAGGAGTAGAAAACAGGTTGGTCCACACAAGGGAAACAATGAGGACAATGTGATGGAAGAAGGAGATGATGATCAAACACGCGATAATGATAAGTCTACTACTGTTATTACTACACCTATCACACCACCGACGCAGGTATGTATCCTCCCGTCTCTCGCACTTCCTACTATATTAAAAAGGGCTAAGGTAGATGCTAGTTTTGTGAAATTCTTAGAGATATTTAAGAAATTACATATCAACATCCCATTTGCTGATGCCTTATGGCAAATGCCAAATTATGCTAAATTCTTAAATGAAATTTTATCTAAGAAGCTGAAATTGGGAGAGCATGAAACCGTCTATTTGGCTGAGGAATATTCTATAATTATTCAAAAGAAATTGGCCCCTAAGTTAAAAGATCCAAGAAGTTTCTCTATACCTTGCACTATTGAGTCTATTTTTTTTATTAAATCATTATACGATTTGGGTGCAAGTGTTAATTTAATGCATTTGTCTATTTTTAGGCGACTTGGATTAGGAGAGCCAAAACCTACAAGAGTGGTGTTGCAACTGGTGGATAAGTCTATCACATATCCATTAGGAATCATCGTGGATGTGTCTGTCAAGATAGATCAAATCACCTTCCCAGTGGACTTCCTAGAGTTGGACATGGAAGAGGATGTGAGCATGCTGCTGATTCTAGGACGACCGGTCCTAGTCTCCAGAAGGGCACTCATTGATGTTGAAGAAGGGAAGTCGATCCTCCTCATAGGAGAGGATCAAGTCACTTTTAATATGTTTCAATCTTCAACACACCCACACAACGAACATAACTATTTAAAAGGGAATGTAATTGATGTTTTGTCTGTTGATGTGGCGCAAGAAAATTGTAAGGCAGAAGTAAAGATTGAGTTGGAAATTGAAGGAGGCGTAAGCCATGGCAAGGTGACGCCAAAGAAAGCAAAAAAGCGAAAAGACGCACAAGAAAAGTAATTCAAGGAGGGAGAAACAATCATATTGCATAAACGCGGAAAGCAACTTGGTGTGGACCGTACATAGTCTTCAGGGTTTATCCCTAATGTTAATGGACAAAGGTTGAAGCAATGTGACATGGATGATGCCAATCCATGCAATTCAGTCAATTAAGGCGACGTGGTAAGAAGTCTAGCTTGAGACTATAAACCAAGAACTATTTCTTCCTCTTTATCTTCGTTTTATTTTTATTTTCATAGTTTATTAGTATGTTATTGTCTCCAATTTTGAAGAATTTCTTAGGTAAGTGCGTGAAATGTGGGTATAATTTACAAATTAAAAAAGGGGGGAATTTCCGCGCCCCTGTCGATTGGTAAACCTTACCGATCGATCGATATTTCCCAGGATGTGTGTTTAAACTACGATATTTACCGATCGATCGGTCGCTCGCATATTTTGTTTTTAAAAACACTCATTCACCCACATACACACACACACAGGACGAAAACCTCCCCAAAAACCGCACCTTTTGCCCAAATCCATCAAAATTCACACCAGTCTTCATACAACTTCTCAATTTCACTACTATAATTACATTCTAAACTCCAATTTTTGCAAGATTTGCAGATTAAGGGGTGGAAATTGACAGAACACCACAAAGTTGAAGAAGTGCAAGCCAAGGACTCCACATCATTCCAATTTTCAAATTTTGAGGTACATTGCTATACTCTTCTTGGAATTTCAATGTTGATACTTATAATTTGTCGGTGTTGAGAAAGTTTGTTTTTTTAAGATATTGGAGTTGTTGGGAATGCTAGAAAAATTAGTTTGGGGAAATTGGTAGATATTTGAAATCTGCTTAAAATTGTTGTTGGTGGGACTATCAATTTGGTGGTATTTTGGTTAATTATTTTGGTGAATTATATTGCTTGAGTTGCTATGGCACCAAAAAGGAAGCAGAAGTAGGTAGCGTCCACTTCAGCGGCCCCTCCGGAAGTGGACTAGCGCAAATTTAAGAACGAGGCAGCTTTGGAGTTCTATAGAGCAATGTTGCGGAAGAATATTATGAGAGAAAAGGCATGTAGCTTAACTCCCCAAACATCGATGTGTTTAAGGAGGCTACGAGGTGAAATTGGCTGGCATTCATAAAGCAACCGGGGGTTGCAATGGTACCCATTGTTAGGGAATTCTACGCCAATTTGAAAGCATACCCAAATTCTACTGATGCATGCCATTTATAACGTACCCGACGTTGGTGAAGATGAGTACTCAGCTACGTAAAGAACCATGTGGATTACACTGAAATCATACAAACCATCTGCGTCGAGGGCACTGGATGGAAGAGAAACAGTGAGGGCGAGCCACTACAAGTCCTCAAATTCGAGCTGACAGAGGTCTATTGTGGTTTCACGTCTCATTCCAGCCACCGACACATCCAAGGTTGCTACAGACCGAGCTGTTTTGGTATTTGCCATCGTCACTGGCAAATATGTTGACTTAAGAGGTAGTGTGGAGTTGTCCATCCGGAACGCCATTCTTGGCTCACCTAACTCCGGCTTGCAATGTCATGACCCAAAATTTTACATGATCATGCATACACATCATGACATATTTTGACATTTCATATGTGCATTGGAAAGCATAGAGATTGTGAATATAATAAGTTGAAGAAGAATAAGAAGAATATATATA
This sequence comes from Haberlea rhodopensis, assembly GCA_907163345.1. Lineage (NCBI taxonomy): Eukaryota > Viridiplantae > Streptophyta > Magnoliopsida > Lamiales > Gesneriaceae > Haberlea > Haberlea rhodopensis. The sequence goes on along the minus strand of CAJQUN010000023.1, from coordinate 3,125,983 downwards.
TTATTATTAAAAATAATAATAATGATATATATAGTGAATAGATATTAAGAAATATTGAATATATTAGAATATATGGAATAAAGTGAAAATATCATTAAATTTAAGGAATATACTTTGGAGGTAGTTTTGTAATTTATAATTTTCAAAATTTGTAAAAAGAAAAAAAAACCGGGAACCGCCTTCAAATTTCATGATTTACACACATATGCACCTTTCATTATGTGATGCCATGAGCAAGGAAAAAGAGAGAGAAAGAAATTCTGGGTTTCATTGATTTTCGGACTTCGAAACGACTTCAAAACTAGGAAATAAGTACATATCTGGAATCCTCGCCTCCCTACCTTCCTTTTGAGGTCGTTTTTCTTCAATTTTTCTTATGTTTATGTTATGTCTTAATTTGAAATACTACCCAAAGATTATGAATTAATATATGTGATAGATTAAACAATGATAAACAATATTAACAAGAAATTTAGATTATTTTGTTGTTTCGAATTATACAAATTTAATGGGTACAAAAAGTCATGTGCAAATAAATTTTATACGAAATTTGAATTGGAAAATATAGTTGTAACTTTGATACATAATGTATAATTAGAACTGTAATATTGAACTTGATATAAACAATTCATGCATAACTGCAATTAATTCATATTATACATATGATATTGAACTTAATTGTGCATTTGAACTGCACTTATAGGTTCCATTTTCGATACCGGCACCAGTAAGGCGAATTAAGTGAGTCCAACGAGATAGAAGTATCGATGGTGAGTATATCCTTATAACTTAGCATTTAACTTTATATGAGTATGTAATTTGTGTTATATGAGTACATTGAATTGCTGAATGGATTGATATAAATGCAATATGACGTGCAAGAGCTATATTGAGTTCTTAAATATACATGTTAGGACGTGATGTTATATGTTATATATGATGTTATCATTCTTTTTACCATCTTATCACGATGTTAGACATATGATTTTGACATGTGCATTTATAAGAGATTAAAGAACTTTGTTATGGCCGATAATGACCTTGAACCATGTGTTATTGCATTCTGAGTACGGTCAGAATTACAGAATCAAAGAATACAGATCCCGAGTTCATTGAACTCATGGGGATTATATAGTACAGAGCACCATGACCATATCGTGATCACGAATTGTTCTTGGTATTAGTTGGTTCATAACAGAACAACAATACATACATACATGTGCATCATTTTGTTTTATACGAATCATGAAATTGATGTACAAATTATGATGAATCATGTGAATTGATGCACAAATTACGATGAATCATGTAAGTATATTCATGTTCTTATGTGGATATGAATTATATGCTTATGTGATGTTAAATACTACGTTATTTGAACATGCTCATTGAGAATGCAACTCTCCAAATGCAAATGTTGTTTTTTAGTTGATGTAAATAAAAGTTGACTCTACAAGGTATTTCTACATATTTTGGAAGTATGGATCCAAGGTTGGTCGGCTGACTCTAGTCCCTCGCCCTCAGCTCATCATTTGCATATACTGTATAGGTTTTTGGTTGGGTTGTGAGGAGTACAACCTTGGTTATTTTTGTGGCATACATATCTCACATGCCTTGTAAATTATATGATGATAAATGTCTTGATTGGATGATATGAAATTACAAGTTCCGCTACCATTAAATATTATGCTATATGCTTCATGTGTATGTGTTAAGTGTATGTGGTGTCACATGCCATGTTCTTCCACCATCACTGAGTTATGTCAATGGTAAGGCGTTGTTTGGGGCGACGATGAGGAGAATTTGCCTCCCATATCCACTATTGTAATACAAGATTGCACCACCACCACTAGACCGAGGAGGGCATGTGCCAGACCTTCAGGCAGTCGGACTACATGCTATGTCTGGGTCTACCCCTGTGACATTAGTCTCCCTTTACCACCAGCTACAAGAAATGAGGCTACAATAGAGGTAGTTCATGTAATACCAATTTGCCTATAACAATGCATTGGCACAAGGCTTCGACTATCAAGTTTTCACCACAGCCTACCTTCCCACCATACCATCCCACCATACCAACCATTCGCATCAGTACCCCCACCGGAGCATGAGGAGGAGGGCTACGATTACTGATGATCATCATCAGGGTATCTGCTTTGCCATTACTTTTATTGTTGATGTACATTGAGGGCAATGCACATGTTAAGTTTGGGAGGGGGTGTTTACTATCTGCTGTTTGTTTGTTTATTGTCTTTTGATTGTGTTTTTGCTAGCTATCTATAACAACTACCAGATGTGTTTTCCTTGAGCACCTACAAAATTATTTTTATGGAAAATGAGTTCAACCTTGAGTTAGAATTGCGACTGTATTACATGATGAAACTAATCTCGTTTTACATCTCAACTTGAGTCTTGAAAATAGTTGACATGTATTGAATATCCTTTGTTGAGTTAGTACTTCAAAATTGAGGAATATTTTTAGCACATTGGAGTCATGATTTTGTGGATTACATGTTGAATAGTGAATTTTTTTGTGTGAACTTAATGATTTTTCTTATATTAGAGTTATCCTAGAGCCTATTTGATCCACTTTGAGACGAAATTGTATAATTATGAACTTGACTTGTATATGATTTAGGCGATCTTTGGAACGTTTGTGCCTTTTAAGCCTATTTTGTCTATATCATTTCCTAGTGTCCAACTTTGAGTTTAAATGACAAAGAATGGGTATGCATTGCATACAACTAGTCCCCATTCGACTTTTGTTGTTAAACTCATTATTCCTATCCTTTTATGAGCCTAAATAGAATCTTTATCCTCACCTTAAGGGAGTATAATGAATTTCATGCACATACTATGTTTTGAGCTATTACAAAAAATCAATGCCTATTGAAAAAAGAAAAAAAGAAAGGCATTGTGAAATAATAACATAGTTGTGTGATGATGAACCATGTAGAGGTCCTACATCAACCACATTCAGTAAAATTTATCAAAGCCCATGGTCATCAAGTTATAAAGAAAAGAAGAAGAAAAGAGAGAGTTGAAGTTGTGCTAAAATGAGATTTACATATGCTCTCTTCTTTGCTTACCTATATCTTCTCTTTGAAACCGACATCAAAGACCTAACATTATAAACTTAATAAAACCTTTTGATCCAAGTCCAGAGAGTAGTTACATTAGTGGAGAAGTGCTTGAAAATTAGGCTTATGGGGTGCTTGATGATAATCTTGACATCGCATTGATTAGCATGATTTGATCTTGAAGATATACATGAAACTTATGATTGACAATAACACACAGTCACGTTTCAATTTTGAGTATAAAATTTGAGGAAAATACCGATCGATCAGAAGACTTGTACCGATCAATTGGTCGAAGGCGGTAGCTAAAGGAAGAAAATTGGAAGAAATATCGATCGATCGCTCGGTAGCTTCTTACCAATAGATCGGTAGCCGAGAAAATTTGAAAAAAATATCTTTTAGAGTTTGAGTTCTACAAGGAATCTACCTTAATCCACTAAATATAACCTCGTGAACGACCATCTGAAATTTTGGATCATATTTTACTCTAGAACTCAACCCTACTATCATCTTTCAAGCCGCCAAGCAAGAATCGATCAAGAGACGGCAGACAAACAACCCCCTCAGTCAATACATCGCATTTATTAGCATCTCTGAACTTTTGCTTATTTAATCTTAGATTTTGATGTTGTTTAGTTTTGAATACATTTATAATCATCTTTCTATGAAGATGATTATATGTTAAGTTTATTTTATCAAGACTAGGGATCCTATGTTTTTAACTTTTAGTTTTTGATTGATTCCAAATAATCTTTGTGCATGATTTATGATTTTTATGCTTTCATGGATTGATCACCATTGAATTGGTTTTAGATATTATAATTGTGATACTCGAAAATGATAAGTGGCATCATGACCTGATTATGATAATTATGAGATAATTATTTGGATTACGAAATTTAATCTTGAATTTGTTAATATGGAATTTTTAGTAGCCTAATTGAAATTTAATTAGGTGATTTGGTAAGGCATGAATAATTATACATGTTGATACTATTTTGTTGGAGGAAATTGGTTAAGTTTAGTGGTGTTGTGAATGAGAAGATAAAAAGGCATAACCTAAACCACCACACACAATACACTCTCTACACACACTAAATCCCTAACAAAAACCCCAAATCTTCCCTTCTTCATTTCCTTCAAATTAATCCTTGGAGGAGCTAGGATTTGCTTGGAACTTACATATAAAGCTTGTCTTGGAAGATTACAAGTGGTAAGATAGTGAAAGATTATGAATTTGTGTAGTGTTTGTGGTTGGTGGATTTTATTTGATTTATGATTCTTGTCTTGGAATAGAAAAGCTTGAAATGAGTATAAATGTTGATGAAATAAGATGTGTTATGGTGTTTTGATGCTTTATAATTACAATATTTGAAGTGAGTTGCCTGGGACATGCATTGGTGAAGGAAATGTTCGAAATGGTGGAATCTCCGGCGAACAGGACACGGCGATCGATCGCCGCTTATCACGATCTATCGTGCGATGAAAAACAGGGTTGGAGATTGATCGCCGCGTCCTGTTCTTGAGAGATTTGAGATGGGGTCCTTTATGGCTACTAATATTGAATTGTTGGATTCATGTAGAACCTTCCCAAGCATCAGGACCGCGAAGAGGATAATCCTTGAATTATCAGTATTTTGGGAGACAAAGGTACATACAGCGTACAAGCTTATTTTAAACGTATAACTTGTGTATATGATCGAATTTGAAGGTATATTATGAATGTCACGGGTTGACATGTTCCGTCAAGGGTTGACGAGGTATATTGTGAATGTCATGAGTTGACATGTTCCGTCTGACGAGGTATATTATGAATGTCACCGGTTGACATGTTTCGTCACGGGTTGACGATGTATATTACGAATGTCACGGGTTGACATGTTCCGTCACGGGTTGACGAGGTATTTTATTAATGTCACGGGTTGACGTGACACCTTATGTGTGTCTGATTGACAAAAGAGAAATCGGTATAAACTGCCATATTATATTGTAGTGCACTGTTACTGTTATTGACTTCGGAAACAGGAACAATCGAAGGACCTTCCTTCATTCAGAAATATCAGGAAGTATCTTTATCATGCTATGATTAATTCTTGTAAATTCATATCTCGATACTTGTAATGATGTTTGGTATGCTCATATTGTGTGTGATTGTCCTGTAGGTACCAAAACTAGGACTAGACTTTTGAAGGACAAAGGAGATTAGGGATTGGCTTTAATCAAGAGTAGTATTAGACGACACAAGGATCTAGATGACTACGTCTAGGGTGAATATGAACTTTGTCACTAGAGATTTTTGGAATTGTGTATTTTGTTAACAATCTTGTAATAACTCCTATGATTTTGGTACAATAGTCCCATGGAACTAACCCATGAACTTTAAATCTAAAATTTTGTATTGGCAATTTAAAAGATGAAATTTTCAGTAAATTATGTCCTTATACAAAAGATTTAGAGCGTACTACGTTGGGGCCTTACAATAATTGAGAACGAGAGATGATGTTATAATACAAACTAGTAAATTATGCCGTGAATATCAGATTGAGATCGAAAGATGAGATCAAATACACATATGATATCCATAGATATCTAGTAATCGAAAGCTATAAGTTTTCAAAAATCTCATTGCAATATTGAATTGTTAAATAAGTATTTGAGATTGACTTACTGCAATTTGATATTATGTTTAATATAGCTCGATAGAGAGTATTAGATAGTTTCGTAGAACTCATCACCTTAAAATCACATGGATAATCAATCGATACTAATGAAAGAATTATGGGGGATAACTTAGGTGAACAAAGTTTTGATATATCTTCTCTATTGATTTCTTCGCTCTTGCGCTTGTTGATTGGGAATTTGAATTCTTTATCTACTTTTACTATTATATCATTTTCACCAACTATTCGTAGGCTAAATATAATTAAACTGATTGAGTTTGGTACTTACTACTAGTCCATATGGGTACGACATCCCCATTTCTTATTTCTATAATAAAACTTGACCACACACTTACGGATTAATCGTTCACAACTGATATTTTATTGCTTTAAGAAAAGTAACGATCAGTTAGTCTGAATGCACCTTTTCAATACAAGTGTAAGGTTAGCTAGACAATCTTTGAATGAATTACCATAGACAGTGAAATCATCCAGAAACACCTCTCAAATATGCTCCATATACTCAGAAAATATATTAACCATACACCATTGCATCATAGCCGTCGCTTTGCATAGTCCAAGATCTTGCTAACAATTCCTTGAAATTTCAACAGGAGACGAGTATGTGCATTCAAACCTTGAATATTCAAGTAGGTCAATTGGCGACAACGATCAATAGAATGGAGACACAAAGGTCAAACAACCTACTCTCCCAATCAGTGGTGAATCCAATGGACAATGAAAGTGCGGTCACACTGAGGAGTGGTAAGAAATTTGAAATAGCGGAGAAGAAGGCATCAAAACCATCAAAGAACGATGAAGAGAATGAGGCCAAAGTGAAGAGCAAAGAAGCCGATGAGACTGAGGTGCAAATACGTAAGTTCCCTTCACTTTCTGAATATAAAGTTGCATCCCATCCCCTTGCTTTGAAAGACAAAAAGAAGGATGAGGGCATAACAAGACTACATGACACTTTTGGACGATGCTAGGTAAACATTACTGTCCTAGATGTTATTAAACAAGTACCTCGTTATACAATTTTTTAAAAAAAATTGTGCACTGCAAAAAGATGTCAAAGGTTGAAAGGCTGCGAAAATGTTGAATTTGGTGAAAACGTTTATGCTATCATTGATAAGTGTGAATTTTACACTTATTTTGCTATGTTTTTGTATTGATTTTCGTATTGATTCCTGAATGATTTTACGCTTTTTGGTATATTTTTGTGTATTTCAGGAATCTAGGTCCAAGGGGATAAAAGTGGAGGAAATAAGCTAAAAATGTTGAAAAAGGACCAAACCGAGCGAAGACGTGGAAAAATGGACTGAATTCTCGAAGTTATTAATTTTATACAGCTTGGCAATCGATCGGCATCAACATCGCGATCGATCGCAGAGCTGTATAATGAGATGCTGAATAGATTACATTGATGATCGATTGGCAAGAACTCGCGATCGATCGCCAATACACAGTAGAGACTCGCGATCGATCGGCTGGGAACAAAGATCGATCGTGGAAATGTTTATTTTGATTATCACGTCCAGTAAAGACTCGCGATCGATCGGCATGATTTGAAGATCGATCGCCGCGAAGAGTTTTGAGAAAAATAAAGACTTTCCATGTTTGGTTCAAGGTGGACTCCTTCCTAGTGGTTGTTACCCTATTTATCAAACTGGTGGACGAAAATTTGATAGACTTTTGGCACACTTTTCTGAAACCTATCAGTCACTCCTCCATCCAAAGATATATACCTCAAATCATTGAAGAGCAAGAGCAACACAAGGAACGAAAAAACGGAGCGACGCACGGAGCGACGTCCTCGTTATCTTAGTATTTCTGAACTTAATTAATTTTTATATCAGATTTTGATGTTAAATTTGTTTAAAGACATGTTTTTGCATTATAATTTGATTATGGTTGTTGGCTAAAATATTTGTCAAGACATAGGGGATCCCATGTTTGAACCCTTGAGTTAATTAACGGTTTTGATTTAATTTCTATGATCTTTGCGCATAATTTATGTTTTTAATGCTTGTAAAAGATTAGCTACCTTTTGCATGATATTGGTAATCTTAATTGAATTGACCATAGGAGATTACGATACGACGTAGTAAATTAGGCCGTGAGTTTTAGGTTGAGACGGACCAAGTAAAATCTAGCACACGTGTGATAGCAATAGATTTACCAAAATCGAAGGCTAGTAGTTTTCACGAAGTATTTTTTGGTATCAATCATTCAATAAAGACACGGGAGTGGTTTATGATTGATTAATGCTAGACTTGTTATAACCGGACCAAGGTATAACGAATGAAATTGGAAAACCCGTCACCCTAGAACATAGAACTTTGAATCTTAATTAATAGACAACTTTTGGGGGATTACATGGGTGAACCGACATCTTGATAATTCGTTTATAACTTCTCTTGAATTATCCATCACTGCTGTTTAGGTTAACTTTTGTGCTTAAGTCAATTTAGTTTGATAATCATTCCATAATCATAGGTTAAATATAGTAATTTTAATCGAACGTGGTAATTATTTCTAGTCCCCGTGGGTACGACAATCCTTACTTTTAAACCCTTATACTAAAACTTGACACCGTGCACTTGCAGTATAGAATCGCTACACTGAGAAATAATTGTTTAAAATAAAAGCGATCAAGTTTTTCGCGCCGTTGCCGGGGACTAGTTTAAGTAATATCATAGGAGATTAGTTGACTATAATTTAGCCATAATTTTTTTTACTTTTATTACGGTTTATACGATTTCACTACAGTTGTTCCTTCGTTGTGTTGAATTTTGGAGGGAGTTGTCTTTGTAGTGCATGCTACGAAGTGACAGACCTATATTAGAGCCACTTGACTATTGAACGAACTTGCAGAAGACTTCGGAAAGAAACTAGGGAGATGACCGAGAATAATCGAGAGAATGGTACTGGAAACAACGGAGAAGTGCCAATTACAAGATCCATGATGGACTATGCACAACCATCTTTTCAAGGCACCATGTCTAGCATCACTAGACCAATGATTCAGACTAATAACTTTGAGATCAAGCCTGCCATAATTCAGATGATTCAACATTCTGTGCAATTCGGAGGATCACCTACTGATGATCTTAATGCTCATATCTCCAACTTTTTGGAGATATGCGACACGTTCAAGCACAATGGCGTCACTGACGACGCCATCAGGTTACGACTCTTTCCTTTTTCTTTAAATGATAAAGCTAAGAGCTGGTTGAATTCATTGCCTGCAGGGTCGATCACTACTTGGGAGGGGATGTCTCAAGCCTTCCTATCAAAATACTTTCCCCCTTCCAAGACAGCTAAGATACGTAATGATATCACAACGTTCGTGCAACATGATCCGGAGACACTGTACGAAGCTTGGGAGCGCTTCAAGGATCTACTTCAAAGATGCCCACATCATGGCCTTCCGATTTGGCTTCAGGTACAAACATTTTACAATGGTTTATTTTCTGCTAATAGATCCATGATTGATGCAGCAGTAGGAGGTACCATTATGAGAAAGTCACCAGAGGAAGCTTACACACTCTTGGAAGAGATGGCATCCAACAGTTACCAGTGGCATTCTGAGAGGAATGTGCCAAAGCGACCAATTGGGATGCATCAAGTGGATAAAGTGACATCAATACAAGCTCAATTGGAGGCTTTGAACAAGAAGATGGACATTTTGAGCATGACAGCCATGCAAGCTCAAGTGATCACGTGCGATTTATGTGGAAGCAACCATCCAAGCACGGAATGTCAGGCAGGTAATCCTTTTATGCAATCTAATGAACAAGCAAATTTTGTAGGAAATAGACCACCACAGGGTAACTCATACTCCAACAACTATAACCAACCGTGGAGGAATCATCCGAACTTCTCTTGGTCCAACCAAAAGAATGTCTTGAATCCAAAACCTCCACCGGGTTATCCACCAAAGCCGAAAGAGTTGCTAACTAAGTTCATGACGATGACGGAGAATAGGATGCAAAATCAAGATGCATCAATTAAGAACTTGGAAACTCAAATGGGGCAAATGGCAAATATGTTAGCGGGAAGAGCACCAGGAAGCTTACCGAGTGATACGGAAAAGAACCCCCGAGAGCAAGCCAAGGCGATCTCATTGAGGAGTGGAAAAGAAATTGGATCACAGACTGAAGATCGGGATGAGTTGGAAGGTGGGAATGACATTCAGACACGTGAAAATGGCAAGCCTACTACTACCACTACACCTATCGCACCACCCAAGAAGGTACAAATCCCTCCCCCATTTCCTGTTGCATTAAAAAGGGCAAAGGTAGATGCTAGTTTTGCTACAGTCTTAGAAATTTTTAAGAAATTACAAATAAATATTCCATTTGTTGATGCTTTACTTCAAATGCCTACTACGCTAAGTTTTTGAAAGATATTTTGTCGAATAAGAGGAAATTGGGTGAGCATGAGACGATTAAGTTAACTGAGGAGTGTTCTGCAGTTGTCCAAAACAAACTGCCTCCTAAGTTGAAAGATCCAGGGAGTTTTTCTATACCTTGCACAATTGGGTCTATTTCATTTACAAAATCTTTATGTGATTTAGGTGCAAGTATTAATCTTATGCCTTTGTCAATTTTCAGGACGTTGGGGCTTGGTGGGCCAAAACCGACCACGGTTTCTTTACAATTGGCAGATAGGTCTGTGACATACCCACGAGGAATCATAGAGGATGTCCTAGTGAAGGTCGATAAATTCATCTTCCCGGCAGACTTCCTTGTGTTGGATATGGAAGAAGATGCAGACACACCACTGATCTTGGGAAGACCATTCCTCGCTACTGGAAAGGCACTTATAGATGTCCAACAAAGGAAGTTGATCCTCCGTGTAGGGGAGGATCAAGTCACTTTCAACGTTTTAAAGCTTTAAAACACCCTCATGATGAGCATATGTGTTTTAGTGTCGATATTATTGATGTGTTGTCTGCTAATGTGTTTAAGGGAACACACAAGGATGAATTGGAAGCATGCTTGGTAGAGGACATTGAAAAGCTGGGCGAGATCGTCGAGTTGAAAGAGACTGTCGTTTATTTAAACGCCAATATTCCCCATAATAGGCGTGTGAAGAACAACTTAGGCGAGTTGGGAGAGAGGGACATGAAGCCACAAAAGCCCTCCATTGAAGAACCACCAACTCTTGAACTCAAAACCCTCCCTCCTCATCTCAAGTATGTTTATTTAGATTTGAATGAGTCATTGCCTGTAATTGTCTCTTCATCTTTAACAAGTATAAACGAAGACAAACTACTTAGGATTTTGAGGGAGCATAAGAAAGCATTCGATGGAAAGTAGCGGACATAAGAGGGATAAGCCCATCAACATGTATGCATAGATCTTGATGGAGGATGCTTACAAACCCGTGGTTCAACCACAACGACGGTTAAACCCAAAGATGCAAGAAGTGGTAAAGGCTGAGGTCATCAAACTGCTGGATGCAGGTATTATCTATCCCATTTCTGATAGTGCATGGGCCAGTCCTGTACAATGTGTACCCAAGAAAGGAGGTATGACTGTAGTTAAAAATGAGAACAATGAATTGATCCCTACTAGAACAGTCACAGGTTGGCACGTCTGCATTGATTATAGAAAGTTAAATGACGCCACCCGTAAAGACCATTTTCCTCTCCCATTCATTGACCAAATGATAGAGCGTCTGACAGGGTATGATTTTTATTGTTTTCTAGATGGCTATTCTGGGTATAATCAAATAGCTATTGCACCTGAGGACCAAGAGAAGACTACCTTCACTTGTCCTTATGGTACGTTTACATTTAGGAGAATGCCATATGGATTGTGTAATGTGCCTGCAACTTTTCAAAGATGTATGATGTCTATTTTTCATGATATGGTTGAACAATTCTTAGAGGTCTTTATGGATGACTTTTCTGTCTTTGGGGATTCTTTTGATGCTTGCTTAAAAAATCTTGACTTAGTACTAACAAGGTGTGAAGAGACAAATTTGATACTAAATTGGGAGAAATGTCACTTCATGGTACAAGAGGGAATAGTCTTGGGACACAAAATATCCCACAAGGGTATGGAGGTGGACCGAGCAAAGATCCAGGTGATACAGAAACTACCTCCACCAATATCAGTGAAGGGGGTTCAAAACTTCCTACGCCATGCAGGCTTTTATAGGAGATTTATTAAAGATTTTTCAAAAATTTCGAAACCACTCTCTCATTTCTTGACTAAAGATACACCTTTTGATTTTAATCCGGATTGTGTGCAGGCATTCGAGACATTGAAGGAGAAGTTATAACAACACCTGTGTTGGTAGCACCGGATTGGGAGATGCCATTGAGTTGATGTGTGATGCTAGTGACACAGCTGTTGGAGCAGTATTGGGACAAAGACGGAATAAGGTATTTCACACTATTTGCTATGCTAGTAGAACTTTAAATGAGGCACAACAAAACTATGCCACCACTGAGAAAGAACTTCTAGCAGTAGTATTTGCGTTTGATAAACTTCACTCTTGTCTCTGTCTATCAAAAGTAATTGTGTACACTGATCACTCGGCAATTAAATATCTTCTTGCTAAAAAAGTTGCTAAACCACGTTTAATCCGATGGATTCTCCTATTGCAAGAATTTGATTTAGAAATTAAAGATAAGAGGGGTGTTGAGAATGTAGTAGCAGATCATTTATCTAGGATTGATAATGAGATGGAGAAACATGATAATGAACTGGAAGAAATCAATGAAACATTTCCTGATGAACATCTTTTCCAAGTTCTTGCACTACCGTGGTATGCCGATTTTGCAAATTATCTGGTTAGTGGTATCCTCCCACAAATGACCTTTTATCAGAAGAAGAAATTCTTATCTGATGTTAAACACTACATGTGGGAGGACCTATTGTTGTTTAAGGTTTGTGCAGACAACATGATCAGGAGGTGTGTACCAGAGGAGGAGATGGCATCTATTATGAGCCACTGTCATGACCGAGAGGTAGGGGACACATGGGTCCAACAAAAACTGCTGCCAAGGTACTTGAATCGGGTTTTTACTGGCCTACCTTGTTTAAAGATGCATACATGTATGTATCCACTTGTGATAAATGCCAAAGAACGGGCAACATTTGTAGGAGACATGAAATGCCTTTAAACAATATGCTTGAATGTGATTTATTTGATGTTTGGGGCATAGATTTTATGGGACCATTTCCAGTTTCATGTTCTAATTATTACATACTTGTCGCTGTGGACTACGTTTCAAAATGGGTTGAGGCTAAAGCTTCACGCACTAATGATGCTAGAGTGGTGGTAAATTTTTTGAAAAAGAACATTTTTACTCGATTTGGCACTCCTCGAGCAATCATTAGTGACGGTGGGTCACACTTTTGCAATAAACTATTTGAAAAACTTTTGAGCAAATATGGTGTCACCCACAAGGTTGCAACACCTTACCACCCAGAAACATGCGGACAAGTAGAAGTTTCTAATAGAGAAGTGAAACGGATTTTGGAAAAATCGGTCAATACGTCTAGAAAAGATTGGTCCTTGAGGTTAGTTGATGCTTTATGGGCATATAGGACTGCATTTAAAACACCTATTGGTACTACACCATATAGGTTAGTTTTTGGAAAAAAACATGTCATCTTCCCGTCGAGCTAGAACACAAGGCATTTTGGGCAATAAAAAATCTGAATTTTGATTTAACTGCTGCAGGTGAAAAACGTCTCATACACTTAAATGAAATGGATGAGTTGAGAAACCAAGCTTATGAGAATGCCAAGATCTATAAAGACAAAACAAAAAAAATGGCATGATGCTAAGCTCAGCCAGCGTGATTTCAAAGAAGAAGATTTGGTCTTACTTTTTAACTCCAGATTGAGACTATTTCCAGGTAAGTTGAAGTCTCGATGGCAAGGACCATTCACTCTCACAAGAGTATTTCCATCCAGAGCGAACGAGATCGATGATCCAACAAAAGGCACCTTCACAATCAATGGACAGCGGCTTAAGCACTATCATGGACATGATTTCAGTCCGCCTACTATTGTCCATTTTGACTCTTAAAGCGATTTTGGTAATAAGTCCAGCTTGGGACTATAAATTAAAAACACCATTGTTCTCCCTTTTGTTCCTTTTAAATTTTTAGTTAGAGTTTGTTTTATTTGCAATTTATTCCAAGGATTGACTCTGTGTGTCAATTTTGCAGAGTGGGTGGAGAAGAACGAATCTCGAGAGAAAAAAGTGTTGATTTAAAAAAAAAGTAGAAAACATTCGGGCAGTATGTTTTGGCGATCGATCGCCATACCATCGCGATCGATCGCCATGTTCAGAGAAGAATTTTTTTTTTATTGCCTATCGATCTGCAGGAACTCGCGATCGATCGCCCAATTCCAGAAAACTCTCGCGATCGATTGGCAAACATCCGCGATCGATCGCGAGTTCACAAATTTTGTTTTTTTAATATCAGATTCAACATTTTACACACTTTACACACACTAAAAAAACGAAACCCTTCCCCAAATTCCCCAATTTTCCTCAACTCTTTCCCAATCCATCATAAATCCTTCATTTTTTCTTCAAATTTTTGAGAGATATCTTCAATTCTAACATCAAGCCTCAATCTTTCACAGGAATTAGCAAGGGAAAAGGAGTTTTGAGCACCCTCCACTCCAATTTGAAGTTATGGAAAACTAAGGACTGTCAAGTAACAAATTTTCAAAATTTGTTGAGGTATTTTAGCTTTGCTATACATGGGCCATTAATTGATTGTCAATTAAGTGTTGGGGTGTGAAAAAAATTAAGTTTTTGAATTGTGAATCGGTGAAGTTGGAATTTTGGTCTTGATAAGTTTGGGGGAGAATTGAAGAGCTCCTTAGTGTTTATTGTGTGGTTTGGTTAAGTAACCTAACTTGGATTGTTGGTTGGAGGATTTGTGCTTGATTTATATATTGTATTGGTTGGTAGTGGTGTTGGTGAGTTTGATTCTAGGGATGGCACCGAAGCGAAAGCAAAAGCGCAGTTCCCGCTCCTGAGGAGTTTGACTCCTACAAGTTCATAAATAAGGAAGCTGCAAAGTTTTATGCGGTATACCGGAAGAAGAATCTGATATGGGAACGGGGAATGGACACGAGCAAGCTCGGCTGTGCTGTGATCCAAGAGGCACTCCGGCAAGAGTGGTATACTTTTGTTCGCCAACCACGAGATGCAGTGGTTTCTTTAGTCAGAGAGTTTTACTCCAACCTCCGGGCACAGAACCACATTGAAGCCAACGTTGTCTCTGTACGGCAACAACCAATTCTTTTTGATTCACAGGCTATCAATGCGCTATATAACATGCCAAACATTCCGGAGGATGACTATTCCATATATTGCCGGAATCACATTGACTTGGATGCTATTTTGTCCACCATATGTGTAGAGGGAACTAAATGGCGACTGAACGCCGACGGAAAGCCACAGCTGGTATTGATATCGGATCTGAAGGAGGAGGCCAATGCTTGGTTTTCATTCATTGTAGCTCGAGTCATGCCATCGACTCACACATCGGAAGTCACAAAGGACCGAGCTATACTTGTATATGCCATAGTTACCGGACTCATGATAGATCTCGGACGTCTTGTCGAGGCAGCCATCCGGAACTACACTCGCGGCCCTCCCACTTCTGGTATGCCATGCCCCTCCACTATCACCTCTTTGTGCAAGTATGCTGAAGTTGTCTGGGACTCCGCAGAAGAGGCGATTCCACCGAAGGCATCACTCGTGGTCGATCATCCTGCACCAGCCACAGTCAGACAGATGGCACAACCACGACCTACCAGCAACCACCTTCCTGGACCATCATCATCTGCTGCTCCAGTGCCTACTTCAATCATGATGGACTCCCTCCACTGTGAACTATAGGAGATCCGGCATGAACAAAGGGAAATCCGTTGGGGCCACCAGCAATTGTATCAGCAAAACATGGAGCTCATGCAATACCAAGCTACATGGAACTCTGCTTTGGCACAGGGTTTCCCTACCATCCCATTCGCGCCACAGCCTACAATGCCGCCTTTTCAGCCATACCAGCCATACCAGCCACAAGGACCATACTACCCAGACCCACCACCGGAGAGGGACGATGAGGACGACGATCACTGACGATCGTCGTCGAGGTATGTGTTTTGCTACCGCACTTATTGTTTTCTGTACATTGAGAGCAATGCACATACTAAGTTTGGGGGGCGGGGGGGTCTTTACTGAGTACTGCTGTTCTCTTACTACTACTTTTATTGCGTGATATTTTAGCGAGTGGTACGAAGTCGTTCTTGAGCATCTTAAAGTTAATTGCTTGTGAAAAATGAGTTCTTCATTAAATACATGAATGAAACTTGCAACTGTAATACATGATGAAAATAATCTCCATCTAAATTAGAGTTTTGAAAATTTTGACTTGTTGGTGAATATCTTGGGTTGAGTTAATATGTCAAAAAAATTGAGGAACACTTTGATGCACGTCTGAGTCCTGATTGAGTGGAATTTATATAGGAAAGTGAAAAATTTTGTTAACTATGATTTGTCTTGAGCATCTTAGAGCACTCTAGAATCAATTTGAGAGCACTTTGAGGCAAAATTTTATAATTATGAACTTGACTTGGATATGATTTAGGCGATCCTTGGAACGTTTGAGCCTTTCGAGCATACCTTGTCTATATATAACACTAGTGTCCCTCTTTGAGCTTAAATGAATAAGAATGGAAATTAGCCCCCATTCAACATTTTTTTTGGCAAACTCATTATACCCACCTTTATGAGCCTAAATTGAAAAAAAATATCCTTACCTAAAGGGAGTATAATGATTCTCATTAGATGCACTTTAATTGCTACATTTGGATGAGCTTACTATTGAAAAAATGATGAATGAGAAAAGAAAAAGATAGATAAAAAGCCTTGAGAAAAAGTAACTAAATAAGACCCAAAGTGGCCAAGGCTAAAAAGAAAAAGAAGAGAAGCTCAATTTTGTGCTACAAATGTGAACTGTAAATGCTTATACTCTATTCTTTGCGCTATCCTATATTTTCTTTGAAGCCAAACACCAAAGGCCTGACATTATAAGCTTAAAAAGACCTTCTGATCCAAGTCTAGGGAATAATTACATTAGGATTATGGAGTGCTTGATACTAATCTTGCCTTTGAGTTTACTAGCAGAATTTGATCTTAAAAATATATATGAAACTCAAGATTGACAATAGCACACACACACGTTCCAATTTTGCGAGGTATTGATTGGCATATGAGAAAACACTTCTTGTTGATTTTTGGATTGACTCTGGTTGAAGTGTTAGTGAGATTTTTGAGCTGTTACATTTGAGTCGGTAAGTTAATTCTGTTAAAGTGTTGATGATAAACTCTACATTTTGATCTCATTGCTTGCTCGAGGACGATCAAGTCTAAGTTTGGGGGATTTGATAAGTGTGATTTTTACACTTATTTTGCTATGTTTTTGTATTGATTTTCGTATTGATTCCTGAATGATTTTACGCTTTTTGGTATATTTTTGTGTATTTCAGGAATCTAGGTCCAAGGGGATAAAAGTGGAGGAAATAAGCTAAAAATGTTGAAAAAGGACCAAACCGAGCGAAGACGTGGAAAAATGGACTGAATTCTCGAAGTTATTAATTTTATACAGCTTGGCGATCGATCGGCATCAACATCGCGATCGATCGCAGAGCTGTATAATGAGATGCTGAACAGATTACATTGGTGATCGATTGGCAAGAACTCGCGATCGATCGCCAATACACAGTAGAGACTCGCGATCGATCGGCTGGGAACAAAGATCGATCGCGGAAATGTTTATTTTGATTATCACGTCCAGTAAAGACTCGCGATCGATCGGCATGCTTTGAAGATCGATCGCCGCGAAGAGTTTTGAGAAAAATAAAGACTTTCCATGTTTGGTTCAAGGTGGACTCCTTCCTAGTGGTTGTTACCCTATTTATCAAACTGGTGGACGAAAATTTGATAGACTTTTGGCACACTTTCTGAAACCTAGCTGCCACTCCTCCATCCAAAGATATATACCACAAATCATTGAAGAGCAAGTGCAACGCAAGGAACGAAAGAACGGAGCGACGCACGGAGCGACATCCTCGTTATCTTAGTATTTCTGAACTTAATTAATTTTTATATCAGATTTTGATGTTAAATTTGTTTAAAGACATGTTTTTGCATTATAATTTGATTATGGTTGTTGGCTAAAATATTTGTCAAGACATAGGGGATCCCATGTTTGAACCCTTGAGTTAATTAACGGTTTTGATTTAATTTCTATGATCTTTGCGCATAATTTATGTTTTTAATGCTTGTAAAAGATTAGCTACCTTTTGCATGATATTGATAATCGTAATTGAATTGACCATAGGCGATTACGATACGACGTAGTAAATTAGGCCGTGGGTTTTAGGTTGAGACGGACCAAGTAAAATCTAGCACACGTGTGATAGTAATAGATTTACCAAAATCGAAGGCTAGTAGTTTTCACGAAGCATTTTTTGATATTAATCATTCAATAAAGACACGGGAGTGGTTTATGGTTGATTAATGCTAGAATTGTTATAACCGGACCAAGGTATAATGAATGAAATAGGAAAACTCGTCACCCTAGAACATAGAACTTTGAATCTTAATTAATAGACAACTTTTGGGGGATTACGGGTGTTGTAGAGGATATACTTGTGCAAGTGAATGATAGGTGTTTCCTGCTGATTTTTATGTACTTGATATGGAGAATGGTGAAAAGTGTAGTGACATATTGTTGGGAAGACAATTTCTGAAAACTTCTAAGAAAAAGATAGATTTTTGTAGTGGCACACTTACTATGGATTTTGATGGTGAAATTGATATTTTCAATATCTGATGTCCTGAAATATCTATACAATAGTGATGACAATGTGTATTCTATTGATATTGTTGATTACTTGTCACAAGAAATCTTACTATGGCCATTGAGAAAGAGGACGAGGAGTTGAAGGACACCATAGCTACCTTGAATGATGAACCTGAGTTATCTCAGTCAGGTAACATTTCTTTTGTGTACTTGCCTATTTTAACACTAGATTACTCATATGTTTTGCAGGCACCCACCATAGAATTGAAGCCACCATTGAATTGAAGCCACTACCTAGCCATCTCAAATATGTATTCCTTGGAGAAGGAGATATATTGCCAGTAATAATCTCTAGCAAGTTGTGGTGACCAAGAGAAGAAGCTTATTCAAGTGCTCAAGGAGCACAAGACTGCTATTGGATGGACCATTGCTGAAATTAAAGGAATCAATCCCTCCACATGTATGCGTCGTATTCTTCTTGAAGAAGGTGGGAGCCCTACACTTCAACCTCAAAGGAAGCTCAATCCGCCAATGATGGATGTGGTGAAGGATGAGATTGTAAATTAATGAAACCCAAAATGTTGGGGAAGAAGATTTATTATTTTTCAAATATATCCTTCAAAGATTACAAATAAATAGACTGAGAAAATAACGGATTACAAAATCAAATATAATCTAAATCTCATCTTATCATACCAAACTTATTTAAATAAGATTTAATCCCTATCTAATCTAATCTTTATTGACACTCCCCCTCAAGTTGGTAAGAAAACATCTATCATTCCCAACTTGCTAACTTATTCTTCGAAATCGTGTCTTGACAATCCTTTGGTTAGAACATCTATGATTTGCAAGGTACTTGGAACAATAATGCATATCACACTATCTTCAAGTTTCTCTTTAATAAAATGTTTGTCAATTTCAATATGCTTGGTTCTCTCATGTAGAACTGAGTTATGAACAATGCTAATTGCTGCTTTATTATCATAATATAGTTTCATTAGGAAATCTATTGTACTTCTCAATTCTTCCATAACCTTTGTTTATCCATAGCACTTCCTATACTCCTTGAGCCATGGACCTGAATTCAGGCTCGGCACTACTCCTAGCAATAACATTTTGCTTTTTGCTTCTCCAACTTACCAAGTTGCCCATACAAAGGTGCAATAACCTGATGTAGATCTTCTATCAGTTATTGATCCTGCCCAGTCTAACATCAATGTAGACTTCTTGTGATGCCCTGGAATTAATGGTATTAATCCCAGAGTGGTAATGATCCTTAATGGATTTTAATTGTGGCAATTATGAATTAATTGCAGTGATGGGACACCCAAGGATGTTAAATCGGGAATTCGGGATCGTTGGATCCAAAGGTTGATATTGTATTCTCATCGTGGTGAAAAACCTTGGAATTGGGTTTTTGGTGGTATCTGGGGTCCGGGGTAAGTATTGGGGCTGGTATTGGAAATTGAGATTGGAGAGATAATTATTGAAAACATATGATTTTTAATGAGTCATGATGTATTTTGGAGAACTTGGTATATTGGAACTTTGGTACTATATATACCAAGTGGACTAGGTGTTCAATCATTGTTGGCTTTGTTTCTCTCTCTCTCTCGCCTAAACCCTTCCCCCCTTTCCCTCTTTTCTCCCATGGAGGAGAAATCGCGGGTGGCTTGGCTCCGAAGCCAGATTTCTAGAAGAAAAGATGGTAATCTTCTTCCCCTCGTATTTATCTTCGTTTTGATTGTGGTATTGTGGTTTTTGGTTGAGTTTAGAGTTGGTTTGGATTTTGGGAAATTTTGGAGAATCTTGGATTCTTGTTTTAAAATGTGTTTTAACCCTTATTGGATCTCTAAGGGTGTTTTTATGGTTGTTGGTTGGAGTTGGAAGGAGTTGGGTATAGTTTGTTGAGATTTTTAAGCTTTTAAAAATGGTGGTTTTAGGATTTGTGTAGCGACCGATAGATCGGTAGCATCTTACCGATCTATCGGTGCAAGTGCTTAGCGACGGGCTTATTTCCGACGTTTACCGATCGATCGATGGCATTTAGCGATCAATCGGTAGAAACAAGCGATCGATCGGTATAAGTTACCGCTCGATCGGTGCAATGCCGTAGCCAAAATATAATTTTTGGGTTTTACATATCGATCGGTGGCACCTAGCGATCGATCGGTAGGTCGGGAATTTTGGTAATTATTTTGTGTTGAGTTTTCGATGCATGCTTCGCCCGGATCTTTTAAAATGGTTAATCGTCATGGATGACGATATAATTGGGGATTATGAACGTGCTTGGGCACGTGGTTGCATGCTTGTTTTTAATTGTGAGTTATTTATGTGTTAGCACATAATTCATCGGGTCGCGGGACTCAGTCAAGGTTTGGTTCGGACTACGAGATCATAAGGTACGTATAACGTACGAGCATATCCTTTTATATTATCGCAACTGTGAAATGCATGGTTATTTGTATTTGCCATAAATGGATATATTTTGGGAAATATATGGTGCCGCTTTTGAGCGAGCAATGATTGGGATGATGTCGTTGTCGAGCGAACATCGGTTTTGTCGCCACCGTTGTTGAGCGTGCATGAGAATAAAATGCCGCTATTGTAGAGCGAGTGATGAAATAGAACTATGGAACCATTAGTGAGATATACGGAATATCTATAATCGTTGTTTCATGATTTGATTTTATTGATTATGGTATCGGTATATGGGAAACGGATTAGTTAATCAATGTAATGATTAACTGGCTTTTGAGAATTTGATGGTTTCGGTTATTTTGAGAACATGAACAACACAGGGGATCTTGGATGAGGATGATGCCATTCAGGGAGTTTCTTTTAATATTCATAGCCTTTACATTGTGTAAATTATGAATTGTAGTATTGTGCTTATTGGATTGGTGGTATTGGTATGCTCACCCCGTGTGGGGGATGTCTCTGTTGGGGCAGGTGTAGGTACATCGATGGCTTTGGAGTTGAGCTCGAGCTGTTGATTGGAGGTACTTCCAGGACTGAAGTTCCAATGACAGTATTGTGTTGGGTACTTTATACATTAAATACATATTCACTCTTTTGATGCTCGCATGTGAGCACTGTTATATGTGTATATGGGTTGTATAAAGGGCGTGGGCCTTTCTCTTTTCATTTATTGGTCTCATGCAATTATTTATTGAATTGCTAAATGAACTGAGAACATGTTAGTGTATTATAAGGGTGCATGATATGTATGTGGACTGGTTGGGGGAAGTGGACATTATGTGGAATAATGTAAGAAATTTTATTATTGGTATGATATGCTATGGTAGCATGGTTTCTTTTCCCTTGATTACATGATTGTATGCACTAAAATACATGGGTTAATACACTATTAGAGGGATAAGGGCACGGGGGTCCTTACATTAGTGGTATCAGAGCCAGTTTTGCTCTTTGGGGCTGTTGAGGGCCTAAGAACATGTTGATGGGATAATTATATGGCATGACATTTATAGAACCGTAATATAATTCCGTTGATTATGATTATGAGTTGTGGTATAGGGACAACCAAGGGGAGCATCTTTGAATGCATTGGAATACAGGAAGTACCTTGTACTCATGGTTTATGCGTTTACTCATTATAATCATATTGTGGTGAATATGGATTATTATATGCTCATGGTTTGGGGTTGTTCCTATAGGTACGCTTGAGCATGGAGGGCTAAGGCCAGGGTTGACGGGCACCAAACGGTAACATGTATTTTATATACATCTTGGATTGTGCATTGTGGTTGCATATATGTATTGGATGTTTGGTGCATGGCATGTGTAGTCGTTGTTATACTCTAGTGATGATTTTAATGCTTTGCCGCCGTCATTTGAAGCGATGATATAATACTTGCCGCTGTCATATCATAGCAAGGAAAGAATATTTGCCGCTAAAATGTTGAAGCGATGGTAAAATTCCGCATGTCGCATTTAAGCGAGGTTATTCGATGCCGGTATGTCGAAGCGAGGGGTATTAGTGTAGCGATGTGCATTAAAATACACTGTTATAACAAGACTATCATTGGTGATTAATATGTACTTTGTATACATATTGGATTATGCATTGTGGTTGCAGGTATAGATTGGGTGCTTGATGTATATCCCATGAGTCGTTGTTATAGACGAGTGAAGATTTTAATGCTTTGCCGCTGTCATTTGAAGCGACGATAGAATACTTGCCGCTGTCATATCATAGTGAGGAAATAATATTTGCCGCTAAATGTTGAAGCGAGGGTAAATGCCGCATGTCACATTTGAAGCGAGGTTATTCGATGCCGCGGATATGTCGAAGCGAGGAGTATTAGTGCCGCAGTCATGACAAGCAAGGTGCATTAAAATACACTGTTATAATAAGGCTAGGGATTTACTATTCTATTGGCGATGGTTCATACCGCCGGGTATTATATAGCGATGGTTCATTCCGATATTCTATTGGCGATGGTTCATGCCGCCGGGTATTATATGGCGATGGTTCATGCCGCCGGGTATTATATTGGTGATGGTTCATATCGTCGGGTATTATATAGCAATGGTTCATTCCGTTATTCTATCGGCGATGGTTCATGCCGCCGGTATATATATATATGGTTCATTATGATATTCTATTGGCGATGGTTCATGCCGCCGGGTATTATATAGCGATGGTTTATGCCGCCGGGTATATATATAGCGATGGTTCATTCTGCTATTCTATTGGAGATGGTTTATGCCGCCGGATATATATATATATAGCGATGGTTCATTCTGATATTTTATTGGCGATGGTTTATGCAGCCGGGTATATATATAGCGATGGTACATTCCGCTACTTCTTTGGCGATGGTTTATGCCGCCGGGTATCTATATAGCGATGTATATTCCGCTACTTCTTTGGCGATGGTTCATGCCGCCAGGTATCGATATAGCGATGGTACATTCCGCTACTTCTTTGGAGATGGTTTATGCCGCCGGGTATCTATATAGTGATGGTTCATTGCTCTAGTTCTTAGGCGATGGTTCATACCGCCGGATATATATAGCGATGATATATTCCGTTGATTCAATAGCGAGGGTTCGTGCAGCTGATTCTATAGCGATGGGTTATGCCGCTATGTACGTAGCATGGGATTATGCCGCCTTCGAGCGATGGGTGTTGCTTGTGTACCGCTGTTGGGCGATATACATGTATGCCGCTATCTTGTTAGCGATGAGTTATGGTATGTTGCTATTTTATTAGCATTATTGTGGATGTCATGCAGTGACATATATCATCACGAGTTGACGATGAGATTATGGATGTCATGTATTGACATATACCGTCACGTGTTTGACGATGAGATTATGGATGTCATGCATTGACATATACCGTCACGGGTTGGCGATGATATTGTGGATGTCATGTGTTGACATGTACCGTCACATGATGACGATGACATAGAGGGTGATCTATGTGGACGGATATCGTCGCTACGATGAAAAATATAGTTAGGTATATGTCTTTAGCCGTATGGTTTGAGTGCCAATGATGGGCACAGGGTAGTGTCTAAGTCACTGGTTGACGAGACCATTATGCCGAGCAGGTTTGCTCGATGAATAATGGATGCACTGTACAGGTGAGTGTAGGATTACATTGTGAATGAGGACATCGGGATTACATAAGTCCTAATGCCTTGAAAATCTCACATTTTAAAGGTGTGGTACGATTTGGTAAACGTGGAAAGTTGTCTCCACGGTATGTTGGTCCTTATGAAGTGTTGCAACGTATTGGTACGTTGGCCTATCGATTAGCACTACCACCAGCATTGAGTAGTATCCACGATGTGTTTCATGTTTCACTGTTGAGGAAATATGAACCAGATCTGGGTCATGTATTGCCACCATCTGAAGTACAGTTGGATACAGGCATCTCTTATGTGGAACGACCAGTGAAGATTTTGGATAGAGCTGAGCGGACATTGCGTTACAAAGTAATACCAATGGTAAAGGTACAGTGGGATCGACGGGGTGTCGAGGAGGCAACGTGGGAGACAGAGCAGCATATGATACAACAGTATCCTGAATTATTTTCTGGTATAATTTATTTATATTCTTATGATACTGTTGGTGAGTATGTACTGCAATGTTACATATATGATTATGCCTTTTGCTTTATTGCAGTAGGATTGTTGGTTTGAGTATATGCATATGCAAGTTATGTATATGCAATTTTGAGGACGAAATTCAATAAGTGGGGAGAAATGTAATGCCTCGATATGACGTATACATGTGTAATATGAAGTAGGATTCCTCTGGTACGATGTGGACTCGGGTTCGGGTTGAACCGAGTATGCGTAATGCCATGCATGAATAAAATGTAGATGCAAAGTAATAAAATGACTATGTAGATATGAACAATCAAAGATGGTGAGATAATAACATAGACATGTGAAAGTGACTTAACAATGTTATGTTATAGTGAACAAGAGAAAAAAATGCATCACATAGTTGAAAATTTCTTTTGATATGAATTTGAGAGGAGTTTCATCTGCATTTGAATTTCTTTGGAGGAGCTTTGGAAGATATATATGAACCAATATTCAGACTTGAAACTCACAATACACCAAAGAGCACCTAGTAAATCTCTACACAAGCACCTCTCCAAACCATTGTTGGTTCTTCCATCTTTTGCTTGGATTTCACTTGGTAATTAAGCTAGGAAGTTGAGTGAAGTGATCTCATAACTTCTTGGTAAGTAATTGATGATATTAAGCTTGGATATGTAGATATTTATGAATGATGTGAACTTAAGTACCAAGTGTTCATGGTTGGAATTCATACTTGTTATTATGCAAAGTATTGAATTCTATGATCAAAAAAACATGTTAATATGATATTAGAGATTGCATGAAACATGTTGGAATGTGAATTTTTGAGTAGTAGAGGAAGAACCATGGAGATAAGCTCAAAACCCCATGTTCTGAATTTTCTGGACATCGGCGATCGATCGCTAGCCCTATGGCGATCGATCGTCGAGAACAGAGAAAATATAAGGCGGTGAAAATATATGGCGATCGATCGGTGGAAATGTGGCGATCGATCACGAGGAAACAGAACACCTTGGCGATCGATCGCGAGATAGTGGCGATCGATCGCGATGGAACAGAACAGTATGGCGATCGATCGGTGAAATGTGGCGATTGATCGCCATGGTCAAGATTTGAAAAATGTTATATTTTTGTAGAATTTGATTTTGAAGCCTATTGTAACATGTTATATTGTTCATATTGTTGTAGCATCATCACAGGGGACGGGGCAACGAGGCGGTTAGACATTGACGCCTAATTTATATCGTTTGTGTCACGGAACAGGTACGTTTTGACGTACGAGTATATGATATTATTGTGATGATGGTATGAGCATGGTATCATATGATTAGTGACATCATATGCATGTGCATTCATGATATTATATTGTTGAGATGGATGCCACGATAGATGTGTAGCATATGCTTTGGCTGAGATCGGTGCCACGATAGATATGCCAGTGTTGGACATATGCTTTGGCTGGGATTGTTGCCACGATAGGTATGCTACATATGCTTTGGCATGAGAGATATACACCGGTTGGGTATATGCTCTGGCTGTTATAACATGAGAGGACGGTACTATGATATGTGCTACTAATATGAAGATGTGAGGAGGTTCCACTGACATATTGAGCTGAGATAGACATATCATATTGGTCTGGTTATAACAGGATATGCGATGAGATATGTCATGACATATTTAATAATGCATAAATACAGGACAATCACATTTGATTTTTATAGTGCTTTATCGTTTATGTTTTGTATTGATATCGCACTGGGATGGTTATTTATCTATACTCATGTTGTGTGATTGTTTCTGTAGGGACTCATAGATGTGGGAGGACGGGATTGTGAGTCTATTCCGCTGCGAGTTGAACCACTGCATATGAGTTGTACTAGTCTAGGTTGTTTTCGGTACATATGATGTATATTAATTAGGATTTGTGTAAGTATTGTACCAACCTAACATGAGTAAACTCTTAATCACTGTATATTTTACTTAATTCTTACTCACATATGTATAATGAATTGATACATAATGGATTAAGTAACAAGGACCCCACAGGATGTCTGTTGTGCATTGGTATTAGAGAAATATCGGGTGGTGACCCACTACTCTAATTGATTGATCGGTATGGTGTACCGGGATGGAAAGTATGATACGTTGGTAGATTTGGTATAAACCTAAGGAGGCAGTGATCTGCTAGCCATGTGTTGTTGCAGTGCTATAGTGTGCTTGTTGCAGCCATTATACTGCTCGTTGGAACCGAGTATTATGAATCGTATAATGATACGATGAAGGTTCATGGTGGACTCTTGTAGTCACTATGTGGCATGAGGTTTGAGACAGTGAATACCTCATGAGGACGTTTCTAAGGCAAATACTTTGAGGGACTTGTACTGGGACAGCTTAATGAGTGTCAACAAGTCGTTATTGGCTCTGGTTGAGCATCCTTGCATATGGAATGCAATGGGGAAACACAATCTGAATTGTGGGATATAGTTAGTGGGGTGACACTACTATGTTGATTGTATCTCTTGGAGAGATTTGGATATACTATCATGGAGACAGCTGGTATTGGTCGAAGGTTGATTGTAAATCAGCCACGGTAAGCATTACGAGTGTTGGACTAGGTAATGACTTTATATTTTCGGTGAGACGTACGAGGATACGTCTCTGGGGAGATGCTCTAGGTTTGTGGAGTACTATGGTATTAGTACATAGCATTGTTAGAATGAGTATACGTTATGTATACGGATTCAGATTGGTAATAGTAGCAATGATGCACTATTTCTGGATCAGTTGTGTATTTTATTGGTTCCGAGATATATTTTGGTGTAAATATATCCAGGTTTTCCAAATGGTGGTTCGAGGTTGGAGGGTCATGGGTTCATGACACTTTCCTTGTTAGGAAGACGGTATTGATATAACTACCTTTTGGGAATCTTTGAAGACTCGATGAGTCGGTTTGTGTGGTGTTGATGTATGAATCACACCATTGGTCGTTGGTTCGTCAGTCATCATTCTCCACTGTGTGAGAATAACTGAGGATTGACAGTTGGATTTGGGGCTGGTGGGTATGATTGGAGATACCCGAGCCTAGTGCATTGAGTATGCATGTGATGCTGGTGCTTAGGCATGTATACCAGCGTGTGTATGCAAATGCCAGCATTTTGGTACTTGTCGAGCATCAGATTAGTATGCTTGGATGGATGAATCTCTGGTGAGAGATTGTGGCACCTTGAAATTGGTAATCTCGATGGCACGATGTATTCTGAAAAATGATCGTGAGGTCTGGTTGACTTCCTCTGAGGAGGGATTATCGTATTTGGGTTATGGAAATTCTTTACTGGATAATTCGATAGCCTTCATGTGTTAGGATTGTTGAATCCTAGGGTAAACGATGGATGACCAGGTTCGGATTTGTTGAGTGTCATTGTCGACACAGGTGACGATAATGCAATAGATTGTCTTGCATGTCCTCTGTGGAACTTGAGACCTTGTGGAGTCTCGATAGTGTGTTTGGACCAAGATGTGATTTCTTGGAACACACGGATGTAGACATCCTTAGAGATGTGTTTTGTGTTGATCGGTGGTCGTGAGTTGCCTGATCCGTGTTGCAAAGGGATGCAACTACTCCTTTGAGGGAGATGGATTTGGAAAGCGGAAATCGGGTGTAGTTAAGGTACACTGTTGTGTACTGTTGGTTTCTTTGGTAACGATGTATGTTTAACATCGTTGGCTAAGTCATAGAGATATCATTGAAGCGATATCTATATTTGAATCACGAATGATTCGTTTGGTTAGCAGTTAGGGTTGACCGATTGCTTTTGGGTGGTTAGCGTCAGGGTATGCTGACGTTCTTTTGAGATGGTGATGATTTTGGAGATTTACTCCATTCCAGGTTTTGATGCGGGGTCGGTGTCCTTGCGGTTGGTGTCCCGTTTATGATATGTTCATGACTCGATGATGTAGATGTGTTTGGATTGTGTGGTCTCGGCGATACGTGGAGTACGCCTGTGCAAATTTTGAGGATGAAATTTTATTAGTGGGGGATAGTTGTGATGCCTGGGAATTAATGTTATTAATCCCAGAGTGGTAATGATCTTTAATGGATTTTAATTGTGGCAATTATGAATTAATTGCGGTGTTGGGACACCCGAGGATGTTAAATCGGGTATTTGGGATCGTTGGATCCAAATGTTGAGATTGTATTCTCATTGTGGTGAAAAACCTTGGAATTGGATTTTTGGTGGTATCTGGGGTCCGGGGTACTTAGTATTGGGGCTGGTATTGAAAATTGAGACTGGAGAGATAATTATTGAAAACAGATGATTTTTTAATGAGTCATGATGTATTTGTGGAGAACTTGGTATTTTGGAGCTTTGGTGCTATATATACCAAGTGGACTCAGTGTTCAATCATAGTTGGCTTTGTTTCTCTCTCTCTCTCTCTCTCTCTTAAACCCTTTCCCCCATTTCTTCTTTTGTCCCATGGAGGAGAAATCACGGGTGGCTTGGCTCCGAAACCGGATTTCTCGAAGAAAAGTTGGTAATCTCCTTCCCCTCGCATTTATCTTCGTTTTGATTGTGGTATTGTGGTTTTTGGTTGAGTTTAGAGTTGGTTTGGATTTTGGGAAATTTTGAAGAATCTTGGATTCTTGTTTTAAAATGTGTTTTAACCCTTATTGAATGTCTAAGGGTGTTTTTATGGTTGTTGGTTGGAGTTGGAAGGAGTTGGGTATGATTTGATTTTATTGATTATGGTATCGATATATGGGAAACAGATTAGTTAATCAATGTAATGATTAACTGGCTTTTGGGAATTTGATGGTTTCAGTTATTTTGAGAACAGGAACAACACAGGGGATCTCGGATGAGGACGATGCCATCCAGGGAGTGTCTTTTAATGTTCATAGCCTTTACATTGTGTAAATTATAAATTGTAATATTGTGCTTATTGGATTGGTGGTATTTGTATGCTCACCCCGTGTGGGGGCTGTCTCTGTTGGGGCAGGTGAATATGAACATCGATGGCTTTGGAGTTGAGCTCGAGCTGTTGATTGGAGGTACTTCCAGGACTGAAGTGCCAATGACAGTATTGTGTTGGGTACTTAATACATTAAATACACATTCACTCTTTTGATACTCGCATGTGAGCACTGTTATATGTGTATATGGGTTGTATAAAGGGCGTGGGCCTGTCTCTTTTCATTTATTGGTCGCATGCAATTATTTATTGAATTGCTAAATGAACTGAGAACATGTTAGTGTATTATAAGGGTGCATGATATGTATGTTGACTTGGTTGGGGGAAAGTGGACATTATGTGGAATAATGTAAGAAATTTTATTATTGGTATGATATGCTATGGTAGCATGATTTCTTTTCCCCTGATTACATGATTGTATGCACTAAAATACATGGGTTAATACACTAATAGAGGGTTAAGAGCACGGGGGTCCTTACACTTCTATTCCTCTCTTCTCATTCTTTTCAAAGAACATCCATTTTCCAGGAGTTCCTTTAAGATATCTCAGGAAGTACACATGTTCAAGATGTTCTGCAAAGGGTGAGTTCATTAACTGGCTTACCATACTCACTGCAAATGCAATGCCAGGTGTGAGAGAGATATATTAGCTTTCCAAACAATCTTTGGTATCTTCCTGTATCTACTGAAGCACCATCTTTGATATCTCCTAATTTTGAGTTTGCCTCTATTGGAGTATATGACGGCTTTCACCCACTCATCCAAGTTTCTTTTAGGAGATTGGTAGCGCTTATCGCGTACGCCCAAATTAACCCTTCTCAAGTTAATAGCAAAAGTATGTAGTAGCGAGAGTAGGGATCGATCCCACAGGGAAGGTAGTATTTATTTCGTGCCAATTAAAAACAAAAAGTAAAAATGGGGTTTTAGATTGGATTATTACTACTTAACAAATTCCAAGAATTAAACTAATACGCAAAATTGACTAAACGAATTAAGACTTATGAGATTAAAGCGATTCTTGGTTTTCAGGTAACCGTACTTTTGGAAAATTATCTTTTGGTCATCAAATCAAAACATTCGAATTCTTTCGATTATCTATCGATTGGAAATTCAATTCCTACTCATCTTATTCATAGTCAAAGAGAAAACAGCATTCAATTCAACTCTTACCAAATCTCTAATCACCACTACAGCCGTTAATGATTAAATCAATGATAGTTTTCAAAACTAATGAGTTCGATAAATCTAATCAATGAAAACTACAGCCGTTAAAATCGATTACTCAATCGTTTCTCCTAAGAATTCAATAACACCTACAGCCGGTTAATTATTAATCTTAGTTGTTTCTTAACAAACTATCGATTATGCAATTGAATATTAGGTGATCAATCTAATACACAAACACAACAATCATGGAATTCGAAATCTGGAAAACACATTGAAATCGAAATCTAATTCAACAATCAAACCGAATTCTCATAAAAGATTCAAATCCAAAAGTAGGTATCCCTTCAACCAAGAATCGAAGGGTTTTAGCCTATCATATTCAAATCTAAAAACATAATAAATTGTACAGAAAACATTGAATTAAATAAAGGGAAAGAGATTACTAAGACGAATTGCGATTCCGGCTTGTCAGTTCCGGCTCCGTTCTTCTTTGTTCTTGAAGAAAACTTGAAAGAAAAATTATTCTAAAAACCTAACTTAGTCTAAAACTATCGAAATATGTCTGATATGAGGTGTAAAAATCGAGTTATGAGGTTATGGAGGCTAAGATTTAGGTTACAATCTTTTAAACATGGTAAAAGACTCAATTTCCTTATTTACGGACTCTTCGGCGATCGATCGCCTTGAATGTGGCGATCGATCGCTTCTTTATTTTTTTTCAGCAGATCGCTTGAGGCGATCGATCGCCACTTTATAGTGATCGATCGCTTGGCTCCAGTGGACTTTGGCGATCGATCGCCTGATTCAAGGCGATCGATCGCTGGCTCGTGAATTTTGTTGCAAAAGTTTCTGTCCATAGGCGATCGATTTCCTCTCCTAGGCGATCGATCGCCACCTCCAAAATTACGTTTTTGCCCTTTTCTTGATCAACTTTGAGTCATTGTCATGTCCATATTTTTTCTTGGTCTTTACACATCATTTTTAGCTCGTTTTCTTCGATTGTACCTACAATTACACAAATATACGATTAGGTAGCATACGTATCAAATTATCCATCAAAACCTACCAAATCGTAGACAATTAAGCGCTAAAGATGTGTCTATTTCTAGTCACATCAAACACCCACATACTTACTCTTTACTCGATCTCAGTAAACAAATTAAACTACAATTTTTTTGGTTAGCTCATATGTTCATAACAAAACAACTTGTCCTCACTCTAACGCCTCAACAATTTTAAACATGCATAATAATGAAAGGCGGTGAAAAGTTAACAGTGGAACAAGTTCAATCCCTAGACAATTCATACCCAACAAAGTAGTGAACGTGTGTGTGTGGTCATACACAAGTGTCATGCACAAATTATAGATCCAACGATGCAAAATCATAATAGCTCAATTCATACACTAACACAAGTTCAAGCTCACTTGCACACTCTTCTCCACTGTCTTAACCACTTGCAAAAATGAATCAAGTAGGTCTTTATTTAACTTATAGCTTGGCCTAGGTATTGGCTTATGAAAGAAAGGGTAAGGATATTCAAACAAGAGAGTATGATGAAATGCACACTAAAACTTCTCTTCTTGCATGATTTTTTCAAACCTCGTTCATTTTTTTTTCAAGGTTTAACTTGACATTTTTTTCTTCTTTTATGCCTTGGCTCCCCTTGGAGTCATATTTTTATCACTTTGTTCAAGGCATTCCTTTTCTTTCATGTATTTCATTCTTTTGACAATGAAGCTCACACATATAATTCAATGAAGTCCTAAGCGCATGTGAATGAAATACATCATACTCCCTTAAAAGGTATGTATTAAAATCACATTTAGGCTTAAAGGGTAGGGTGATAAGCTAGTCAAGGAATGTTGAATGGGGGTCTTTAGTTTGCTTAGCATACTACCATTCTTTTGCATTAAAGCTCAAATTAGGTACTAGAGAATGATTTTGTTTACATGGTAGGCTTGAAAGGCTCAAACGCATCAAAGATTGCCTATATCACTTTCAGGTTTGCAAGTAGTCTAGACATACTCCTCAAAGAGCATGTACTTAAGTTCTAGCATGTATTAGAGACCTCTTAAGACTATCACAAAGTTTACACAATCTTCACTAAGCTATGCACACTTCACAAGCCATGACAATAATGTGCTCAAAATATTCACTTACTAAGTTAAAGTAAACTTTGCATTAGAGTTCAAAGTGTTCCAAAGTTAACACTTCACCTATTCAAAAGAATGCATGATATCAATTAGGTTTCATCATGGGCTAGTGATTCTAAGCATGTGTTCATTACTAGCTATGAGCTCAAAATTTTCAAATTTTTCGAATTTTTTTGTATTTTTGAAATAAGAAAAACAATAACACACCACTAATCCCTCCCCCATACTTAAATCTTACATTGTCCCCAATGTAAGGCAAAAATACAAGAAAAGAGAATAGTCTAACTAGTCTAACTACTAAAGCAAAAAATAAAAAAAAATAAAAGAGAGAAAAGAAACAAACTCCCCTTGGGTTGCCTCCCAAGCAGCGCCTCTGCTTAACGTCGGTGGTCCGACGCCAGTCCTCTATCAAGGTGGTTGATGCAGTGTTGCTCTATCCTTCCTTAACCACCTCAATATCTTTTTCACTCCTCGGTATCTCGGCTTGTTGCTCTTTGAGTGGTCGTCCCCAGTCTTTGCTCCTTTGTCACTTGATTGACATGGTCGATCCGGAGGGTGCTTCTTTTCAACGGTATGATCCTGCAAGTGAAAAAATAAGAGGGTCAGCAGTATCGTGAGTAGATAACGCAGCAATAGTATGAACAGTATGCACTAAGTTAGAATCTATACCTCTCTTCTCGTCAAGGCCATCAGTAGCCTTTCCCATTTCCCACAACTCATCATTATCAAAATCCGAATCATAATCATCATGTATGCCAATAGCGTAACTAGAATGCTCAAGAGTCTTAATGGGTTCATAGATGTTGAATTTTGCAACTTTACCATTAGACTCCAATGTTATCATACCGCTATTCATATTGATTACTGATTTTGATATTTTCAAGAATGGCCTCCTTAAAAGGAGTAGACTAGATGGATCGCCATTTTCCATGTCTAAGACATAGAAATCGGCTGGGAAAACCAAGTTCTCTACATGCACAACTACGTCCTCTACTATCCCCTTATGTATGACCGTGGATTTATCAGCTAAGTGAATAACTGCGCTATTTCTTTTTAAAGGTCCCATTTTCAGTTGAGAGTACATTGAGTAAGGCATGACATTTATGGACGATCCTAAATCGAGCATAGCCTTCTCAATTCTAATAGCACTAATCTCACATGGGATAAAGAACATACCTGGGTCCTTGCATTTAATGGGGATGCTTCTTTGGTTGTCCGCCGAAACATTGTCATTGAGCTCGACCTTGGGCTGCCCTTTGTGTTCCTTGCTTTGATCCTCTTTCACGGTCTCCTTTAAGGGGTTAGCATGTTGCGGTTTCTTCTGCATGGTCTCATGCAATGGGGCTTGCTCTTTGCAGCGTGGACTCATCTCGTAGAGGTCTTTGAGTCCGGCACCTTTTCTATTGTCCTTCAATGCTTGGGGGAAAGGGGGTGGTACTTTATATTCAGAAAGTTTAGGGAACTCACCTCGTGGTTCCTCCCCTTGCATTGGCTCTTCAACGTCTGTCTCTGTCTCCGTCATCTCTTCTTTCTGGGGTGGCGTCAGTACCACCTTCTCTTCAGCTGCATCTTCATTCACATTCACTGTGATAGCACTCACATTTTCCCGGGGGTTCATCTCTGGTTGTGACGGTAGTCCATTTGAAATCCTTGCTTCGATCTTGCTGATTGAAGTCGCCAATTGTCCCATCTGCGTCGTCAAGCTCTGGATGCTCGCCCTCGTCTCCTGTTGAAATTGTAAGCTATTTTCAGCAATAACTTTAATACTATGTTCTAACCTGTCAGAAGGAGGGTGCATTGGAGGTGGTGGAGGTCTCTGATATGGCGGTCTATAGGGTGGAAGTTGGTGCATCTGTGAGTTCCCATAACCTTGGTTCGGATGGTCCCTCCACCCTTGACTGTAATTGCTTGAGGGATTGTCATAATCCCTTTGTGGTGGTCCTGGGAATCCTCCCGCAGCATTCACGTTCTCAGTGGCTGTCTCTTTTAGTGCGGGGCATGCGTCCGTGGGATGGTTCGCAGCCAGACGGATTCCACACGGTTTTATCTTCCCTACATTTCCACCTGCAAGACCACGCACAAGAAAAGTTAGGTCTATCAGTTGTTGTTCCAGGCTTGATACGTTTACCTCTTTTCTTTGCGGTTGTCCATGGCGAACATGTCCAAACTGTTGGGAGTTGGCCGCCATGTTAGCTATCAAGCTCCTTGCCTCCTCCGCTGTCTTGTCGATAAATGCTCCTCCGCTTGCCGCATCCACCAAGTTCCTGTCGCCAGAAAGTAAACATTCATAGAAGTATTGGATTAGAAGGTGTTCACTTATCTGCTGTTGTGGACAACTTGCACACAATTTCTTGAATCTCTCCCAGTACTCGTGTAGTGATTCCTCGTAGAGATGCTTCACACCATATATCTCTTTCCTCAAGTTCGTTGCCCTTGAAGCTGGGAAGTACTTTTCTAGGAATACTCTTTGTAAGTCAGTCCACGTGGTGATCGATCCGGATGGTAAGTAGAAGAGCCAGTCTTTTGCAGCGTCCTTTAGAGAAAACGGGAAGGCTCTTAACTTTATTGATCCTCAGTGATTCCGGTCGGCTTCATGGTAGTGCACACCACGTGGAAGTCCATCAGATGCTTGTGCGGGTTTTCTCCTGCAAGACCATGAAAAGCTGGCAATAAGTGAATTAAACCAGACTTAAGTTCGAAGTTTACGTTATTGGCCAGAGCAGGGAAACTGATGCAGAGCGGTTGTTGATCCAAGTTAGGATTCGCCAACTACCTCAAGCTTTGATTTGCAGTCATCATGGCCTCTCTTCTTCTTCAAGCAGCCTTGCTTCTCTTCTTCTTTGATGTAGTGTCCTCTCGATCTCAGGATCGTAGTGAAAGTTATCTTTGTGATTAAACGATACACCTGTACTCATCAACAAACCAAAGTAGTAATGCGGGATAACAAATAATAAAAAAAAATCGACACAAAATAATACAAATGCCTTCCCCGGCAACGGCGCCAAAATTTGGTAGCGCTTATCGCGTACGCCCAAATGAACCCTTCTCCAGTTAATAGCAAAAATATGTAGTAGCGAGAGTAGGGATCGATCTCACATGGAAGGTAGTATTTATTTCGTGCCAATTAAAAACAAAAAGTAAAAATGGGGTTTTAGATTGGATTATTACTACTTAACAAATTCTAAGAATTATACTAATACGCAAAATTGACTAAACGAATTATGACTTATGAGATTAAAGCGATTCTTGGTTTTCAGGTAACCGTACTTTTGGAAAATTATCTTTTGGTCATCAAATCAAAACATTCGAATTCTTTCGATTATCTATCGATTGAAAATTCAATTCCTACTCATCTTATTCGTAGTCAAAGAGAAAACAACATTCAATTCAACTCTTACCAAATCTCTAATCACCACTACAGCCGTTAATGATTAAATCAATGATAGTTTTCAAAACTAATGAGTTCGATAAATCTAATCAATGAAAACTACAGCCGTTAAAATCGATTACTCAATCGTTTCTCCTAAGAATTCAATAACACCTACAGCCGGTTAATTATTAATCTTAATTGTTTCTTAACAAACTATCGATTATGCAATTGAATATTAGGTGATCAATCTAATACACAAACACAACAATCATGGAATTCGAAATCTGGAAAACACGTTGAAATCGAATCTAATTCAACAATCAAACCGAATTCTCATAAAAGATTCAAATCCAAAAGTAGGTATCCCTTCAACCAAGAATCGAAGGGTTTTAGCCTATCATATTCAAATCTAAAAACATAATAAATTGTACCGAAAACATTGAATTAAATAAAGGGAAAGAGATTACTAAGACGAATTGCGATTCCGGCTTGTCAGTTCCGGCTCCGTTCTTCTTTGTTCTTGAAGAAAAAATTGAAAGAAAAATTATTCTAAAAACCTAACTTAGTCTAAAACTATCAAAATCTGTCTGAATGAGGTGTAAAAATCGAGTTATGAGGTTATGGAGGCTAAGATTTAGGTTACAATCTTTTAAACATGGTAAAAGACTCAATTTCCTTATTTACGGACTCTTCGGCGATCGATCACCTTGAATGTGGCGATCGATCGCTTCTTTATTTTTTTTCAGCAGATCGCTTGAGGCGATCGATCGCCACTTTATAGCGATCGATCGCTTGGCTCCAGTGGACTTTGGCGATCGATCGCCTGATTCAAGGCGATCGATCGCTGGCTCGTGAATTTTGTTTCAAAAGTTTCTGTCCATAGGCGATCGATTTCCTCTCCCAGGCGATCGATCGCCACCTCCAAAATTACGTTTTTGCCCTTTTCTTGATCAACTTTGAGTCATTGTCATGTCCATATTTTTTCTTGGTCTTTACACATCATTTTTAGCTCGTTTTCTTCGATTGTACCTACAATTACACAAATATACGATTAGGTAGCATACGTATCAAATTATCCATCAAAACCTACCAAATCGTAGACAATTAAGCGCTAAAGATGTGTTTATTTCTAGTCACATCAAAGATCCAGATTATACTTCCTTTGAGAAACCATGATTCACTTTTTTTTATCTTGCCACCTCAATTCCGAGGAAGTATTTCAGCTGTCCAAAGTCTTTCATCTCAATTCCTTTGCCAACTGTTTCTTTAATATGTTCCTCCCTTCTAAATCATCTCCTGTTAATATAATATCATCAACATAGACAATTAATACTGATATCTTGTTGAATTAGACTTTCTGATGAAGAGTGTATGATCAGATTGTCCTTGGGAGTAGCCCTAGCTTTTAACGCATCTTGTGAGTCTTCCAAACCATGCTCGAGGGGATTTTTTTAGACCATAGAGAGACTTCTTCGACCTGCAAACTTTAGATCCAAATTCATAAGTAAAACTAGGTGATGGCTCCATATATATCTCTTCTTCTAACTCCCCATTTAAAAAAAAAGCATTTTTTTTAAAGTCCAACTAGTTTAGTGACCAATTTAAATTAGCAGCAATAGTTAAAATTACTCTAACTGTATTAAGTTTGGCCACATGAGAGAATGTATCGGTATAATAAACTCTTTATGTTTGGGTGAATCCATTGGCAACTAAGCGGGCTTTGTATCATTCTAAGAATCCATCAGAGTTCTGTTATGTGGTGACGACCCACTTACATCCTACAATAGGCTTTTCAATGGGCATATTAGTTTTCTCCTAAGTAGCATTCTTTTCCAGAGCCTTTCATCCCTTTCTGAATCGCATCTTCCACTCTGGTATCTTAGGAGTCTCGTGTACAGTATTTGGAACACTAATGGTGTCCATCTGAGAAATGAAAGCATAATAGGAAGGTGATAGATTTTTTTAGGATATGCTATTTGAGAGTGGATGTTTTGTGCATGCTCGAACCCCTTTTATTTGAGCAATAAGTAAGCCAAAATCATTAAGGGGTATTGTTCTAGAAGTACATGGAGTTGGAATTTCAAGGATTGTTGAGATGCCAGTGAGAGTTCCAAGATCAGGCCCTAGGTTGATTCATGGCCTGGTAGTGGGGCAGTGTCTCCGATTTTCGTTTCATTTCTCCTTCTGGTGTAGACAATATCTTGTCTTTGGTTTACTTCCCCTATATTAATTCGATTATGTTCAGTTTCAAATTCAATTTGAAAGTTTGAATTATTTAAAATTTCATATTCACTTGTGCTACAATTCTCCCCTGAAGATGAAAGGATTGACCCTCAAAGAAAGTTTGGCACCTCAACTCCACCAACTCATTCATTAGTAGTGGATTAGTAGTTGAACACTTAAAGTTATGATAAAACATGCCATTAGTTCTCAAATAGGGAGGATTGATGATATCATAGACATTACATTAAATCGTTCCCAGAAAGTTTCTAAGTATGCAAAACAAAAGTTCTTCTAATCCTCATTTAGACATGTTGTCTCTATTTCTGAAATCTTCCCAAAATGTCTACTCTCGCCATGCTTTTCCCCCACAGAACAAACCCACCAAAATGAGCATATTAACACTACCATGATTTTCGACAATATCAATAAAAATGCATGATAAAGGGATATAAGGGACTCCCTCTAGTATATGTATTTATATACGTTTCTTCGATTGTTCCTGTTAACATATAATCATAATCATCAAATGAAGTTATATTGTTAGAACAAAGCATAATTCCTCAAATACATATCCACTCATTGCTTGTTAAACCATTGTTCAACTATCGATAACAATTACGCATTCTCACCTATAACAATAACGTCGACACTTTGACCTGTGTACTAAATATTATAGCGGCAATTTGTCCCTGCATACTAAATATTATAGCTGCACTTTGACCCCGCTTACTAAATATTATAGCGTCACTTTGTCCCCGCATACTAAATATTATAGCAGCACTTTGACCCTGCTTACTAAATATCATAGCGGTACTTTGTCACTTCATTCTAAATATTACATCGACACTTTGACCCCCCTTACAAAATATCATAATTCAATTACACTTGCTCAGTTCATCTCATTAATATGATGCTAGTTATGCTCGTATGTCACTACGTACCTGATTGTCCAAAATCTAGATGAAGCTATCTTCCTCTATTCCCGCACACTCGTGAAGGCTCTATACAATTTCAGCAATCTCATATTTTCGACTCCCAGTATAAGTGCACATGCTCAAAATATGATGAAAGTTCATGGAATAACATTAATACCCATTAAAGTATTCAAAGTTAGAAGAAATTGAAAATTTGCAAATTTTACAACTACCGATCGATCGGTTGCAACGACCGATCGGTCGCTTCGCTTCCACAGATCGATCTGTTTTGTTGGGAAAACGATTTCTAAGTTTTGGTAATTACAAACCGGATATTAAAGATCAACTGGATGAAGTCCTACCGGATAACAAAGACCAACTGGATGAAGTCCTACCGGATAACAAAGACCAACTGGATAAAGACTCCTACCGGGTGAAGACATAAACTGGATGGACATCAACCGGATGAAGTCATCAACTGGATAAGACATAAACTGGATGGACATCAACCGGATGAAGTCATCAACTGGATAAGACATAAACTGGATGGACATCAACCGGATGAAGTCATCAACTGGATAAGACATAAACTGGATGGACATCAACCGGATGAAGTCATCAACTGGATAAGACATCAACTGGATGGACATCAACCGGACAATACATCAACCGGATGAAGACATCAATCGGATAAGACATCAACCGGATGAAGACATCAACTGGATAAGACATCAACTGGATGGACATCAACCGGACAAGACATCAACCGGGTGAAGACATCAACCATACAAGCTATCAACCGGATAAACTTAAACTGGATTGACATCTAGTGGACAACTATCAACTGAATAGTCTCTCACTGAACAAGGACATCAACTGGTCATAAGAGGATGAACGACAAGTTGAACAAAGAAAACCAGCAGAAGTCTAAGTTTCCAGTTAGAGCACTAAGCAACGAGACAAAATCAGTACAACATTCTCTGACAAAGGTACAACAGAGCGGCGCACCCTGCTATATCTCCGCCACCATTGCAGTCAGAGTGAAAAGAGCCGTTG
The DNA here is from genome assembly GCA_907163345.1 of Haberlea rhodopensis. Classification (NCBI taxonomy): domain Eukaryota; kingdom Viridiplantae; phylum Streptophyta; class Magnoliopsida; order Lamiales; family Gesneriaceae; genus Haberlea; species Haberlea rhodopensis. The sequence continues at coordinate 3,085,433 of CAJQUN010000023.1, read as the reverse complement.
CTTTACAAAATAGGAAAGAAGACAATATGAAATTGGAAAGCTAATCTCTTCCATATACAGAAAGGCTACCGTTGGACATCCAAAACCTATAAATACATCCAACAGAAAATGAAGAGGAGCTGAGTGATTTTCAACTAAGAGATATACTTCAAAGTAAACAAGAAAGTCATACTACTGATATTCCAAACGTTCAGCAAAGAGCAGACAAATAGCTAAACTGAATCTGTGATAGATATCTTCAATTGAAGTCTGCTGCTCAAAAACTCTCAAAGCTAGAAAGTTTATTCTGTAAAGAGTGTCATAGAATCCATTGTAACCAAAAGTTAAGAAGAGTGTGATTGCTAGGAGTTTAGGCCAAGTGTGTTAGTGCCTAAGAAGGTTGTATACTGTAAAGTGTAAACCAATTCTTCTAGTGAATCCTTCCTGCAAAGGAAGAAGGGGAGACGTAGAAGCGTTGTGCTTCGAACTTCCAGAAACAACTCTCTTGTTATCTGTTTATTGCTTTATTACTTCAGTTTTATTCCTCACAAGTTCTGTAGATGTCTTCCGCACTATAATAAGTGTCTACTGACTTGCCTGATATTGAGAAGCAACTGTAATACTTAACAGTTTACAGTTACCCAGAAAAGAAATCGAAATTGTATCTAGTGTTTATTCAACCCCCCCCCCCCCCCCTTCTAAACACTTCCCCGATCCTAACAAGTGGTATCAGAGCTTAGGTCTTCTCAATCTTGAGAAATTACCATTTACCAAAAACTGATGGCCTAATTCAGCAAGATTCCAATGTTCAAGAAAGACAAATATGATGACTGGAGAATCCGTATGCAAGCACATCTAAGTGCTCAAGATGATGATATGTGGTATGTAATCACTGAAGGACCTTTGAAGATCATGAAAATCAATACAGCTGCTTCTATCACAAGTGGTGATCCACAAATGGTAGAAAAGGAAAGATCTCAATGGTCAAATGAAGACAAGAAAAAAGCAAATCTGGACAACGTTGCTAAGGACATTTTGTTCAAAACTTTGGACAAAAATATGTTCAACAAAATAAAAATGTGCCCTACCGCTAAAGAAATCTGGGAGAAGATTGCTCAACTCTGTGAAGGAAATGATCAAACCAAAGAAAACAAGCTTACTGTGGCTTTACAGAAGTTTGAGCATATCAAAATGATAAATGGAGAAACTCTCAACGAGTACGATGAAAGAGTGACTGGAATAATTAATGAACTAAGCAGTCTGGGTAAGGAGTTACCCAACAGAGAAGTCACTCTCAAAGTAATGAGAGGTCTACCAAGAGAATGGGATGTCAAGACCATTGCTATGAGAGAATCAAAGGACATCAACAAGATAGATCTACATGATCTGTTTGCTGATTTAAAAGCCTATGAATTCGAATTAGGCATTCGGGTTGAAGATGAACCAAATACCAGTCAACCAACCAAAGCTCTCACTGCATCGGAGTCTCTGCCTACTCGTACAGAAATGACTCCAGAAAAGATGTGTAATGATGCTATTGCAATGTTTGTAAAGAAATTTGGGAAATTCATGAAGAAGAATCAGAGACCTTATCAATCATATCCTCGGAGGCAGAATTCCAAAGGAAATTCAGAAGAAGAAGAGCGAGTATGCTTCAACTGCCTCAAACCAGGGCACTTCATTGCGGACTGTCTTAAACCCAAAAAGGATGATCACAAAAGAGGATCCAAGGATTACAGAAAATCCAAAGAAACCAGAAGATCATCCAAAAAGGACAGAGATCAAAAAGTCTTGATGGCAGAAGAAAGTAAGAGCAAATGGGCTGATTCTGAATCAGAATCAGAAGAGTTAACTAGCTCATGCAGCGAGAGTGAAGACGAGGAAGTCCACTGCTTAATGGCAAATGATGAAAATGAGGTACATGAATCTAACCTATCTGAATTTACACATAGTGAACTTACCAATGCATTGCAGGACATGGTCAATGAGATCGGACGTTATATGAATCTTTTGAAAGCTATAAGACTGAGCACACAATCCAAACTGAAAAGCATGAAAACAAGCTTGATTGTGAACAATCAAGGGAGTTGAACTGCTTAAGGGAAACAGCCAGTCTCCTAGTGAAAGAAAGAGATGAAGCCAAGAATGCTTACCAGAAACTTAGCAAACTGGTTAGCACTTGGAATGCGTCGACTACCAGAAAGGATGAAATGCTTGAGTCTATAAGGCTTGCTGGTGATTTAACAGGCATAGGCTATAATAACAATGACGGCAGTTCATCTGGTAATGAACCTCAACTGTGTCTAACAAAAAGCAAGGTTCAATCAATGAACTTTGTAAGATCTAGCACAGTATATGACCCTTATGAACTGGTTAAAGAACCTGTTAAAGCAACACTCATCAAGGAACAGGCCCATCACAGAGGTATCGGTTATGTAGAACCACTCAAAGAGGCTAAACCGAGGCAAAAGTTCAGAAATGAACTTAAACCCACTGGTCGAGCAGCTAGAGAGGTTAAACCCAACTGGTACTACAACTGTAAACCTGTCCAGAAGAGGTATATGCTAAATAACAGGAACTACAAACCAAAAGCACATGCATACACAGATTATCACACTTCACAGTCAAAATCATCTCCAATATTCATAAATGCACACACGTTTCAGAACACACACCGACCTAAGTCATTCAGGGTCATACAAGTGTGGGTTCCGAAAGGACTAATCCTACCTAGACCCAAGTAGGATTGGGTACCAATCATTCTATCGCTTTAATTGCAGGAAACTAGAATGCATCCAATTCGGAGCTCAGAATGGTTCCTGGACAGCGGATGCTCTAGACATATGACAGGAAATGCGAGCTTATTGTCTGAACTGGTGGACTCCACCGGACCCAGAATAACTTTTGGAGATAACGCGAAAGGTAGAACCGTGGGTAAGGGTAAGATTATCTACGGTAACATCATCATTAAAGATATTCTTTTAGTTGAAAATCTATGCTATAACTTGATTAGCATAAGTCAATTGTGTGACAATGGTCATTCCGTAGAATTCAATCAGCACTCATGCACAATTAAATCTATTGATGGCAGTATATTACTTGTAGGTAGAAGGCATGATAACACATATAAAATTGATTGGAATCTTAATCAGCCTACCTCTTCTACTTGCTTAGCTGCCCTGAATTCTTCCAAAAATTGGCTTTGGCACAAACGGTTGAGTCACTTAAATTTTAAAACTATTGCCAGTCTACGTAAACTTGATCTAGTTATTGGACTGCCCCAAATTGAGTTCTCAAAAGACAAGATCTGTGCAGCATGCCAACTTGGTAAGCAAATCAGATCCTCCTTTAAGAACAAAGGGAGTAAATCTTCTTCTCGGTGCCTAGAGTTGCTGCATATGGATCTGTTTGGTCCAATACCAGTAACAAGTCTAGGGTGAATGAAGTATACCCTAGTGGTAATAGACGATTACACTCGTTTCACATGGGTCTTGTTCCTAAGTGGCAAAGATCAGGCTACTCCAAAGCTGATCAAATTACTGAAAAGACTCCAAAATGAGAAATCGTGTGGGATAGATAGAATTCGCAGTGATAAAGGTACTGAGTTCACCAATCAATCACTCGAATCATATCTAGATGACCTTGGTATTAAACACGAATACTCTGCAGCTAGAACTCCTCAACAAAACGGAGTTGCAGAGTGTAGGAACCGCACTTTGAAAGAAGCTGCGTTAACTATGCTCGCGGAATCAGAAATATCACAGAGATTTTGGGCAGAAGTTGTCAACACAGCATGTTATACGCAGAACAGATCAATGATTAATAAGCGAGCAAATAAAACCCCTTATGAGATCTGGAATGGCAGTAAGCCAAATATTTCCTATTTCCATGTGTTTGGTTGCAAATGTTTTATTCACAACAATGGAAAGACTCATCTCACCGCTTTTGATGCCAAATCTGATGCTGGAATATTCCTTGGCTATTCTACAGTTAGTAAAGCATTCAGAGTATTTAATAATAGAACTCTTAATGTAGAAGAATCAGTGCATGTAAAATTTGATGAACCTACTGATTGTATACTATCTGACATACAAATCAACAACTTGAGTAATCGACTGGAAAGCACTTACATTGACGAAAATGTTGATGATGAGATTGATTACAGAAGCAGGACTGACTGCTCCTTAGAACCAGAAGTTCCTGAAGCTCAAGCAGAGGAGTCTGCTGGCCAACAAGCACTGCAGCTAGCTACAAATGAAACAGTTGCATCTACCCCTGCTGCAGTAGAAGGAACTAATGAGAAAGATGAGTCAATCAGAACCTCTGATTTGCCTACTCACATCCAGTCAACTGAAGAACTCAACCCTCTTGGACCTTCGCTCCGGTGGAAGAAGGATCATCCACCTGAGCAGGTGTAACCCTCTTGCTCCTCTACGCACCAGAGGACAAATGATTAATGAATTTCTTCATGCTGCATTCATATCTCATATAGAACCTAAGAAGATTGATGAAGCTATATTATACCCAAGTTGGGTAGAAGCAATGCAGAAAGAACTAAATCAGTTTGAGCGAAACAAAGTATGGTATCTAGTACCACGACCACAACATCACACTGTAATTGGCACCAAATGGGTGTTTAGAAATAAATTAGACGAAAACGGTACAGTAATCAGAAATAAGGCAAGATTAGTTGCACAGAGCTACAGACAGGAAGAAGGCATTGATTTCGATGAAACCTTTGCCCCTGTAGCTCGACTAGAAGCAATTCGCATATTTCTTGCATTTGCTGCGTTTAAAGACTTTAAAGTCTATCAGATGGATGTTAAGAGTGCATTTCTTAACGGCAAACTCCAGGAAGAAGTCTATGTTGAACAACCTCCTGGATTTTAAAACCATCAGCAGCCATCTCATGTTTTCCGTCTCAATAAAGCTTTGTATGGTCTAAAGCAAGCTCCCCGTGCCTGGTATGAAACCTTATCAAATATTTGACAGAGCACAATTTTATTATTGGCACGGTGGACAAGACCCTTTTTAAATTTACAAAGGGAGATCATACTCTGCTAGTTCAAATTTATGTTGATGATATTATCTTCGGAAGTACTAACTCAAAATTGTGCGAAAGATTCTCTAAAATCATGCAGGACCAATTTGAGATGAGCATGATGGGAGAACTATCATTTTTCTTAGGATTGCAAGTCAAGCAATCTAGTGAAGTAATCCTGATCAATCAGTCTAAATACACTAAAGAGCTACTGAAGAAATATGGAATGAGTACCAGCTCAGCTGCTGCTACACCAATGAGTTCATCTGCCAAACTCGACTTGGATAATTCAGGAATACCAGTCGAAGTTACAATGTATCGAGGCATAATCAGATCTTTACTATATTTGACAGCCAGCCGACCAGATATTATGTTTGCAGTATGTATGTGCGCCGGGTTTCAAGCAAATCCCAAGCAGTCGCACTTCACTTCTGTTAAAAGGATCCTAAAATATTTGAAAGGCACTGAGAATGTTGGTCTATGGTATCCAAGAGACTCAACCTTCAATCTTATTGGATACTCAGATGCTGACTATGCTGGATGCAAAATTGACAGGAAAAGCACCAGTGGGTATTGTCAATTCCTTGGTGATCGATTGATATCATGGGGTTGCAAGAAACAGACATCCATTGCAACTTCCACTGCAGAGGCAGAGTACCTTGCTGCTGGAAGCTGTTGTGCTCAACTGCTCTGGATTCAGCAACAACTCAGAGACTATGGAATTGAGTCCACAGAGGCTCCTATTTTCTGTGACAATACGTCTGCCATTGCCATAACATACAATCCAGTTCTTCATACTCGTACTAAACATATTGACATCCGTCATCATTTTATCAGAGATCATGTTATGAAGAAAGAAATTAGGCTGGAGTATATTTCTACCGAACAACAGGCAGCAGACATTTTCACAAAACCCCAACCGGACGCTAAGTTTTCTTACTTTCGAAATATTCTTGGTTTAATTGAAATTACTTCTTGATTATTTTGTTTGGGTAATGAATTCAGGGGGAATTAGTTAGTTTATGTGCATAAATTTAGGGGGAATTTCTGTTATAGTTCTATCATGGTTATTTAAGCTCAGCTGGTAATACAATGGTCAGCTGCAGTAGGTGTATTCGAACCAGTAGGACTCCACATCCAGTGGATGCTTTCCTACCAGTCGAACCTTACATACCAGCTGATGTTACCAAATATGCTTTGACAAAAATAACCCTCGATACTTATTAACCTAATGAACGTCGGAATTCAAAATTACTTTTGTATAAAAATAAATTATTTCACTCCCGCCTAAATCCTGTCCTTTTATTTATTTGTTAAATCTTTTTAAATCGTTAGATGATCGCCACATATACATGTGTCCGCTCATCTACAGTACGACGTTACATATACTTTCTTATTCACCGCCATTAGTTTCACTACTCTTCTTCTTCAACAAATCACTGCGATTATCTTCTCTTTCAGAAAACCTTACTCCAACAAATTGCTGCTGCTTCTTCCTCTTACTCACTCAAATGTCGAAGAATGTTCAGCCGAGTTTCATCACCAATGCTATTCACGTCGATTTTCATTCTATATCCACATCCTCTGATGAAGAGACCAAGGAAGTTGATACACAGGCTGGATACCTCCGGACTCCTGGTAATCCTGAGCCAGACCCCCTCTTTTTTACAAGAACGAGCTACAAGAGTTCTTTGCTACGGCCAAGGTTGTGGATGACACAGTGGTGGCATCCGTCTCTGGACAGTCGGTCACCATCACCCAACCAGAATTTGCCACACACCTGTGCCTTCCCTCCACCGGACTCACTGATTTCTCCACTATTCCAGCGGAACTAAGAGAAGAGATGCGTCTCACAGTTTCGGACTCTGCTCATCGCCTTCCACGTCCTCCTTTCCGCAAAGTATTGATGAAGAGTCATTATCGACAACTGGCGGACATAATCTCCAAGGGGCTCCTATGTAAGGCAGGATCATTTGATATGATTACCCCTGAAAAGTTTGACGTTGTGAGCGCTATATGCAAAGGGTTGGAGATAAACTGGTCAGCTGTGTTATTTCAAATACTGACTAGTCTCGTAGTATCTGGCAAGGGTCAATCCGGTTTTGCTCTCCCACTCAGCAGTCTTTTTCAGAGCAAACACATTAAGACAGGGGCTCTCTCACACCTTCATCCAGGGAGACTCATCACTCACAAGTATCTTCAACTTCATCGCCAACGAAGTGGCAGAGAAGGCGGGGTGACAAAGCGTCGCTTAACTCAGGTAATCAGTGACTCTGAACAGACTGTCTCGGAATCCGCCGAGTCTTCTCCCCCTCCTCCCCCTCCTAAGAAGCCCAGAACACGAAAAGCTGCTCCTCAGACCGCCCGACAGACAGACATTGCAGCCTCCGACACTATCTCCTCCGCAGGTCCTACAGACGTAAATCCTGATAGGGAACCCAGCCCTGCCATCCCTTCCACTGAGGAACCAACTGCTTCATTAGCCATGGTGCCTGCTCCTTCAATGGTTCCAGTTGACACTCCGTCAGCACTGGTGAGCTCTCAGCAAGCACCAGGCTCTATCAGCTTCAGGACACCCAAGTCATTATGTCCATACTGTCATCCCAAGACCACCCCTGCTGGAAAAGGAAAATCTCTTACGGCTCCAGTGTCCATTCCTGTTGCCTTCGAGATTCAAATGGTCATGGATACAGTGGAAGCCAAACTGCAACCACAGCTGGAGATTTTTGATAGATGGGTAAAGGCCCGTATCAAGGTTCGATTAGATGATTTTGATCAAATTCTGGATCAGGCTAGGGCAGATGAGAACAAAATCCTAGCATATCTTCAAGTCTCAGACCCTGAAACAAGCTTGAAGCTGAGAGATGTTTTTAGCCTGATGATTTATGTGGGTGAACTTCAGGCCCTGGTTGAAACCCGCCTTCAACAATTTAACGGTAATTCAGGAACAGCGAATCATGATAGAGCTGTTCTAAATGCTCTTGGACCCAAGCTCGAAATGGCTGAGCTTGCTCTTCATGATACTCGCATATCCACTGGGATTCACTCTTGCTCCACTACTGAAACTGTTGCCAGCCCTGATCAGCCGGATCTACACACGGTCATTGCAAATTTGGAGATTGTCCCATTTTCTGTGGAGCTCACTTCTACTGCTCTGGAGACTACTCCCCCTGGAGCGGAGGCCGCACCAACTGCCTTGGAGGCAGCCTCCTCGGTTAAAGAACTCTCCTCTCCAACTGCTCCCAGCATCTCCTCTCCTCCCAGCTCTCATAATGATCAACAGCCCCAACCAATGGCTGTTGATCACACCAATGTGGATGCAGTCATACAGAAAGTGGTTCAGCAGGTTACTATATCCTCTGCCAATCATGAACCCAGTGAGTCTTCCCACTCCAATGATCACACCCAGTCGTCTGCTGCTGCGGTTGATCAAGCCACTACTGCATTGGCTGTTCCCCAAAATGAAGAAACTGCAAATTTGGCTGTAACTATCTCAGATTCTACAGCTGCACCGATTGTTGAACCTCCTCTGTTGCCCTCCACTGCAGTTGAAGATGCTCATCTCAGCGCTCTTGTCACTACTATTGATACTCCACTGATTGCTGCAGATCCGTCCATGGTTCAAGAACTTTCTGAAGATTTTTTTGTCTTTACAAACCCTCTGGATGAGCCTCCGAACATTGCTGCACAGCTAGCCAATCTCTCCACTGCTATATCAGCACTAGCAAGTGATGTTCATAAACTTAAGCAGGAAGAGCGGACTGCAACTCTCATTCTAGGCACTCATCAGCAGCACACGGACTTTCAATTCCAGCAAGTCTACCGGGACTTAAGTAGTCTAACGACTACTGTCACCAGACTTCAAACCTTTGCTGAGAATGCAGTGGCAGATGCTTTTACTAGAATTGGCCAGGCGCGTCTTCAGATCACTCAAAATAATGAATCTCTTCATGCTGCCACCTCAATGGCTCTTGGAGAAAAGATTGACGACGCCAAGAAAATCTTGACCGATCAGTTGGCCACCATGCAGGCAGCATTTGCTTCTCAAATTCAAGATATATGCAACAGCCTGCCTGCAGCTCCTCAAATAATTCGCAGACTACCTGAACCCAGCCGAACTGCTCCCTCAACACAGCGGGCTTCAAGTTCAGCTGCTCATTCATCCCCTGCCACTGGAGCACTCACTCAGTCCAGACCAACTGCTCAACCAAGATCTCGGAGTCCGCGCCAACCGCCTGCCGAAAAACGCGACTATTCCAAACATTGGTTCGGGTGCAAATAGTATCGTTTTCTGACTCCTCCTTTAATTACTCTTCTTTATTTACTGTTTTTGTTGACTTTTTCTTTGTATTTACTGATCGACTTAAATACATTCACATTAATTGCAACCTTTTCATTTCTATAAATAGCGGTTATTGTTTGCTCACATAACACACATTCACTCACCATGATTACTTTCAAGCTATTCAAAATTCCCTGGTTTTCTGTTAGATCTTATTCTGCTTCATGGGTTTATTACTTATCTAAATCAACCCCTAATGGGTTGATTACTTATCTAACCCGGCTCCCTTAAGCTTCAGCGTTTGGATCCTGTTCTGATGCTCCTCATCAGTCAGGAACTGCTCACAAGGGACGTATGGGTGCTGATGACAAAAAGGGGGAAGACAGAGATAGACTATTCTCATTAGGTGAATCCATGAACCATGGAAGCTGCCTGATGTATATACGTATGACTCTTCCCGACCTTCTCTCTGAAACAAGGTAGACCGGCAGAGATAGAGTATTCTGATTAGGTCCTCTCTGAAACAAGGTGGATCGAGCTCTTCCTCTCTGAAACAAGGTGGTTCGAGCTCTTCCTCTCTGACACCAGGTGGATCGAAGCTCTCCGGGTCTACAATGCTTGTTTAAAGATTTGTCATGTATCAGCTATTTTGTGTAAACTAAATTGGTCTTAGATTCTATTCAAGTTATTAGAATTCATCTTAAATAAAGATGAATCTCTCTCAATTGTCCAGTTTGATTACAACTTGTAATCTGCTTATATTTAATGAAAATTTCTTTTCCATTATGTCTTCAAGTACTTTCAGGATTCTCATCTTATTTACTCCAGTAGGAAATAGATCATTGCTAAGTTTTGTCATCACCAAAAAGGGGGAAATTGTTGGGAAAACGATTTCTAAGTTTTGGTAATTACAAACCGGATATTAAAGATCAACTGGATGAAGTCCTACCGGATAACAAAGACCAACTGGATGAAGTCCTACCGGATAACAAAGACCAACTGGATAAAGACTCCTACCGGGTGAAGACATAAACTGGATGGACATCAACCGGATGAAGTCATCAACTGGATAAGACATAAACTGGATGGACATCAACCGGATGAAGTCATCAACTGGATAAGACATAAACTGGATGGACATCAACCGGATGAAGTCATCAACTGGATAAGACATCAACTGGATGGACATCAACCGGACAATACATCAGCCGGATGAAGACATCAACCAGATAAGACATCAACCGGATGAAGACATCAACTGGATAAGACATCAACTGGATGGACATCAACCGGACAAGACATCAACCGGGTGAATACATCAACCGTACAAGCTATCAACCGGATAAACTTAAACTGGATTGACATCTACTGGACAACTATCAACTGAATAGTCTCTCACTGAACAAGGACATCAACTGGTCATAAGAGGATGAACGACCAGTTGAACAAAGAAAACCAGCAGAAGTCTAAGCTTCCAGTTAGAGCACTAAGCAACGAGACAAAATCAGTACAACATTCTCTGACAAAGGTACAACATAGCGGCGCACCCTGCTATATCTCCGCCACCATTGCAGTCAGAGTGAAAAGAGCCGTTGCTTTACAAAATAGGAAAGAAGACAATATGAAATTGGAAAGCTAATCTCTTCCATATACAGAAAGGCTACCGTTGGACATCCAAAACCTATAAATACATCCAAGCAGAAAATGAAGAGGAGCTGAGCGATTTTCAACTAAGAGATATACTTCAAAGTAAACAAGAAAGTCATACTACTGATATTCCAAACGTTCAGCAAAGAGCAGACAAACAGCTAAACTGAATCTATGATAGATTATCTTCAATTGAAGTCTGCTGCTCAAAAACTCTCAAAGCTAGAAAGTTTATTCTGTAAAGAGTGTCATAGAATCCATTGTAACCAAAAGTTAAGAAGAGTGTGATTGCTAGGAGTTTAGGCCAAGTGTGTTAGTGCCTAAGAAGGTTGTATACTGTAAAGTGTAAACCAATTCTTCTAGTGAATCCTTCCTGCAAAGGAAGAAGGGGAGACGTAGAAGCGTTGTGCTTCGAACTTCCAGAAACAACTCTCTTGTTATCTGTTTATTGCTTTATTACTTCAGTTTTATTCCTCACAAGTTCTGTAGATGTCTTCCGCACTATAATAAGTGTCTACTGACTTGCCTGATATTGAGAAGCAACTGTAATACTTAACAGTTTACAGTTACCCAGAAAAGAAATCGAAATTGTATCTAGTGTTTATTCAACCCCCCCTTCTAAACACTACCCCGATCCTAACATGTTTTTTCTCCCGATCGATCGGTAAATGCTAGTTTTTTGAACTTTAGCTACAGCCCTCGACCGATCGATCGCTTCACCCAACCGATCGATCGCTCGCCTCCATTGATCGGTCGGTTGGTGCTTCCGATCGAATGGTAGGAGCCAGAAATTGCACCCTAAGCTATGTCTCTTGATCGGTCGAACAGTTCAGACCACCGATCGGTCGGTCGATTGCTGCTATTACCCGAAAATCTCCGTTTTTAACCATTTATCAACCTCCACACATACACACCACCAACCCAACATCATATCTCCTTTCCCACACACCCAAAACCCTTCATTCGCAACCAATATTCCACAACTCACACATAAATTCAACAAGGTAGCAAAACTCAAAATCCCCCAAGAACATAAATCTCATATTTTTAACAAAATCACTAATACAATTCAATAAAACATTCCTCAAAGCATAATGACTTACTTTTGGTAAGAATCCTTAACATTTGAGCCAAATGGATTATTTTGCCTTGGATTTGAAGAAAGGAGAGTTTGAAAGAGAAGGGTGTGAAAATCTGTTTATGGTGTGTGATGTGGCTAGAAATAGACACATCTATTGCGCTTAATTGTCTACGATTTGGTATATTTTGATGGATAAATTGATGCATATGCTATCTAATCGTATATTTGTGAAAATATAGGTGGAATCGAAGAAGTCGAGCTAATAACGATGAATAAGGACCAAGAAATGCATTGGCGTTGATAAGGAATCAAAGTAGGCCAAGAAAAATGCATAAAATGTGTTGAAGACTCGAGATCCATCGCCAATAAAGAAGAGTTCGATCGCCTATGGGTAGAAAATTGGGCAACAAAATTATCGAGCCAGCGATCGATCACCACCTTTCCAGAGATCGATCGCCACCAGAAATTTGAAAAGTTTGGATTCTTGATTTATTTCATTCCTACATGGATTCTAATAGTTTGACACCTCGATGAGCGGAGATCGGATTAGTTTTCTTTCCCTTGCTTTTATTTATCGTTTTTCTTAGTTATGCTTATCTAGTTTTTAATTCTTGGTTGAGGAAGATGAATCCTTGGATTTATTTATCTTGGGGAGATTCTTACGCTTTTGTTTATCAATTTTTATTGAATATCAATGTTTTCTTATGTAAAGATGATATGATTTGTGTTTGTTTATTGGATTGACAACCTAATAGCTTGCATGTAATCTAATGCTAAATTTGATAATTGTTTGATTAATCGAATTGATGAAGCAACTAAGATTGACAATTGCCTGCTGTTGGTGTTTTTAAATTCTTAGGGAAAACCATTGACTAAATTTATATAAACCACTTGTGTTTATGTTGTTTAGATTCATCACTCACTAGTTTTGAATGATGTCATGATTTTAATCTTGAATATGCATATAAATATTGATTGATTGATGAAAGTTAAATTAGAACGCTTGGACTAATTGACTAGGAATAAGGTGAGGGAGGAATTAGATTTTCAATTGATGGATATTCAAATAAAATTGAATCTTTTGTGAATCGATGAAATAGATGATAATATACAAGGTAGAGTCGACTGATACCAAGAATCACTTTAATTAGTTTAATCTTTAGTTTTAATTTAATTAGTATAATTCACTCACAACCCCATTGTTTAATTAATTGTTTTGTTTTTTTATTTCATTAACATAAGAATTTACACATCCTCGTGGGATCGATCACTACTGACACTACTACGTTTTTGTTATCAATCTTGAGGATTGAGTGGGGTTAATTTGGGCGTACAAGATAAGCGCTACCAAACTTTGACGCCGTTGCCGGGAAGACATTGTATATTTTGTGTTAATATTTTTTGTTTTTCTTTCTTTCTTTCTCTTTCTTCTTCTTTCTTTATTTCTCCATAGTGCTACGTTGGTTTGTTTGTGCTTACATGTGAACATCTAATCTCGAACCACTGAGGCACATTGATTGTCATGGCGGAATATAGTAGCTTAGACAAATTGGAGTATCTTGTGCACCAACATGGCGTAGAAAATGGACAAAGTGCATACAACTCAAGTTGGAATGATCATCTCAATCTCAACTACGCAAATCATTGGATGAATCCACCCCCACCTTACATGCAGTCCAACCTACCGCCAAACATACCACAATATCCATCATTGCCACAACAACCTCAATACCATACCCCTGGTGAGTCTTTAGAGGATCTTGTTTTAGAACTTAATTATAGTACTTTACAATTTCAACAGGAATTCAAGGCTAGCGCTTAGAATTTGTGTACTCAAATGGAGCAAATAGCAACATCGATCAAGAGGCTAGGAGAGCAACAAGAGACCCCATGGGAGAATATGGTTGCAATAGCCTCAATGAGTGATGAAGAGCTAGAAACCCCGAGGAAGGTGGTACTGATGCCACCCAAGCTAGCAGAGGAGACACATGTGCCACTAGAATAAAATGAGCTTGCACATCAAACACCTCCACGAGGTATGTCTCCCACAATCCCCTATGTTGAATGTGAACATGAACCCTGTGCTGAGAAAAAGGAACTGAGGGTCGAATACCGTGAGGAAATGGACATGTTTGATGATTTTTTTTCCGACAATGAGGAGAAGGAAACCCCTACTAAATGCACGGATCCAGGTATGTTCACTGTCCCATGCACGATTGGAAATAATAGAATTGATAAGACCATGCTAGACTTAGGAGCATCAATCAATGTTATGCCTTATTCAACTTATACCTCTTTAGAACTACGACCTTTGAAAAAAATCTGAAATTGCTATTCATTTATCAAATAGGTCTACTGTACACCCTGGGGTAGTACTTGAGGACGTTCTAGTGAAAGTTGATAAATTGGTCTTTCCTGCTGACTTCTACGTACTTGACATGGAAAATGATAATAAAAGCAACTCTATTCTGTTAGGGAGACCATTTTTGAAAACTTCAAAGTGCATAATAGATGTAAGCGATGGTGCTTTTAGTATGGAGTTTGATGGTGAGATAGCTAAGTTCAATACTCATGGTCCCATTCCTTCTTCTATTACTGATTACACTACTGCCATCACCAATCACTTATCACTAGAACAATCACATCTTGTCACTGAGAATAAATTAGGGGTAACTACCGATCGACTTGATTACAATGGAGGTACGGAAGAAATTTTGACTGATAATTCATGCATTATTACTACTTAACCAAATTCTCCTTCTAAAAATATTAATTTTGAATTGCAGGTACCTGATATTGAGCTGAAACTTCCTCCTGAACGATCTCAAGATGCATCTTTAGAAAACGAGGGGATGAGAAAAGGGTTGAGGACTTCTAAGAGGTACAGGGTGAATAAGCATCTCCTTCGTGTTGTCAGCAGAATACTGAGGTGGAAAAAGGTGGAATTGGACACCAAACGTGACCCACCATGAGCATGAGCACTGGAGTCGGGCCAACGACGTTAAACAGAGGCGCTGCTTGGGAGGCAACCCAAGGGGAGTTAATTTTCTTTTTCGTTTTTTTATTGCTTTATTAATATTCCTTACAATTTTGACTTACATTGGGGACAATGTAAGATTTAAGTATGGGGGAGAGATTAGTAGTGTGTTATTGATTTCTTATTATAATACCCAAAAAAATTGAAAAATTTGAAATTTTTGAGCTCATAGTTAGTGATGAACGCATGCTTAGAATCACTTGCCCATGATAAAACCTAATTGATGGCATGCATGTTTTTGAACATATACGAATTGTTAACCTTGGAACACTTTGAACTCTAATGCAAATTATGCTTTGACTTAGTAGTTAAATATTCTGAGCACGAATCTGTCATGACTTGTGAAGTGTGCATAGCGTAGTGAAGATTGCGTGAACTTTGTGATAGTCTTATGAAGTATCTAATACATGCTAGAACTTAAATACATGCTCTTTGATGCGTATGTCTAGACTACTTGCGAACATGAAAGTGATATAGGTAATCTTTGATGCGTTTGAGCCTTTCAAGCCTACCATGTAAATAAAATTATCCCTAATACCCTTTTTGAGCTTTAATGTAAAAGAATGGTTGTGTGCTAAGCATACAAACAACCCCCATTCAACACTCTTTAAATAAGCTTATCATCTTCCCTAACGAGCCTAAATATAATTTAAATCCATACCTTCGAAGGGAGTAAGATGTGTTTCATTCACATGCACTTATGTTATCATTGAATCATTTATTTGTGAGCTTATTGTTAAAAGAATGAGATGCATGAAAGAAAAGGGATGCCTTGAGAAAATTGCTAAAAATATGATTCCAATGGGAGCCAAGGCACAAAAGAAAAAGAAATTGAAATAAACCTTGCAAAAATGAACAAGTTTTGAAAAAAAAAATCATGCAAGAAGAGAAGTTTATATTGTGCATATCATTATACTATCTTGTTTGATACATCTTTACCCTTTCATTATAATCAGACACGTTGATTGAGTAGTACCGCCACCCAAAGAGGATGTATTCCTGCTGCCACTAGATACGACGGAATATGATCCAGTGTTGGCGCCGACCATGTAAATAAATGAAAAGCACCATGGGGAAGAAGAATTATTATTTTTGAATATCTCCTTCAAAGATTACAAATAAATAGACTAAGAAAATAACAGATTATAAAATCAAATCTAATCTAACTATCATATTATCCTACCAAATACTAAAGGTCTTGCAGTTAGGGTGATCTATCCCATCTCGGATAGTCAGTGGTTCAGTCCAGTTCAAGTGGTTCCAAAGAAGACTTCCATCATAGTGATAAAGAACAAGGAAGATGAGTTCGTTCATGCTTGTATTCAAAATGGGTGGAGAGTTTGCATGATTATCGAAAGCTGAATGTTGTGACTAGAAAGGAACACTTTCCTCTACTCTTTATTGATCAAATGTTTTAGAGGTTAGCTTGTCATAAAAACCTGAACTTTCTTTCATCTCCTTCCTCTCTTGCACATTCTGTCACACCTTTGAATGTGTTTAACTTACACACATTCAGATATGCTATAGTTACTGTATGATATCTTTTTTTTTTTTATTTTTTAATTTATAAAATTACGAAATTACTCTTCCTTGAAAATCTTAACAATTACAAAAATGTCATTACACAATCTTGTAAATTCGGATATCTTAATGGACGAATTAGCAAAGGTAATCTAAATGAAAGTTGTAGATCTATATCTTGGCTTTCATTAAGCTTTAGAATCACTCAATTTGGATACCTGGCAATAAAGTTATGTCAAATTTACCAAACTATGTCAATGTTACGTATGGTATATTTTGGGATACCTTTGCCCTGCATTCTAAGAGAATTCAGTCAAAACTCAAAACATAAATGTTGTAGCAATCTAAGTTGCTTTCAATGAAATTAGCCTAATCCATTTGGACTAAGCTACAACTACTTATGCTAGAAACCGTAAGAGATGTCGCTTATCTGTTGCACTCCAGCACACGTGTCAAGCATAATGACAAGCACTATTCCGTGCCTTCATCAAACTATAATAGTTATGTTAATAATCATATAATTATTTAGTGTTTCAACTTGATTTACGATAATACGAGATGAGGACCTTACATGATCTGACATATGTCAATGAGTTGGGAGTCATGGTTTTGAGTTTCTTGAAGAGTTAACTGTGAGACATTTGTTTGAAATCAAATGGAATTTTTTTTTTTTTTTTCACTCAATGTTCATCTTTCTATTTTGTATTTGTCAACTGCTGCTTCTATGATACAACCTACATGATAAGTTAAGGGGATCTACATCTTGTTTTGTAGGTTGACCATTTGTTCCAGCACCGGATGAATAACAGTATAAATAATGCTTCTAATTATTTGAAGCAATTTCCTTCTCCCGTATTAACATATTACAGCAAGCATTGGATGAAAACGGATGAAACTGGACATAAATAAAGCTTCAATCTTGGCCTAAAAGTCTAGGTACCCGACACCATCGGACAAATTTTGGGTACCCGGCAGTCAGGAATGTCGCCAATTGGTTCGAGTAATGTTTTAACTACCCGGAAACTTTGGCTACCCGAACCCAAAACCCAACCCGATTCTCACCCCTATCTGTGTGTTTTTAGGCTACTCAACTCCCAAAGTGCCTATCTTTGCTATCACACGCCTTCACAAGAACTATATGTGTCTCGACATGTCACATTTCATGAGACCATATATCCTGAAATGCATACACAACCACCTCAAGAACCCAAAGCACTCAAAACATCTCCCTGCTTTCTGGAACTCTACTACACCTTCCACATGCAGACAACCAACTTTTACCTATATATGCATCACACAGGAACAGGAATAGAATCCTCTATCCTCTGGATCAAGACAACCTAGCAGTCACCTCACCCACTCAGGTAAATTCTCATATTCCTATTGTTCCTCAAAGAAATCATGCTATGAATACTAGGTCCATGGACAACATTTTCCGCTTAAAGCAACTTCATACCACCACCAAACACCCTATCCCTAAATCAGCTGAACCCAAATGTGTTAGTCAAGCACTAAAAGACCATTGTGGCTCAAAGCAATGTTTGAGGAAATTACAGCCTTGATTAATCATGAGACTTGGGAACTTGTTCCATCTGACTCCGGACAAAACCTTGATGGCTGCAAGTTTATTTTCTGAATAAAAAAAACTTGATAAAACCATCAATAGACACAAAGCACGCATAGTAGCTAATGGCTTCCACCAAAGACCAGAAATCGATTACTCTTAGGCTCCGTTTGGAGTGGTTGATAACATTAGTAATCTTTGTATTACTTGTCATATCCCATGTTTTTTTTCGATTTTTAACACAAATTATCCCACCATATTTATCACACTCTAATCCCACTTTATAACAAAATGACATAAATGCCCCTTCCCGCCTTTTTCACTATCTCAAAATTTGAAATTCCCGTCAAAAAATAATTATATATTATTATTATTATTACTATTATATATATATATATACACATGCACGCACATGTGTGTATATGAATATATATATATATATAATAATAATAATAATATATATAAATTATATATATTACTATTATTATTATTTATATATATATTATGATTATTATTATTCTATATTATGATTATTGTATTATATTAAT
This sequence comes from Haberlea rhodopensis, assembly GCA_907163345.1. NCBI lineage: Eukaryota > Viridiplantae > Streptophyta > Magnoliopsida > Lamiales > Gesneriaceae > Haberlea > Haberlea rhodopensis. The sequence continues at coordinate 3,066,733 of CAJQUN010000023.1, read as the reverse complement.
ATATATATATACTATTAATGATTATATATATTAACTATTAATATTATTAATATTACCATAATATTTTATTATTATTATATTAGAATGTAATAATAATTATAAATTATCTATTAATATATATTATTTATTATATATATAACCACACCCGAATAGATATATATATAATATATAATTAATGTTATTATATATATATGTATATTATGAGTATTATTATTCTATATTAGTATATATATATTTTTATGATTAAGATATATTATATTAATTTATATATTACTTTTTATTATTAATGGTTATTATTATATTATTAATATTTTTACTTAATATTAAATATATTTTTATTATTATATTATAATGTAATAATAATATATATTATTACATATTATATATACTATTATTATTATATATATACATACATACGTATATATATATTATAATTAATGTTATATTTTATTATTATAATAATAAGGGTATTTTTGTCATTGTATCAAATAATAATCCTTATCAACAATCTTATCCTTCAATCAAACGTCATATAATTTATCACATACTATTTTACAATCATTTCATAACTTTTTAATCATTACATTACTTATCATATCCATAACTTCAAACGGTACCTTAAGATATTTAGTCCGTTTATAAAACCAACAACACTCTGGCTAATTATTTCCATTGCTGTCATGAATGGGTGGTCATTAAGGCAACTCGATATCAATAATGCTTTTCTTCAAGACAACCATGACGAAACTGTGTTTATGCATCAACCTCTAGGCTTTGAGGACAAATCCAATCCACATTTTGACTATAACTTGAAAAAGAGCATCTATGGGTTGAAACACGCCCCACAACAATGGTACAAGGCACTTCAAGATGCACTACTCAATCTTGGTTTTATGCACTCGGCTATGAACACATCACTCTTTATTTACTCACCTAACAATGTCCTATGCTATTGTCTCGTGTATGTCGATGACATTATTATAATAGGGAGTACATCAAGTTTTGTTCCCGGAATCATTAAACAAATCAGCAACAAGTTCTCTGTAAAAGACATGGGCGATCTACATTTTCTCTTGGGTAATGAAGTTGTCCCTACACCCAGGGGTGTCTTCATCTCACAACACAGATACATCCTAGACTTAGCTCAAAAAAACTTCAATGGAGGAAGCAGAAGAAATACAAATACGCATGTCCACAAGCAAGCATTTCAATCTGAATGATGCCTTCGAATCTATTGGGGCCATGCAATATCTATGTCTCACAAAATCCAACATTGCCTTCACAGTTAATAGGCTCTCACAATTTATGCACAAACCAACATATTCTCATTGGGTTGCAGCCAAAAGAGTCTTAAGGTATCTCAACAAACATTGTTTCATGACGTACTTATCCCGAAGAACAGTAAGCTAAAGTAAGTTACTTTTGTCGATGAAGATTGGGCTGTCAATAATGATACAAGAGTTTCAACAACAGCCTCCATCACATTCCTTGGATCAAACCCAATTTTATGGTATGCTTGCTAACAAAAAGCTGTCTCTAGGTCCTCCACAAAAAGCTGAATTCCGTGCCTTAGCTGCATCAACCTCTGAAACAGTTTGGCTTCATTCACTCCTCAGTGAACTTGGAGTACAAATCATGCAAACACCGCAAGTATTCTGTGACAATATTGGCTCAGTTCAGTTTAAATCCAGTGCAACATAAAGCATATTGAATTTGATCTCTTACTTGTTTGTGATCTTGTCAAGAAGGGAGACATCACTGTTAATCATGAGCACACATTAGACCAACTGGCAAATCTGTTCACAAAGCCACTATATCACAACAATTTTCAAAGTTTAGGTTCCAAGATTGGAGTTGCTATTGATGGAACCTCCGTCTTGTGGGGGCATATAAGGAAAGCTAGAGATAATATTCAAAGCACATCCTCTCTTATTCTTTAACATTGCATTAATAAAGCTTGATATAAAAAAAAAATATAATAAACAGAACCCAAATTTTCACACACTTCATTGAATTTGAAATATTGCCAAGAAACATAAAATACAAATATTAATGTTCATTGAATTTGTGATTCACTCTCATTGTGAAACTAGAGCCTTTCATATAACTAAATCTCAATCGCAGACAAAACTTCAGACAGAAACTCCATTATGGCACCACCAGCTCCCGCCAAGACCTCCACTCCAGTGCTGCCAACTTCTCCAGCCAAGACTTCCACGGCACTGCCAACTTCTTCCGCCAAGACCTCCACTGCAGCGCCACCTTCTTCGGCCATGATTTCCTCCAATAGCCCACCAGCTTCTCCTTCTTCCTCCACCTCCATATCTTCTTCTTCTTCTTCTTCTTCTTCACCATGGTGATTTCCGCCATGCCCGCCTCCCAATAGTTTCTTATTCGCCATCTTCTTCATTTTGTGCATAAACTCAGTTAGATGATGCTCTTCCGTACTCTCTCTGCCGGGACATTCTTCAGGTTTGTGGTCATTCGGATCCTCCTTGTGGCCAAGGTGGAGGATATCCTCTACTTTGTCTTTTATTTTTGACTTGATCTTCTCACGTATCCCCGACATTTTTCCTTTTTATTCTCGGTATATACAGTATTTGCTCTATTTTTTTCAGAAAGGAGAAGAGTGTAAATATGTATATTGATTAAACACCACAGTTATATATAACTAAAGGTGTTATTTAAAAAAATAACCCACATTTAAAAAACATTTAACAAAATAACCTAAAATATAAAACCTTAATTTTTTGACCCAAAACGCCAATTCAATTGGCGTGTTCAGAGTTGGCGTGACCAACTTGAAAAGTTGGTCACGCCAACTCAAGTTGGCGTGTCCAACTTGTTTTTTTATTTTTTTTAAATATATAAAACATAATTTAAAATAAAAAATATATAATAAAAATATGTCTCACCTTATCATTATCCAGAAAATATATTAACTCAATATAATTTGATAATTTTACACAAAACCAAAAATTTACATGATTTTGTAAGTTAATATAAATTGTTCCTTCAAAAATATATTACCAAACATACTTTTAATCTTTAAATCACCTCTCAAGTTGGCATGTTCATCTTAGTTTTTTTTTTAATAAAAAAACAAACAATTTATAATAAAAAAATATAATAAAAATATGTCCCATCTTATCAGGTAAATTGTAAAAACATCGTCTATATTTTTAAAATTTTATTTAAACAATTTTTTTATTATCAAATTCTAAAAAAAATTGCGGCATGGAATGGCCGTCGCCGAACATTATTAAATTTTTTAAATATAAAATTTATATAATTATCTCATCACCTTACTCGTAACAATTGATGACATGAAACATTGCACATGGTTTCACTTCAAACCAAAGAACGGATGCAGCATTATCGTAACGATGATTACTCTTAGGGATGTCAATGAGACGGGTCGAAACTCGTACTCGTATTAATAATGTTCCGGGACAGCCATTCCGAGCCGCTCGCGAACTTTAATATTTTAGTAATATAAATATATATTAAATAAATACCCGAAATGTTCAAAATATATTTATTTAATATATATTTATATTAATAAAATATTAAAGTTTGCGAGCGGCTCGGAATGGCTGTCGCGGAACATTATTAATACGGGTACGAGTTTAGACCCGTCTCATTGACATCCCTAAAAGTAATCATCGTTACGATGATGCTGCATCCGTTCTTTGGTTTGAAGGAAACCATGTGCAATGTTTCACGTCATCAATTGTTACAAGGAAGGTGATGAGATAATTATATAAATTTTATATTTAATAATTTAATAATGTTCCGCGACGGCCATTCCGTGCCGCAATTTTTTTTAGAATTTGATAATAAAAAAATTGTTTAAATAAAATTTTAAAAATATGGACGATATTTTTACAATTTACCTGATAAGATGAGACATATTTTTATTATATTTTTTTATTATAAATTGTTTGTTTTTTTATTAAAAAAAAAACTAAGATGGACATGCCAACTTGAGAAGTGATTTTAAAGAATAAAAGTATGTTTGGTAATATATTTTGAAGGAACAATTTATATTAACTTACAAAATCATGTAAATTTTTGGTTTTGTGTAAAATTATCAAATTATATTTGAGTTGATATATTTCTGAATAATGATAAGGTGAGACATATTTTTATTATATATTTTTTATTTTAAATTATGTTTTATATATTTAAAAAAAATAAAAAAAACAAGTTGGACACGCCAACTTGGTTGGCGTGTCCAACTTTTATTAAAAAAAAAATAATAAGATAAAAGTTGGTCAGGCCAACTCAGTTGGCGTGACCAACTTTTCAAGTTGGTTCCGTCAACTGAGTTGGTGTGACCCCTGAACACGTCAATCCAGTTGGTGTTTTAGGTCAAAAAATTAAGGTTTTATATTTTATGTTATTTTGTTAAATGTTTTTTAAATGTTGGTTATTTTTTTAAATAACCCTAACTAAAGCAAGTGTGGAAAATACGCTGTGAGTTGCATTATTTTATTCAGTCTGGGTCAACGCCTATAGTTGTTGAAGCGTTCATATTCCTCCAGTAGGGTTAAGGCGAATCAGCAATATTTTTAGCAGTCTTTTCGATGATCAAGTCGTGAAAAAAAGATATAAAACATCAGGCAATAATAAGCATAAGCCGTGTTTGGTTGTGTTATTTGAAAACACATATTCTATTATTTATTGAGGTGTATTGGACTATTGCATAAATGGTCCATCGACACTATCTCAGTTGAGGTCGCGTAAGCCGCTGTTTTAGTTCCGTTGATATTTTATGGAACGGTCGTTGTTATTCTTGCGAATTCTTTTTAGGGGATATTTACTATGTTTTACACTTCAAAAAGGTGATAGTATATAATAACACTCTGCCTTATCTATGTATTTAGGGGGTGTATTCATTATAGACTAAACAAAATTACTCATATGATTACTTTCGTTATAATAATAATTTTGATTTTAGTTTAAAACCTCATGCAAAACATTTGTATGTCCACAACTAAATTTAATAGTTAAAATTTGTCATAAATTTTTATCATATACAAATAAAAATATGATGTTTGATCTCAATTTAGTCGAGGTACATAATACTTTGGTCAATTATGTTTTACAAAATATATAAAAATATTGTACAAAATTTGATCTATCAAAATTTTACTAATTACATAATAATAATAAAAAATATAGTTATATGATATTATTTAAGACCTTAGTATTGTGTTTCTCTAAAAAATAATATTTGTAATAATTTTTTTAATATTTAGACAAAGTATTTAATTATTTTAACAGTTTAAATACATAATGCGTCAGTCCTTTGCCAAATAAATGAACTATAATAAAATGATTTTAAATTGAAAATTAATTGGTCATGCACAAAAATTTAATTGAAATAATCAAAATATCAAACAAAAGAATAAAAAAATATACAAAATATTTTCAAAAAACTGTAATATATTTAGCATGTTAATTTTTTTTGTAAAAAATAAAATAGATTAAAGAATATTTTTAAAAATTAGTGATCAATATATCAAATTAAACAAATCAGAATTAAATTTAAATTGGTTTAATCGATTATTGAGATTGAATCAATCTTATATGCCCTTTCGAAATTTGAGAGAGATTTTGAAATTATATTAATTAAAGAATGATATAAATATTATAAATCATTATATAAGACAAATATTATGACTAAATCTTATAATACAATTATTATAGTAGTTAATGTGAACTATAATTTATGGTAGGTTTTGAAAATTAAATAACATTTTTATACTGTTAGATGCAATAATTGCTTTTGCTGTGAGAGCAATTGAAATGTGATGTTTGGATTATTGTATAATTTAAAATATTAGAGTTGTATCGTTACCACGAGGTATAGCTTTTGGTACAACAACAAGCGTTTGATCATACAATTGCTATTAGAGCAAAGATCAAGTGTTCGATTCTTATGAAAATATGGTGCAATTATTAGGAGAGCGATGGTTGGATACAACAATTATCCCTGCTGTGAGTGCAATCAAAACTTGATGCTTGAGCTATTGTACTGTTTAAAATATCAGAGTTGCACTATTACCATCAGCTATAACTTTTTTAAAGTGACAAGCGTTTGATCCTACGTTGGCAATTAATTAGATAAAAAAGTATATTAGCGTAATTAACAATGTATGTAGTGCAAATAATAATACCGTTTTAGAGTTTTTCCCCAATATATTTTATCTATATAATAGTTGTTACATATTAATTTTTTGATCAATCTTGTTGAAGAATGCATATTTTTAACGAGAGCCTAATGATTAGAAGGAATTATCTTGTTTTACCAACCAATTTGTTGCCCGTTAAAACTTTATTAAACAAATTGTTTGAGTGTACTAGTAACGTTGGCGGCATGTAATACGCCATTGAATTATTCAAAACTAAAAAAATAAATTTAAAAACATATTAATGATGGGAATTGGTATTTGAATATATAAGTACAACTGTACAAGTCGGATTTATATTAAAAATACTTAAATCCAATAACTGAAACTATATATTTCGGTTAATTTTAGATATAGCAAAACTTAAAAAAAAATAATAATAGACAAGGGAATTTGTTGTCGAGCAGCTTAGTTTCAATTCAACATTTTCCATTTGTGCACTTCCAAAATTAATCTTTTTCTCAATAAAAAATGAGAAAAATAAACAATTAGCAATTTTATTTTGTCCTCCTATCAATTTCACATTACTTTTATAATACATTAATCATTTTATTAATTTTCAACAGCTTCCATAAAAATTATTTTTATATATTCTTTAGCAGACTATTACTTTAATAACGGAATAAATTATTTATAGTTGTTTTTTTTTAAATTATGTGATTATGTATATATAAATGATGATCGATATGAGGGGGTTCGAGTCTGATGTATTGAACTCATTTGCTGAAATCGTTAAAGTGATTGATCAGTTCACCTGTGTGACAGTTGAGTGAGCTGCAATAGCCTTGGTTCTTAAAGTGTGTACCGTGATTATTTCGAGTTTGGTGCAAGAAATAAAGCGGAAGATACTCGAACTAATATGCTCTAAAATTGATTCAGCAAAGTAAAATCTGAGCAAAGATAAGAAGCCAAATATAGAAATATAAATGCACAAAGATTTGTATATGGAAGTTCAAAATTGATGTTTTTTCAACGTCTCCCCTTTTTCCACTAAATGGAATAATCCACTAGAAGACTTTATTTTATTCAAATTATTTGACAAACCCATTTCAACAAAATATTTTTATGTTTTGATCATTGTTATTTAGTAATTAGATAAAAATAAAAATATATTAGTGCAGCACCGCCTATCGGTGTAAGTAAATTACATGCATCGATAAGTGGGTGCATGTGAATTACATGCATCACTGAGTCTATTGTTACATGTAAATTACATGCACCGATAGACTTATACTATATTTAACAAAAAAACATAGTCTTTTTATATATAATTTTGAATATGGAACACTTTTTCCTCATTAATTTTTTTAAACCTTAACTTTTGATTTAATGAGGGTTTCAATAATATGATTGTTTCAACAGACAAAATGAGTGTTTTAAATCTTGAAGTTTATTCAAACTGAATGGCTAGGGCATTGGTTCATTGGCTTGTATGGCATCTTATGCTAACAGTTTGGAGTTTGATTTATGGATAATCGAATCGAGCTAAATATCAAGAAGAAATCAAAGACTTGAATTTGAGCTCGAGCTCGAGCTCTCGAATAGTTTAATCATTTTACTTAATTTGTGTCAAATTAGAGTTCGCCTCGAAACATTTTAGCATGTATGCAAGCAATTTGAACTATTGCTTGAAAATAAAGGTTTGAAAGATTAAAAATATATTTAATTATATAATTATAGTAAGATATTACAATTCACAAACTATCGAACAAATTATTTGGGTTTCTATTCGACTCGGAAAAGAATTCAAGCATATTAGAGTTCGGCTCGAAATCAATAATTTTGAATAAGAATTGGATATTTTCGAGCTGACTCAAAGAGTTCACGAGTCAAATCCATTCGTTTGAAACCAAGTTTGACTATGATCCTAGTATTAGGTTCCAATAGCGAAAACTAGACCTGACCACGGTTCAGAACCGACGGTTCAAAAAACATCGACTCTTAACCTTAACCTTCCTTGATGGTTTCGGTTTCATGAACCGTCGATTACGGTTCCGGTTATGGTTAACCAATGGTTACGATTACGGTTTGACCCTTACTTTTTAAATAAGAAATTAAAATATTCTTAAAATTTGAAGTGTAAAAAGTGTTTAAATGTGCTTTCATCCATGGGTTAAACATAAAATAACATGAAATAAATTCAAGCTCACATATCAAAATGTTTAAGATATCTTTTTTTGGTTAATATATATAAACTATAACACTATATTGAGATCCACAAGACTTTATAGCTTAGTAGTTGAAGCTAATTATTCAAGTTGGAGGTTATGAGTTCAAATCTAAACCATAACATATATTTTAATTTAAAAATGTAAAATAAATTAAAATAACCCTTGAACAGCCGGTTAACCGACGATTAACGGATTATCAAAATTATGACCCTTAACCATTCATTCTGTAGACGGGCCGGTTACGAGTTCGACCCTTCGAACCGTTGACCCGATTAACCGACCCGTTGACCACAGGCCGGTTTCAGACCTATTCATATTCGATGATGACCCTCTAGCGAAAACATTATTTAGTGGAGGAAATTAATTAAAGCAATTTCGGATTTTGCCCTATCTTGGTATTAAAGTAACACCCATCTTCATTTTTGCCCCATACATCTCATCATATAATATAATAAAGCTATCTAAACGGTGACAACATATTTGACTTTCAAAGCAGTACATCCATTTTTTTTTGCAAGTTGCCATTTGTTTTATACATTTACAAATACAAACACAGTTGTCTACACAAACTTCATTTTACATGATTTATTAGAATACAGCTGCTTGACTCCGTTCTACGCGTTTCGCAAGACTGAATTTAAAAGGAAAAAATAATAATTTCATGCATATTTACCACTTATATAACAGTGAAGCCTTGTTGAAGTTTTATGCATTCCATTCCTTTAATTCCTGAAATAAACAGGTATAGGAATATAATTCACAGTGAGAGTAAAATCATGTCCGGGATGAGTGAGAGGATCAAATCGAAAATAAAGAACAAAGTGGGGGATGCCCTCCACCTTACCCACCACAAGGAGGAAGAACACTCCGGCGGCAAGCATAAAGAGGAGGAGGAGCATGGAGGCGGCCATTTAACGGAGCTCATGAGCAAAATTAAAAAGAAGACGAAGAAGAAGATATTGGGCGGCGGCCATGGCAGAAAAAACCATCACAAAGAAGAGGAAAATGGACAGTACAATGAAGAAGGTGAAGAGGAAGAAGAGATCGGAGAGGAAGAGGAAGAGGAAGAGGAAGAGGAATGTGAAGATATAGAGGCGGTGGTTGAAGAAAGCGGTGGCATAATCGAGAGATTGTCCGAGTTTTTATCTGGGATTGAGATTTAGAGGGTTTGAGATTATTTATTATTACTGTATTTTTAAAAAAATTTCAGAATCATTTTCTTTGGGTTAATTTTTACTTTCCTAAATTGTGAAGATTGAATTGATAGTAAGCATGAGTTCATTTCAAATTATTACGAGTCTATTCGCTATATCTATATTATCTATAAATTATGAACATTGAATATTTATTTATTTAAAGATACTGATGTGATTTGTTATTTTAAGTGTTTGGTAGAATGAAGTGTTTACGAAAAATAAAAATGAACACACCAAGATTTTTACGTGGAAAACCCTCAAATTGAGAGAAAAACCACGGGACCTAGTCCAGTATAAATTTCACTATCACACTTTTTTGATTACAGGACTTTTGGGACACCACTTACAATCGTCAAATGACTCTATAAAAATATCCCAGAAAAAATGATGAAAATGACCGAACAGAAGTGAATATGCTCTCTTCGGAGTCTTTTTGCATAGAAAAATCCAACCCCTTTCAATGAGACCATCCGCGGGTATTTATAGGGCTGTTCCCAGTGATTAATTCGAGGGAGATTCGAAACACGATGTCCTTTGATCGTGGCTTAACTGGGGGCCAAACGTGTCCGAGAAATCAGCGTCCCATTATTGCACGTTTATTCACGTCGGTTGATTTGTTGGTCATCCCCGGGTCTTCAGCTAATCTTTGACCAGAAAATCGAGGAGGGTTTAGAAGCTGTTCGGTAAAACCCTGCTCGGTGTTATCTGTTCGGTATATGACTTGTTCGGTTCTTGGGGGGGATTTTACCCGAGAAAATCAATATGTCATATGACATCAGATACTAATAGCTAAAATTACGATATTTAAATAATTATTCAAATTAATTGTTAGAATATATTTTTTCACATCTATATATTTTTATATACATGAAAATACGAAGATCTGAGAAAACTTACAAAATATTCTAAATAAATCAAACTAAGTAACCAATGGAGATTTTCTTGATGAAATAAAATTATACCCCATTAAACAAAATTTGTGCAGACTTGTACTCAAATTTGTCCATGTTATCGTATCTTCGTTAGCTATGAAAATATATACATCGAATAAATGGATCTATTTTATGGGATCGTGACGGTGATTAAAGTTCAACCACACAAATTATATAAAAAAAGGTAAGAAAAGTACTTCATGTACGAAGTCCACATATAGACTACGAAATGCATAAAGATGGGTTAGGTATTATTTCATTTATTTATACATAAATAAATAAAATAATATATCCAAGTGGTCACCATTTCAAGCAATTTGGACCTGTTCGCAATTTTTCTGATAAAATTCCATATCGAAAATATAATTGACTAGAAGATTTTGCAAAGTACAACCCCTTTTATTTGAATGGATTGGATATGGGGGTGGAAAGTTCACACAATTGTGCTATAATAGGTCGTGTTCTTAAAATTACTGTATCTAGAGATTAGATCGAATTTGATTTAAGAAACCAAGTGCAATACACATTAACAAACATGTTCTAAAATTAATTAAACAAAGTAAAGATCATAGTTAAAACAACACAAAAAAGATAGATGTACATAGATTTTGTTTCACAATTTTGAATGTGGTGTAATCTTTCTACTTCTCTCATTTTTCTACTGAATGGATTCATTTCACTAGAAGACTTTGATTTATATAATTCTTTGTACAAACTCATCTAAGATGAGGTCACATTTACACCTTAGACTCCTAGCTTCTCAACAAGACATATTCTTTATTGTCTATAACAAAGACATTGTGTAAACAACACTTCTAATAGTTACATACATCACAAATCTTTTAAGCTCACAGATATAATTAATAGAATGAAATAAATTGACACAAATGATTCTAACTACATCCGATAGGGCTTGGGAAGATGTGTCTGAAATCTGGGCTTGCTTTTATTTAAGCTAATATTGCTTTCAAACTGCTCAATTTTGAATCCTCATCTGCTTTTTTTGGATTCTACTTGGAATTAATCTTTGTTCTTCAAGTTTTGTATTTATAACATCCAGGAATGATATGAACCGACAAGGATATGAGCATGGGAAAATGTTCTCTAACATTTTCGATATTGCAACGGTCATATTGGAGGTTATAACCGATTATAGGTACTCGGCTGATCATTTAATTCAACATAGTCAACTTCGCTGAGTTAGCTATCACACTACTGAGTCGTCTTTTTAGAATGATGGATTTATTCGCTGATCTACTCAACTGAACCTTGCAGGTTCACTTCGGTGATCATGTCTTCCAAACCATGTTTCATCATCTTAGAATCCGATTCAGCTTTCAACCTATGAAGATAATTTCTAGATCTTTTTTTTAGTTTTCCAATGCATACTGATTCCATAATCGAGCTGAGATTTATGACAAAAATACCAGAACTGATACAACTTTGTTGGTTGCTGTCTGAGATTGCATCAGTAGAGTCTTGTGATATGATTTTTCTCCTTGTTACCGTTGAAATCAACTCTGCTAGTCTGAATACGACTTTTGGAATTTTGAATTGGTTGTCCATCCTATCTAGAAGCACGTCGTTTGGATGTCCAATAAATGAGAATATGATCGAAAAAATCAGCGACACTCAAATTTCAGTGAGGTTGGAATCTTTTTCAAGCAAGGTGCAAATCATCAAACTGTAAGATATTATCTATAAGATGCAAAATTGAGGAAATATGTTAGCAATTTAATAACACATTTTGTTAACATCAAAATCAGGATTATTTCGGTTCCACGTACCCAACATGTATTTTATTTAATGGCATATACTCGTTCTTATAATTGAATATTTATCGCTAGATAATATTGGTATTAATGATAAAATCATTTTAGTCCATGTGGTATACTCTTAATTATATTAAAATTTAATTATAATTAAACAAACGCAATTCATAGGATGAAGCAGTAATTTAAAGCACAAATAAGGATCAATATGAATCATAAAATAATTTATTTCTAATGAATGAATAAAAATAATTTACTTCATAAAATTTAAATATAAATTCCAACATGTATGAAGTTATTGTAACATGTAATCAAATTAATAAATTACAATTGCAAGCAACAATGTGGAAGTAATTCCATATATAGAAACACAATATGAATATTCATTCACAAATAAATTTCCCAATCATAATAATAATAATAATAATAATAATAATAATTATTATTATTAGTATTATTATTATTATTATTATTTATTTGAGTAAAATGTACTTTTGACTAATTAAAAGTCGATCCATTTTACTCTTCCTCTTCCTCCTCACTTTCACTACTGCTCTCTTCCTCGTCCTCGTCCTCCTCTTCTTCTTCGTCTCTGTGCTCTCCTCCCTCCTTGTGGTGCCCTTCTTCGTGCCCTTTTTTGCCATGTCCATCGCTACCGCCACCGCTCATCTTCTTCTTGATTTTCTTAATTTTGTGCATGCAGTCCTGCAGCTGCTCACCATGGCCGCCTCCGTGCTCCGCCTTCTTTTCCTCGCTCGATACAGCTTCCTCCTTGTGTCGGGCTTCGTGGTGTTTGTCTTCTTCCTTGTGGTGATGGCCAAGGTGGAGGGCCTCCTCTATTTTGTGGATCAGTCCACTCATTATATTTTCTCTGTACTTTTCTGCATCCCATTGATCTGAATTTGAATTTATATTGAAATGAAGGAGAATGTGGGAGTCCAGTTGTTTCATAAAAAAATGAAATATGAACATTGCTATAAGTCCATTCCACGTTTACTTGGCAGTTGGCAAAAATGAAAGTCAACTATGATAATACGATTCTATATTAATAAAAATATTGTTTTATTAAATAAATTTAATTATTAATAATCAAAATAATCAAAACCAAAATTGAATAGATCATGTAAGGTTGTTAGATAAATCGAGTTAACTAGCATTATGATTTTGTTTGTTTTTTTATCAGAAACAATTAAGTGATATTTTGGTTCATATTGAAAACAACTATTACTAAATTTTTAATCACAATGGATTGGGATAAGGTAAATGAACCCTAAAATGAATCAAGTCTGGTCGGGAACGAATCGTCAGTGTTCGCCAAGAGTTTCTTTCGATCATAATATCATTGTTGGTCCATTTATATTCCAAATCTTTGTATATAGCATCGAGCCATGTTTTTTCGGTCGTCTCATTGCTATCATTGTTAGGATCGAAGTAGTGTTTAGAAGGGGGTTGAATAAACACTAGCTCAAATTGTATTTTATTCGGGTTACAACAGACTGTTAAGTACTGCAGTAAGGTCACAGTAGACAACTAATAGATAGTGCTGAAGGTGTCTACCGGGCTTGTAAATAACAAACTGAATGCAGAAACAAAATTGCGAGAGTAAAGAATAGAAAGTAAAAGACACGAAAAATTGTTTCTGGAAGTTCGAAACACAAACGCTTCTACCTCTCAACTTCTTCCTTTGTAGGAAGGATACACTAGAAGACTTTGGTTTACACTTTTCAGTATACAACCTACTTAGGCTAATTGTAATGCCTAGATATGAATCATACATGTTATATTGGATTATTGTGTAATTATGAGATAATTACGGGATGATGTGGACTCGGGTTCGGATTTGATCGAGTATGGAAGAACATAGGAATAATTGAATCATGGTAGGACATGATGTTCATTTCATGCATGACAAGGGAAATGAGCTAGTTGAGAACAAACACATGGACTTGTTGTGTAACATGAAGTTGTGTGTACATTGTTTAATAGTAATCCTACATGGAAGGCATGACTTTATTACATGATAAACTACATGGAATTATGTTGTATGTGGTGTTACTAGGTATATATGGTAACAGTCAGCTTTAAACTCACACAATACACCCAAACACACCTGAAAATCTCTATCAACACTCTCCTCAAACCCTTGCTTGTTCTTGTTTCTTTTCTTGGATTCAAGCTTGGCAATCAAGATATAAATTTGTGTGAAGTGAACTCAAAGCTTTATGGTAAGGTTTCCTTAGCATATGATGTGTATGCTAGGTAGTTACACATGTGAACATGATAAATGGTCATTTGATCTCTAGTGAATTGGTATAGATGGAATTAGAAGGAATAATCTTGAATTATGAAGAAAAGAAGTGCATATGATGTTTTGGTAGTAATTTTATCAAGTTTTGGTGGTGTGATTTGAAGTGTAGAAATGAAACTAGGAAGATAAGCTTGAAAATCGCCATGGTTTGAATTGTTCAGAGTCGGGCGATCAATCGCGAGCCATGTGGCTATCGATCGCCGAGATAGGGGAAATGTTAAGGCGGTTTAAACTTTTAGTGATAGATCGCTATACTGCAACCGATCGATCGCTGGCCTGACGATCGATCATAGAAGATACAGAGATCGGTCGCTAATGGACAGAAACTTTACTACATTTTTCATGTTGTGGCGATCGATCACGTGTTGAGTAGCGATCGATCGCGGGAGACAAATTATTGAAAAATTAATAAGTTCTTGGAATTTTGATAATAAGGCCTATTATAACATTGAATTACTGATATTCATGTAGCACAATCACAAGAGACAGGTCAGATAGGAGGTTAAGCATTGACTCCTAATTTTCTATCTTTTATACAGCACGACATGTATGTGTTGACGTTCGAGTATCAAATTTACATTTTGTGATACATGTATGTGATGATGAGATATATATTAATGAGATATAAGATGATTGTGATTGGTACTGTTTGGCACGATGCTGTTGTAGCATGTGATTGGTGCTGTGAGGCACGATGCTGTTGTAGCATGAGATTGGACTGTTATAACACGTGAGCTGGATATATGATATATGCTGCTAATATGAAGATGTGAGGAGGTTCCACTGACATATTGAGTGGAAAAGCAATATCATATGTGTTCCGTTATTACAGAGTGATGAATGAGATTCATCGGATGTGTCATGACATATGGTAGTATATTATGATTTGATGTACGTACATGAACAACCCAAGAGGAGTATTTCAATGCATGAAATACAGAATGTTTGAATATAGTATTTATGACTTTTTATTGATAATGGATTGTAGATATCATCGATATGTAATTGATCGAGATTTTCATGTAGATGTTTTTGAAAATGTAAATGATGTACATTATGTTATGCATGTAACTAATGCAATACAAAGATGTAGTACATCTCTTGATCAATAGTGCGATTTTCTTAATCCTGATAAGTAAAGAATGTCATTTACTTAATCATATATTGATATTTGAGGATTAAGGTAACGAGACCCCACATTAGTGGTATCAGAGAAGTGGTTAGATGACCGGGTTGGCCAATGGGTAGAGGAAATGAACTAGTGAGATGATTGTTCACTTATAAAGCATGATTATGCATTGATACAATATCTTGTGTTATCCTAACATGCTTTATTTGTTTGCATATTGTTGTTAACCCTTGAATTGCAGCATGTCAGCTAGAATACCTGTGAATCCCCAAGAAGAAGTCAGGGATGCTATGAGTGTAAAAGCTAGTGTTTGTTTGGTTCCTTTGCCACCACCAACAATAGGCCAAGGGCCAGTAGAATAGGCCTTACTACCAGGTGAATTGACCCTGAGTTGGTTTTTGAGTTATCAGCCGCCTTGTTTTGAAGGGACTGAATCTGGTGAACAGGCTGAGGAATGGTTAGAACGTGTTGAACAGATCTTTGTATCAGCTCCATGTGCAAAGTCAGTCTGGTTGAGATTAATTGAGTTCCAATTGGCTAAGAAAGCAACAATGTGATGGAAAGCAACAGTGATTGAATTGAGAGCTCATGGGCAGATTGTATACTGGGATATATTCAGGAGTCGATTCCTGGATCATTATTTTTTACTACAGCCAGACCAATAAAAGAAGATGAGTTCACAAATCTGAAACATGGTAAAGGTAGCTGACTATGTTTTGCAGTACTCATATTTGCTGAGATATGTACCCCATATAGCTGCAAACACCAAGGCCAAGATCAGACATTTTTTGAAAGGATTAAGGCCTGAGTTGTTTGATAGGGTTATTTCTAATAACCCTATGTCATTTGAAGAGGCTTTGACAAGAGCAGAACTGACAGAGATTGGAATTGGCGCTTATAAGAATGTTGGTCAATTCCAGAAATCTACTCCAGAAGGTATGAGATCAAGAGGAGAGCAGTTTAAATAGCGAGGAGGTGCATCCTCCTCAAGATTTGGTGGTAAGAGATCTGATAACCGCAAAGGCAGTAGCAGATTTGATAAAGGACAGTCACAAGTAGGCAGTACTGGGGGACCAAAATGTTTCAATTGTGGAGGGCCACATTTGAGATGGGATTGCCCAAATAGAGATGGTCCAGTGTGGTATGGATGTGGCATGATTGTGAGGAGTTGTCCTCAAGCTAGACGGCAACATAACCGAGGGGAAATATCTGAGAGCACAGTACAACAGATGCAACAGTTTATGCCTCGAGGAGGTGGGTTGTATGCATTGACTACGGAGCAAGCAGAGGCAGCTCCTGATGAGGTGATAGCGGGTAAGTGTACCTTCTTTACTTATCCTATTTTTCTGTTGATTGATACTGGTGCTTCTCATTCTAAATTTTGTTGAGAAGTATCATATGTGCTCGTCTCCACTGTTGATGCCTCTTTATGTCTCGACACCCATGGGACAGAATGTTATGACTGGTCAGATTGTTTATGAATGTTCTATTCAGTTTGATGGCTATGTGATACATGCAGACTTGATTGTGCTTGATATGAACGATTTTGATGTGATTATTGGTATTGATGTTTTGACTATGTATCAGGCAGTGGTTGATTGTAATCAAAAGATAGATAGGTTTCCATATGAGAAGGGGAATCCGTGGATTTTTTATGGGCAGGGATCTCGTGCAAAGATTCCGTTGATATCTGCTATTAGAATGTCACGTTTGTTAGAACGTGGACATACATGATATTTGATTTATACTATTGATATAACTGAGAAGAAAACAGAGAGAAGATAGAGGTATACCAGTGTAGCAAAGTATGTGGATGTATTTCCAGATGAGATTCCTGGATTTTCACCTAGTCGTGAGGTGGAATTTGAAATTGAATTGTTACCTGGTACCTCTGCAATATCTAGAGCACCATACAGAATGACACCAACTGAACTGAGAGAGTTGAAGAATCAGTTACAAGAGTTACTCGACAAGGGATACATTCATCCTAGTGTATCACCTTGGGGTGCTCCAGTGTTGTTTGTCAAGAAAAATGATGGATCAATGCCACTGTGCATTGACTATAGACAATTGAACAAGGTAACGATTAAGAATATATATCATCTCCCACGTATTGATGATTTATTTTATCAGTTGCAGGGATCTACGATCTATTCAAAGAGTGATTTGAGATCAGGTTATCATCAAATATGAGTTAAGGAGGAAGATGTACATGAGACAGCATTCACATGCACTTATCATACAATCATTCTTTTGCATTAAGGCTCAAAAAGGGTACTAGTGATTGATTTTCTTTACATGATAGGCTTGAAAGGTTGAAACACATCAAAGATCGCCTATATCACTTTCATGTTCGCAAGTAGTCTAGACATACGCCTCAAAGAGCATGTAGTTAAGTTCTAGCATGTATTAGAGACTTCATAAGACTATCACAAAGTTTACACAATCTTCACTAAGCTATGCATACTTCACAAGTCATGACAATATTGTGGTCAAAATATTCAACTACTATGTCTAATCATAATTTGCATTAGAGTTCAAAGTGTTCCAAGGTTAACAATTCACCTATGTTCAAAAACATGCATGCTATTAATTAGGTTTCATTATGGGCTAGTGATTCTAAGCATGCATTTGTTACTAACTATGAGCTCAAAATTTTTCAAATTTTTTGATTTTTTTGTATTTTTGTAATAGGAAAGCAATAACACACCACTAATCCTTTCCTAGACTTAAATCTTACATTGTCCCCAATGTAAGGAAAAAATACAAGAAAAGAGAAAATTCTAACTACCAAAGCAATAAAAAATAAAAAGGATAAAGGAAACTAACTCCCCTTGGGTTGCCTCCCAAGCAGCGCCTCTATTTAACGTCGGTGCCCCGACGCTAGTCCTTCATCATTCGACCCCAGGTTGATCCTCTATTGCCAATTTAACCGCTCCCTCGTCTTGCATTCCATCGTAATAGTGTTTCAGTCGATGGCCATTCACCGTGAATTTCTTCGTTGTGTTCAAGCTTTGAATTTCCACTGCACCAGAAGAAGAAAAATTGGTAACTAGATAAGGCCCATTCCATTTAGAATGTAACTTATCCGGGAAGAGTCGAAGGCGTGACTGATAGAGTAGGACATTTTGACCAACTTCGAACGTCCTTCTTGAGATCATCTTATCATCAAATGCCTTTGTCTCTTTATAAATTCTTGAACTTGTATACGCATCATCTCAGATCTCCTCCAATTCTTGCAGCTGCAACTTTCTATGCTCACCACTTGCATCATGTTCAAGTTCTTGATAGCCCAATATGCCATATGCTCCAATTCTACAGCAAGATGTCATGGTTTTCCAAAGATTAATCGAAAAGGAGACATACCTATGGGTGTCTTATATGCTGTGCGATATGCCCATAGCGCATCGTCCAAACGTAAGCTCCAATCTTTCCTCATAGGGTTTACAGTCTTCTCTAATATGGATTTGACCTCTCGATGGGACACCTCGGCTTGCCCATTTGTTTGAGGATGGTAGGCGGTGGAAACCTTATGTGTTACATGATATTTCTTCAACAAACTTACCATCGTCCTATTGTAAAATGGGTGCCTCTGTCACTGATAATTGCCTTGGATTCCAAACCTAGAGAAAATGTTGTGTTTCAAGAATCCTGCAACTACGGTATAGTCTAGTCCGGGTGGCTATGGCTTCCACCCATTTTGAAACATAGTCGTCTGCAAGCAAAATATATATATTACCATAAGAGATAGGAAAAGGTCCCATGAAGTTGATGCCCCATACGTCGAAAATTTCACAAATGAGTATGGGTTGTTGGGGCATCTCCTTGCGTTGAGAGATGTTACATGTCTTTTGGCATTCGATGCATGACTTGCAAAAAGTAAGCGTGTCTCGAAATAGGGATGGCCAGGAGAAGCCACATTCAAGTACTTTTCGCGAAGTCCTCTTGACTCCAAAGTGTCCTCCACATGCATAAGCATGTCAAAATTTAAGTATTGAAATTACCTAATGGTCGGGAACGCATCGTCTAATGACTTGGTCGACGCAGTGCTTCTAAAGATAGGGATCATCCCATACATAGTACTTAGCATCGCTTTTGATCTTCGCTTTCTTGGCCCTAGATATATCAGCAGGAAATTGATTAGTGGCCAAATAATTAACAATATCAGCGTACCATGGGAAGTTTGCATGAAGGGAGAAAAGATGCTCGTCAGGAAATTCTTCTTTTAGGCGCAGTTCGTCATCGATGTGTGGTAGACGACTCAAGTGTTCCGCTACGGTGTTTTCAGTCCCTTCTTGTCTTGGATCTCTAAATCAAACTCGCTCACTAGTAAGATCCATCGTATCAGCCGTGACTTTGCTTCTTTCTTCTTCATCAAGTACCTGAGTGCTGCATGATCAGAAAACACAACAACTTTAGTACCAAGCAAATATGATCTAAAATTTTCAAGAGCAAAAACAACAGCAAAAACTCATTTTCAGTAGTGGTGTAGTTGAGTTGGCATCGTTCAAGGTCTTGGATGCGTAGTAGTTAACATGAGAAACTTTTTCAATTCTTTGACCCAAGATAGCTCCCACATCATAGTCACTAGCATCGCACATTATCTCAAATGGCTTGGTCCAGTCAGGTGGTTGGATGATGGGTGTGGATGTCAAAGATGTCTTCAATGTGTCAAAGGCCGTCTTGCATGCCTCATCAAACTCGAATACCACTTCCTTTTGCAACAATTTACACAATGGTGATGCAATCTTGGCGAAGGCTTTGATTTATCTCCTATAGAAACCTGCATGGCCAAGAAAGGAATGTACATCCCGCACACAAATAGGGTAGGGTAGAGTTTGAATTATGCCAATTTTTTCTTTATCTACCTACATACCTTTGGAAGAAATGACATGGCCCAACACTATACCTTGTTCTACCATAAAATGACATTTTTCAGAATTGAGCACAAGGTTAGTTTCAATACAACGCTTAAGAACACGTGTAAGGTTAGTTAAACAAACATTGAAGGAGTCACCATAAACAGTAAAGTCATCCATAAAAACCTCTAATGCTCGGTGTACTCAGAGAATATACTAACCATACACCGTTGAAAAGTAGTAGGTGCGTTGCAAAGTCCAAAGGGCATGCGCCTATAAGCGAATGTTCCAAAGGGGCATGTAAACATTTCTTTTCTTGATCCTACGGTGCAATAGCAGTCTAAAAATAACCAGAATATCCATCAAGAAAGCAATAATAAGAGTGACATGCTAACCTTTCAAGCATTTGACCAATGAAGGGTAAATGAATGTGATCCTTGCGGGTCACGGCATTCAGCTTCCGATAGTCGATGCAAACTCTCTATCCATTTTGAATGCGGGTGGTGACCAATTCATTGTCCTTGTTTTTCACCATGGTGATGCCAGTTTTCTTTGGTACCACTTGGATCGGGCTGAATCATTGGCTGTCAGAAATGGGGTATATCACTCCAACGGCAAGGAGTTTGAGTATCTCTTCCTTCACAACTTCAATCATTGTTGGGTTAAGTTTTCGTTGCGGTTGGCGTGCAGGCTTACTTCCATCTTCAAGTAGGATCCTATGCATGCATGTAGAGAGGCTTATTCCTTTAATATCTGCAATGGTCCATCCGATGGCGGTTTTGTGCTCCTTGAGCACTTGAATGAGTTCTTTCTCTTGGTCGTCTCCCAACTTGCTAGAGATAATTACCGGTAGTGTACCTACAGGAACAACCCCAAACCCATGAGCATGTAACAAACCATATTCACAATAATATGATAATATAGAAGTGCATAAATCGTAAATGCGAATCACTTGCTGTATTTAATACATTTAATACTCCTTTTGGTTGTCCATGTACCATAATTATAATCAATAGATTATAACACCAATAATGTATGTCATGACATGCATCCATTCCATGAATACCCTACCAATTTCCAAGTCTTATTATATCAGTGACATAATACCCCTCGCGTTAACATGACAGCGGAAATACCCATCGCTTAGACAATACCAGCGGCAAATAATATCCCTCGCTATAATATGACAGCGACGTGTTCTTTGCTTCTACATATTAGCGGCAAATATTCTCTCATTGCTACGGTATGACAGCGGCAAGTATTCACATCGCTATGCCACTGGCGGCAAGTATTCTTCATCACTAGAATATAATCTCGACTTACAATCACATGCACCAATGCATCCAATAAGTGTATGCAACCATAATGCATAACCAAATTCATGTATGCAACCTTAATGCATAACTAATGTATGTATGCACCCATAATGCATAGCCCAACAAGTATATGCAACCAAAATGCATAATCCAATATGTAAAAATACGTTTTACCGTCCGATGCCCGTACATCTCACTACGTACCTTTGTACCAAAATGTGGTGTGTCGTGGGACTTTATCTCCTAGGTTGTGTGGCCACCTGGGATGGTTCTCTTATGGGCTTCAAATCCTACCAAGAATCCCACAAATAAAGATTTTGCAAAGGTTTCCACCTCTTCCTCTTGCCAAAATCGGGATTGGGGTTAGGGTTGGGAGTAAATTTTGATAAGGAGTGGGGGTTATGAGGGGTAAAGGGGAATAGGTGTTGGGGTTTAATAATAACATGTACCCCAATAAATAGCATGATGTATAAAATATCCCCAACATGATATTTTAAAAGCATTTTCCAAAAATGCAATAAACTCAATTAAACATGCTTCACCCATTATAATTAACACCCACTCCAAATAAACCATGCCATAACTCAAATTCTCAACATGCATCACATGCACCCAAAATGGATTACCAGGTCACGCCCACCGCATGACTAAGCATTTCGCCATATTAATTAATTCAACCCTAAATTAATTAACACCATAATTATCACATAACATAATTAATGCCCAAAAGCATATAATCATTTCGGGGATATCACAATACTCTCTTACTTATAAGATTTCGCCCTCGAGATCGCATGCACTTACCCATCCGAAACAAAACATAAATCACATACCAAAATAGTTCCGGGTAGTGCTGCACCATATGCCACTCCGTCTCCCACGTGGCTTCCTCGACACCCCTGCGATCCCACTGAACCTTGACCATCGTTATCACCTTGTTCCGAAGTCTGCGACCAGCTCTATCCAGAATCCTGACTGGCCGCTTCACGTAAGACACATCAGAATCCAAGTGTACCTCAGAAGGCTACAACACATGTGACGGATACGACTCATACTTTCGTAACATAGATACATGGAACACGTTGTGAATACCAGACAATGGCGGTGGCCAAGCTAAACGGTAAGCCAATGTACCAATGCGCTGTAAGTTCTCAAACGATCCCACATACCTCGGAGACAATTTCCCGCGCATACCAAATCGCACAACACCTCTGAAAGGTGAGATCTTCAAAAAGACCTTATCACCCAATTGGAATTCCAACGGTCGCCGTCGTTTATTTGCATAGGCTGCCTGCCTATCCTGGGCTGCCTTCATTTTCTGTCGAATAACCTTTATCTTATCCTCCATCTCCCGAACCAATTTGGGTCCTCCAACTGATTTACTGGTCAAATCATCCCACTATAATGGCGACCTACAACGCCGACCATATAGAGCCTCGAATGGAGCCATCTGAATACTCGCCTGATAGCTATTGTTATATGAGAACTCTACGAAGGCCAATGAATCTTGCCATGAAGAATCAAACTCTAATACACATGCCCGTGGCATGTCCTCGAGCGTCTGTATAGTACGCTCGGTCTGACCCTCCGTCTGAGGATGATATGTCGTGGTCAATCTCACTTCAGTACCCAAAGCTGACTGAAGGCCTCCCCAAAAGTGAGATGTAAATCGTGGATCTCGGTCAGACACGATAGACAGTGGAATTCCATGCAGTCTCACTATATCCCGGACATACAACTGAGCCATCCTCAAGTATGTGAATGTCATACTGTACGGAATGAAATGAGCTACCTTGGTCAATCTATCCACAACCACCCAAATGGCATCAAAACCCGAAGTAGTCATCGGCAAGTGGGTCACAAAGTCCATGGATATGTGTTCCCACTTCCATTCCGGTATCTCTAAGCTCCTCCGCTCGCCACCAGGCCTCTGCCTTTCTGCCTTTACCTGCTGACAGATCAAGCATCTCTTGACAAAAGTGATAACATCACGCTTCATCATCTTCCACCAAAATTGATCACATAGATCCTTATACATCTTCCTCCCGCCTGGGTGGATGCTAAGCCTGCTGCTATGAGCCCGATGTAAGGTTCCACGACGCAACTCTGGCGTACTCGGAACTACCCAACGGTTACCCAATCTTAAGGAACCGTCCCCGCCACTCTGAACTTCGATGGCTGTCCTAGGAGTGCCAATGATAACCATCTCCGAATCTCCTCATCTGCTTTCTGAGCCCTCCGAATATTCTCATAAATGTCTGGCTCTGCCAATAAAGTCGATACCCGTACCGGTGATGTATCCACATCAAAATCATAGCCCATATGGCAGTAAGAATTCATCGTAGCCGATAGATGTATGGTGTCCTCAGCAGTACACTTCACCTTCCAACTCAAGGCGTCTGCTGTCAAGTTTGCCTTTCCAGGATGGTACTCTATTTCACAATCATAATCCTTGAGTAAATCCATCTACCTCCTTTGTCTCATATTTAGCTCTGCCTGAGTAAACAAGAACTTCAGGCTTTTATGATCCGTATAAATGGTAAAGGACATACCATACAAGTAATGCCGCCAAATCTTCAAGGCAAAAATAATAGCCGTCAACTCCAAGTCATGGACTGGATATCTAGCCTCATGCGGCTTCAACTGCCTTGATGCATAAGCTACAACATGCTTATCTTGCATCAGTACACGTCCAAGCCCTGTAGTGATGCATCAGTGTATAGAACAAACCTCTTGTTCTCCGTAGGAATCATTAACACAGGCGCTGTCGTCAACCGGTGCTTCAGTTCTTGGAAGCTGTCATGCCTTGATATGATGCGATATGGTTAAGGCATAATTATGAAATAATTACGGTATGTTGTGATCTCGAGGGGAGATAATTAGGATTTCAATTCATGTGACATGATGAGATGACAAACACCTTCATATATATAATTGGATTGTAATGGTGTTACATGGTTGATATTGATATATAACAAGAGAATTCATGTTGAATATGACATGTATAGTGGGATATAACCATGGTGTGCATTTAGCATGCATGTGAGAGGCATTAGCATGTGCATGTGAGTTGAGTTTACATGTGGGGTGAATTTGAGTTGCATTGGAAGGGTTGGTTATATCTCACAAATCAGATTTGAAATACATAACACACCAATTTTCACCTAGTAAATCTCTACACAAGCACCTCTCCAAACCCTTGCTTGTTTTTCCATCTTTTGCTTGGATTTTACTTGGTAATAGAGCTAGGAAGCTAAGTGAAGTGACTTCACCCTTTCTTGGTAAGAATTGTATAGCCTATGAAGTATAAGGACTTAGTTGATGGAAACTTGAAGCATGTGGTTACTATTTTGTATGCTTTGAATTGATACTTGTTATCATGCAAAGAATTGAGTTATATAATGAGAGAAACATGTTTATATGTTACTAGTGATTGCATGAAACATGTTTAAATGTTGATTTTTGAGTTGTAGGAGATACACCATGGAGATAAGCTCAAAATCGCCATGTTCTGAACTTTCTGGACATCGGCGATCGATCGCGAGCTTTGTGCCGATCGATCGCCGAGACCAGAGCAAAAATAAGGCGGTTAATGTATGTGGCGATCGATCGGTTAAAATGTGGCGACCGATCGCGAGAAACATAACATTTTGGCGATCGATCGCGATGAAACAGAATAGTCTAGCGATCGATCGATGAGATGTGGCGATCGATCGCCAGAGGCAGAATTTTGAAAATGTTATATTTTGTAGAATTTGATTATAATGCCTATGATAACATGATACATTGTTGGTATTGTTGTAGCATCATCACAGGGGACGGGACAACGAGGCGGTTAGACAGTGACACCTAATTTATATCGTTTTGTGTCGCAGAACAGGTCGTTTTGACGTACGAGTATATGATATTGTTGTGATGATGATGTGAGCATGGTATCATATGATTGGTGACATCATATGCATGTGCATTCATGAGATTTATATTGTTGAGATGGATGCCACGATAGATATGTAGTATATGCTTTGGCTGAGATCGGTGCCACGATAGATATGACAGTGTTGGGCATATGCTTTGGCTGAGATTGTTGCCACGATAGGTATGCTACATATGCTTTGGCATGAGAGATATACGCCGGTTGGGTATATGCTCTGGCTGTTATAACATGTTAGGATGGTACTATGATATGTGCTGCTAATATGAAGATGTGAGAGGGTACCACTGACATATTGAGCTGAGATAGACATATCATATTGGTCTGGTTATAACAGGATGAGGAATGAGACATGTCATGACATAATTGCATTTGATGATGCATGATACATGACAATCACATTTGTTGTTTATAGTGCTTTATCGTTTATGTGTTTATTGATATTGCACTGGGATGGTTGTTTATCTATACTCATGTTGTGTGATTGTTTCTGTAGGAACTCATAGACGTGGGAGGACGGGATTGTGAGTCTATTCCGCTGCGAGCTGAACCATTGCTTAGGAGATTTTGGTCTAGTTTGTTGTGCTGTATATAGGATGTGTATTATTGACATGGTTTTTGTCAACTTTAATAGCCTACATAACTAAACTCTTAATCAGTGTATGTTTTTACTTAATTCTTACTCACATATGTATAATGAACTGATACATAATGGATTAAGTAACGAGGACCCCACATTAGTGGTATCAGAGCAGTGGTTCGAGAACGGGGTGAACAAGGGTAGAGGAAGGTATTAGGGAGTTACCTAATACGTTGAAAGCATGTTATGGGTCATGATATGATGTTATATTGACATGCTTTATATATTTGTTGTTGTTGGTAACCTGTATTTGCAGTAATGGCAGACATAGTACCACATGATGAGGTTGGGGATGCCATGAGTGGCAATGCTAGTGTAGGATTAGCACTTGTACCACCACCACCATTTGGGCAAGGGCCAGTAGAACAAGTATTGTTAACCGGGGAGCTGACTTTGACACAGTTTCTGAGTTATCAGCCACCTCGCTTTGAGGGTACGGAATCAGGGGAACAACCAGAGGAATGGTTGGAATGGATTGAACAGATCTTTGTGTCAGTGCCATGTGCCAAATCTGCCTGGATACGTTTGGCAGAATTTCAGTTGGCAAAGAAAGCCATGATGTGGTGGAAATCCACATTGATTGACCTGAGAGCTCAAGGATAAACAATGAATTGGGATGTGTCCAGAACTAAATTTCTTGATCATTATTTCTCTGTTGCTGCAAGGTAGAGGAAAGAGGATGAATTTACAAATTTGAGACAGGGGTCAATGACATTGTCTGATTATGCGGTACAGTATTCTTCATTGCTACGGTGTGTACCACATATCGCTGCAAATACAAAAGCAAAGATTAGACAGTTTGTGAAGGGCTTGAGGCCTGAATTGTTTGATAGGGTAATTTCCAATAACCCTACATCATATGAGGAAGCATTGACTAGAGCCGAGAAGGCTGAGATTGCAGTTGGAGTGTACAAGGATGTGGGACAATCCCAACCACCTACATCAGAAAGTATGAGACCTAGAGGAGAACCATTTAAATCATCACAAGGTGGTGCATCTTCCTATAGATTTAGTGGGAAGCGGTTTACGATTTTAAAGGGTGGTGAACGAGGTTCAAAGGGGCAGTCCCAAGGTAGTAGTAGTAGTAGTGGTCGAGGGTTACAATGTTTTAAATGTGGAGGGCCACATTTTAAAAGAGATTGTCCACAACTTGATACTCTAGTTTATTTTCGTTGTGGGAGGACATGACACATGATCAGAGATTGTCCTCAACCTGGAGGACAACAGATGAGAGGGAATATATCAGAGAGTACAGTGCAGCAGAGACCACAGGGTGTTCCACGGACTGGTGGAGGACAGAGAGCAGGACCACCACAGGCTCAGGTGTATGCACTGAACAAGGAGCAAGCAGAGGCAGCTCCTGATGATTGGATTGCGGGTAAGTGTAGTTTATTTACTTATCCTGCTTTACTTTTGATTGATATTGGTGCATCACATTCATTTGTTGCACAAGCGTTTATTGACCGGTATCATATATGCTCGTCTCCACTGTTGATGCCTCTGTATGTCTCAACACCCATGGGAACTACTGTGATGGCTTGTCAGAGTGTGTCTGATTGTGTTATTCAGTTTGATACTGAGTATGAGATACAGGATGATTTGATTGTGCTAGATATGATGGATTTTGATTGTATTTTGGGTATTGATGTGTTGAGCAGATATAAAACTGTTGTAGATTGTTGTCAGAAGACAGTGAGATTTCAGTCTGATACTGGAAATCAATGGATATTCTATGGACAAGGATCACGTGCTAAGATTCCATTGATATATGCTCTTAGAATGTCTCGTTTGTTAGAACGTGGACATAGGGGATATGTAATATATGATGCGGATGTCACAGATAAGAAAGTAGAAAGAAAAGTGGAGGATATACCAGTGGTTGCAGAGTATGCAGATGTATTTCCAGATGAGATTCCTGGATTTCCACCAAGTCGAGAAGTAGACTTTGGTATTGAATTAGTACCTGGTACTTCTGCAATTTCACGAGCACCATATCGAATGGCACCTTCGGAGTTGAGGGGGTTGAAAACTCAATTGCAAGATTTATTGGACAAGGGTACATACATCCTAGTGTATCGCCTTGGGGTGCTCCGATATTATTTGTTAAGAAGAATGATGGTTCAATGCGACTTTGCATTGACTACAGACAATTGAACAAGGTAACTATAAAGAATAAATATCCTCTTCCTCGTATTGATGATTTGTTTGATCAGTTACAGGGATCTACAATCTATTCTAAGATTGATTTGAGATCTGGATATCATCAAATACGTGTGAGGAAAGGAGATGTACAGAAGACATCATTTAGAACTCGCTATGGAATTATGAATTCCTAGTGATGCCATTTGGTGTGACGAATGCTCCAGTTGTCTTCATGAGCTTGATGAATCGAGTTTTCCATGAATACCTTGATCAATTTGTTATTGTGTTCATAAAATGATATATTGATCTATTCTCGGAGTGAAAATGAACATGTCCAACATTTACATCTGGTGTTACAGTTATTGAGAACACATCAGTTATATGCCAAACTCAGTAAGTGTGAGTTTTGGTTGACCAGTGTAGGATTTTTGGGACGTGTGATATCTAAAGATGGTATATCCGTTGATCCGAGAAAGATAGAAGCGGTGTTGAATTGGTCATCACCTATATCTGTGCCAGAGATTCGTAGCTTCTTTGGTTTAGCAGGATATTATAGACGGTTTGTTGAAGGCTTTTCACCAATTGCCAAACCACTTACACAACTGACACAGAAGGGAGTACCATTTAGATGGTCAGACGCATGTGAGCATAGTTTTCAAGAATTAAAACATCGGTTAACTACTGCTCCAGTGTTGATTATTCCATCAGAACATGACAGATTTGCTCTTTACACCGATGCATCATTACTTGGTTTTGGTTGTGTTTTGATGCAGGATAAACATGTAGTGGCTTATGTATCACGACAATTGAAGCCACATGAAATGAAATATCCAGTACATGATCTAGAGTTGGCTGCCATTGTCTTTGCTTTGAAGATATGGCGACACTATTTATATGGTACGTCGTTTACCATATATACTGATAATAAAAGTTTAAAGTTTTTATTCACTCAAGCAGAGTTGAATATGAGGCAAAGGAGATGGATGGATCTCTTGAAGGATTATGACTGTGAGATCGAATATCATCCAGGAAAGGCTAATCTCACAGTAGATGCCTTAAGTCAAAAAGTTCATAATACTGCTGATGAGATGATACATTTATCAGCCTTGATGACTTCTTGTTGTACCTTAGGTTATGAGTTTGATGTAGATACAAAGCCAGTAAGTGTATCAACATTGTTGGTTGAACCCGATATCTTTGAGAAAATCAGAACGGCACAAGGTACTGATGATGAGGTACAACACTGGAAGGAAATGATATGTCCAGGACAAACATCTCAATTTGCACTTGCAAGTGATGGAAGTTTGAAGTATAGAAACTGTTGGATAGTACCTGCTGCATTAGGACTACGTCAAGAAATACTACAACGTGCACATTGTAGTCGCTATAGTATACATCATGGAGGAAAGAAAATGTATAAGGATTTGCGTACCCAATTTTGGTGGAAACGCATGAAACATGATGTGCTGAACTTTGTGAAACGGTGTTTGATCTGTCAATAAGTAAAAGCAGAACGACAAAGACCAGGAGGTGAATTGAAGAGTTTGGAGTATTCTCAATGGAAATGAGAACATGTTACAATGGATTTTGTTACCCATTTGCCACGGACTTCCTCTGGCTTTGATGCGATTTGGGTCATTGTTGATAGATTGACGAAAGTAGCCCACTTCATACCTTACAGTATGAAATTTACCTATTTGAAGATGGCTCAATTATATATTCAAAATGTAGTGAGACTACATGGCATACCAGTGTCAATTGTATCGGATAGAGATCGAGATTTTTGCTTCTCATTTTTGGGAAGGATTGCAATCAGCATTAGGGACGGAAGTACAATTGAGTACAACGTATCATCCTCAAACAGATGGACAGACAGAGCGTACGATACAGACGCTTGAGGATATGTTACGAGCCTGTGTATTGGAGTTTGATAACTCTTGGCAAGAGTCATTATCATTAGTGGAATTTTCATACAATAATAGTTATCAAACTAGCATACAGATGGCACCATTTGAGGCATTGTATGGGCGACGCTGTAGATCGCCATTTTATTGGGATGATGTTGATCAGATGGCATTCCATGGACCAGAAATGCTACTTGAAATGGAGGAGATAGTGAAACTGATCAGATTGAAATTGCAAGCTGCTTAGGATAGACATGACTCTTATGCCAATAAACGACAGACCACTTGAATTCCAAGTTGGTGATCGAGTATTCTTGAAAATCTCACCTTTTAAAGGTGTAGTACGATTTGGTAAGCGTGGAAAATTGTATCCACGATACGTTGGTACGTATGAGGTGTTGCAACGTATTGGTACGTTGGCATATCGCTTAGCACTACCGCCAGCATTGAGTAGTATCCACGATGTATTTCATGTTTCACTGTTGAGGAAATATGAACCAGATCCAGGTCATGTATTACCACCATCTGAAGTACAGTTAGATACAGATGTGTCTTATGTGGAACGACCAGTAAAGATTCTGGATAGAGCTGAGCGGACATTACGTAACAAAGTGATTCCAATGGTAAAGATACAGTGGAATCGACGGGGTGTCAAGGAGGCAACATGGGAGGCGGAGCAGCATATGGTACAACAATATCCTGAGTTATTTACTGGTATGACTTTACAATTTTAAACTACTGTTGGTAAGTACGTACTGCAATGTTATATCTATGATCATGTTTCTTATCTTCTTACAGTAGACTTGTTGAGTTGAGTATATATATATGCATGTTATGTATAGGCAATTTCGAGGACGAAATTCAATAAGTAGGGGAGAAATGTCATGCCTTGATATGATGCGATATGGTTAAGGTGTAATTATGAAATAATTACGGTATGTTGTGATCTCGAGGGGAGATAATTAGGATTTCAATTCATGTGACATGATGAGATGACAAACACCTTCCTATATATAATTGGATTGTAATGGTGTTACATGGTTGATATTGATATATAACAAGAGAATTCATGTTGAATATGACATGTATAATGGGATATAACATTGGTGTGCATTTAGCATGCATGTGAGAGGCATTTAGAATGTGCATGTGAGTTGAGTTTACATGTGGTGTGAACTTGAGTTGCATTGGAAGGGTTGGTTATATCTCACAAATCAGATTTGAAATACATAACACACCAATTTTCACATAGTAAATCTCTACACAAGCACCTCTCCAAACCCTTGCTTGTTTTTCCATCTTTTGCTTGGATTTCACTCGGTAATCAAGCTAGGAAGCTAAGTGAAGTGACTTCATCCTTTCTTGGTAAGAATTGTATAGCCTATGAAGTATAAGGACTTAGTTGATGGAAACTTGAAGCATGTGGTTACTATTTTGTATGCTTTGAATTGATACTTGTTATCATGCAAAGAATTGAGTTATATAATGAGAGAAACATGTTTATATGTTACTAGAGATTGCATGAAACATGTTTAAATGTTGATTTTTGAGTTGTAGGAGATACACCATGGAGATAAGCTCAAAATCGCCATGTTCTGAACTTTCTGGACATCGGTGATCGATCGCGAGCTTTGTGCCGATCGATCGCCGAGACCAGAGCAAAAATAAGGCGGTTAATGTATGTGGCGATCGATCGGTAAAAATGTGATGATCGATCGTGAGAAACATAACATTTTGGCGATCGATCGCGAGGTAGTGGCGATCGATCGCGATGAAACAGAATAGTCTAGCGATCGATCGGTGAGATGTGGCGATCGATCGCCAGAGGCAGAATTTTGAAAAATGTTATATTTTATAGAATTTGATTATAATGCCTATGATAACATGATACATTGTTGGTATTGTTGTAGCATCATCACAGGGGACGGGACAACGAGGCGGTTAGACAGTGACCCCTAATTTATATCTTTTTGTGTCGCAGAACAGGTACATTTTGACGTACGAGTATATGATATTGTTGTGATGATGATGTGAGCATGGTATCATATGATTGGTGACATCATATGCATGTGCATTCATGAGATTTATATTGTTGAGATGGATGCCACGATAGATATGTAGTATATGCTTTGGGTGAGATCAGTGCCACGATAGATATGCCAGTGTTGGGCATATGCTTTGGCTGGGATTGTTGCCACGATAGGTATGCTACATATGCTTTGGCATGAGAGATATACGCTGGTTGGGTATATGCTCTGGCTGTTATAACATGTTAGGACGGTACTATGATATGTGCTGCTAATATGAAGATGTGAGAGGGTTCCACTGACATATTGAGCTGAGATAGACATATCATATTGGTCTGGTTATAACATGATGAGGAATGAGACATGTCATGACAAATTGCATTTGATGATGCATGATACAGGACAATCACATTTGTTGTTTATAGTGCTTTATCGTTTATGTGTTTATTGATATTGCACTGGGATGATTGTTTATCTATACTCATGTTGTGTGATTGTTTCTGTAGGAACTCATAGACATGGGAGAACGGGATTGTGAGTCTATTCCGCTGCGAGCTGAACCACTGCTTAGGAGTTTTTGGTCTAGGTTGTTGTGCTGTATATAGGATGTGTATTATTGACATGGTTTTTGTCAACTTGTAACAACCTACATAACTAAACTCTTAATTAGTGTATGTTTTTACTTAATTCTTACTCACATATGTATAATGAACTGATACATAATGGATTAAGTAATGAGGACCCCACAGAAGCTCTGCTCACAAACCCCAGACCAATAGAATGATACTCCAATTTGAGTCAACTTAGTCAATGGCTTAGCAATCTTAGAAAATTCGTCCATAATAACCGGCCAAACCAAGAAAGCTTCGTATCTCGTGCATAGAAGTGGATGCAGACCACTCCATCACTGCCTACACCTTCCTGGGGTCCACTGATATCCCACTGCTAGAAATTACGTGCCCCAAAAACACCACGCTGCTCAACCAGAATTCATACTTGCTCAGCTTGGCAAACAACTGATTATCTCTGAGGATCTGGAGCACTGCCCGTAAGTGTCTCACGTGCTCCTGCTCACTCCGAGAGTAGATAAGTATATCGTCAATAAACACTATGACGAACTAGTCAAGATATGGTTGAAACACCCGGCTCATCAAGCTCATAAAGACAGCCAGGGCATTCGTAACACCGAACGGCATAACTAAGAACTCGTAGTGCCCATACCGAGTCCGGAATGCTGTCTTCTTAACATCCTCCTCTCTGACCCGAATCTGATGGTATCCCGACCTCAAATCAATCTTGCTATACAGCTTCGTACCATGCAACTGATCAAATAAATCGTCGATCCTTGGGAGAGGATACTTGTTTTTCACCGTTGCCTTATTCAGTTGTCGGTAGTCGATGCACAAACGCATTGAACCATCCTTCTTCTTAATGAATAGAACCGGCGCGCCCCAAGGCGATACGCTTGGGCGTATATATCCTTTGTCAAGGAGTTCCTGTAATTGCTTCTTTAATTCTCTTAACTCCGCCGGTGCCATCCTGTAAGAGCACGAGAGATAGCGGACGTCCGTGGTAACAATTCAATCCCAAACTCGACCTCTCTAGTCGGCGGGAATCTTGGAATTTCCTCTGGAAACGCATCGGCAAACTCTGCCACCACGGGTACATCCTCAACCCTAAATTATTTCTTCTTTTCAGCCAAGTCCACAGCATAGATAAGATAACCCGTATGCCCATGTTTCAATAACCGTGACATTTTGACCACCGGTATCAATTGGATCTTCGCATGAGAACCATCCCCATAGAAAATCCATTGAATTCCCATATCAAATCGGAACTGAACTGTCCTCTGCCGGCAATCTACCACTGCCTGATATCTATTCAGTATATCGATGTCCACAATGCAATCAAAATCCGACATACCCAACACAATCAAATCTGCTTTCAACTCATTGCCCTCAAAATAAATGAGGCAGTCAGCAAGAAACATTTCAGCAACAACATTCTTTCTAGTGGGTGTCGAGACCATAAGAAGCGTGGGTAACGGAAACGTGCGCATAAGATGTCTCTCCACGAAATTCACAGACACAAAGGAATGCGAGGCACCTGTATCTATCAAAATAAGAGCGAGGTACGTAAGTAAATGACACATACCAGCTATCACTTCCTCTGGAGCCACCGTGGTCTGCTACCTCGTCAAAGCATACACCTGCCCTTGAGGTGGCCCCATCGCCTTACCTCCCAAATGTCGAGGCACCATTGGTTGCCTCTACTGCACTGACCCACTAGTGAATCTTCCTCTGCCTTCCCTGAGATCTATCTGACCATCACTGTTCTGACAAAACCAAGCAATGTGGCCCATTTTGCCACATTTGTAACAAGCCGTACAGTCACGCATGTGATGCGGTCCCCCACAGAAGTGACATTTCACTACTCCATTCCTACTTACCTGAGTTTGCCCTCTATCGGTAGGTGCACTACCCCTCAGATTATCAACTCGCCTTCCACCAAACCGAGAAGAAGAAGGAGCCCCACGAGGTTTAAATGATTCTCCCCGCGGCCTCAGATTATTAGATACCATCCTCGGTGGTGGAACTTGTGGGGGTGCAATGTCCGTGTAAGCACTGACTCCTATCTCCGCTAGTTCTCTCTGGTAAGAGCATCATCAAAAGAGTTGGGGTTATTGGAGATAACCTGATCAAATAATTATTGCTCAAGCCTTTCAGGAAGTGCCTCATCTTGGCATGCCCATTAGTAGCTATATGAGGGACATACCTCAGCAGCGATGAATAATGCATGGCATAGTCCGAGACCGTCATGTTCCCTTGCTTCAGATTCGTGAATTCATCCTCTTTCATCTGCCTAGCAGCAGCAGAAAAGTACCGGTTTAGAAATCGGGTCCTGAATATAGTCCAGTCTACCAACATACTCTGAGCCCTCAGCTCCATCACTGTCGTCTTCCACCACATGGAAGACTTCTTAGCCAATTGGAATTCTGCTAGCCATAACCAAGCCGTCCTAGCACAAGATGCAGACACAAAGATCTACTCAATCCTTTCAACCGATTCCTCTGCCTCCTCCCCTGTCTCTGTCCCCTCAAATCTGGGCGGATGGAAGGTCAGAAATTGTGTCAGACTTAGCTCCCCAGGTAATAACAACTGTGCTATCGGTTCCACGCCCACAGCCGGTGGCGGTAAAGGATTCGTCTGAGCAATACTAGCATTAACACTTCCTACATCGCCCGCCTCTTCATCGAGGTTCCCCAAATTCATGGCCGCCATGCTGTAATACAAGGGTTAACAACAATACCAAAACGATTCATGTATTA
Source organism: Haberlea rhodopensis (assembly GCA_907163345.1). Lineage (NCBI taxonomy): Eukaryota > Viridiplantae > Streptophyta > Magnoliopsida > Lamiales > Gesneriaceae > Haberlea > Haberlea rhodopensis. Next base: position 3,030,881 of record CAJQUN010000023.1, on the reverse strand, counting down.
CACCGTTAGATAACATAAATAACAAATGAGCATATTAGTATAACAATCTTATACACCAATATGCGCCACATGCATAGACATGCTCATATGTAAACACGTAGCCAACAAGTTGCTAAGGCTACCATTCACTTATTCCTGGGTTCTCTAACCACTGCTCTGATGTAAAGACCCTGTTGCCTTAAGTGATGATTTAGGTACAATAAGAGCTAAGCATGCATAAATCAGAGTATAAAATTCGTGTTGATGCCCTTAGCCATTAAGATTACAGTGCCAAAATAAAATTTCAAAGGGATTAATTACATTCCCAACCCAAATGAATGTTAATCATATAGCTTTACACTACTCCTGGAGTAGAGACTATACAAAAGAATTATGTCCTGCTATACCAAAAGCACTCCTCACTAGCTTACGCATCAACCCTTCCTTAGCCCTTCCTGCCAAAATGTACCTACAGGAACAACCCCAAACCCATGAGCATGTAACAAACCATATTCACAATAATATGATTGTAATATAGAAGTGCATAAACCATAAATGCGAATCACTTCCTGTATTTAATACATTTAATGCTCCCTTTGGTTGTCCCTATACCACAATTATAATCAATAGATTATAACACCAATAATGTATGTCATGACATTGATAAGTGTCAATTTTACACTTATATTTGCATATATTTCTTGCAATTTTTATAGTGATTCTTGGAAGATTTTATGCTTTTGGTTGTGTTTTATTATATTTCCAGGAATCCGGTAGAAGTGCAAGAAATACTGGAAAAACCCCGTTTTATGGATTGGAAGGTGGAACTGTGACAAGACGAGGCAAGCCATGGGAAAAGAAGTGAAAAAGCTCAAAAACATGATGAAAGCAATAGGCGATCGATCGCATGCACCAAGAGATCGATCACCTGAAGCCAGAAAGGTGACGGAAAAGTTTGAAGCAAGAGGCGATCGATCGCAACAAACCAAGCGAACAATTGCCTCGAGGCAGAACACATAGACGATCGATCGCCTATCACAAGAGACCGATCGCCGAGGAGAAAAAGTTGAAGGCAATCGATTGCCACAAACGAAGCGATCGATCGCACGCAGAGTCCCAAACGAGAAAAATTCCTTAATTAAGTTTTGGGCTATTTTTGGTACCAGACTTCTTGGGCTCATAAAGGAGCATATAAATTGGAGTTTTTAGGTCAAAATGGGGGTTCCTTCAGGTCTGAATAAACAGCCTACCATTGGAATAGAAATCACCTTGAAGAGAATTCAAAGCAACGCAGCTAGAGACGGGAACATCGGATCAACGCACGATTTCACATCGAGTGTTTATTAGTATTTCTGAACCTTATTTTAGTTTTATTTTCGAATTTCAATGTTTATAATGTTGTTAGATGTTATAAAACGTTGTTTTTTCGTTAATATGTTAGGCTAATTTGTTATCAAGACATAGGGGATCCCATGTTTGAACCCTTGAGTTAATTAACAGTTTTGTTTTGATTTCTATGATCTTTGCGCATAATTCATGTTTTTAATGCTTGTAAAAAATTAGCTACCTTTTGCATGATTCTGGTAATCGTAATTGAATTGACCATAGGAGATTACGATACGACGTAGTAAATTAGGCCGTGGGTTTTAGGTTGAGACAGACCAAGTAAAATCTAGCACACATGTGATAGCAATAGATTTACCAAAATCGAAGGCTAGTAGTTTTTACAAAGCGTTTTTCGGTATTAATCATTCAATAAATACACGGGAGTGGTTTATTGTAGATTATTGCTAGACTTGTTATAATCGGACCAAGGTATAACAAATGAAATAGGAAACTCGTCACCCTAGAACATAGAACTTTGAATCTTAATTAATAGACAACTTTTGGGGGATTACATGGGTGAACCGACGTCTTGATAATTCGTTTATAATATCTCTTCAATTATCCATCACCGCTGTTTAGGTTAATTTTTGTGTTTAAGTCAATTTAGTTTGATAGTCATTCCATAATCATAGTTTAAATATAGTAATTCTAATCGAACGTGGTAATTACTGCTAGTCCCTGTGGGTACGACAATCTTTACTTTTAAGTCATTATACTAAAACTTGAAACCGTGCACTTGCGGTACATAAATTGCTACATTCGAAAATAATGTTTAAAATAATAGCGATCAAGTTTTTGGCGCCGTTGCCGGGGACTAGTTTAAGTTATATCATAGGAGATTAGTTGACTATAATGTAGCCATAATTTTTTATTTTTACTTTTATTACGGTTTATACGATTTCACTGCTGTTGTGTTAGTAATCCTTAGAGCATACAACGCAGCGGAATAAAATATTTTGGATTACTAGAACAATGGATCTATACATAGGATTTCATATCGGATAAAGGAATACAAAAGTCTCACCCTTGTAGCGTGTTTGAGCAGATTCCACGGTGCACTACCTCCAACGATCCCGAGTCACGAGCAACACCTCCAAGGTCTTGCCTCAACGGTATCCACACGATTAAACGAACAAGGGATGTTCAAGAACAAGTTGCTATGCTTATTCTTGAACAAACAAGACTCACGGTTACAATAACCGATCGACGACCACCACGAACCACCAAGAAAACACGGCGGCGATGGAGAAGCTCACGGCTTCAAGGAGGCGGCCGAGAGAGAGCTTGTAGAGTGAGGCTAGGTTTTATGATATAAAATGTTATCAAGGAATGAATTGTCTTTCATAAAATCATAAACATTGTATGTCAAAACAATCATCTAATGACTTGTCTTAGGGCATATCCCAACATGTAGTTCCTTTGTTGTGTTGAATTTTGCAAGGAGTTGTCTTTGTAGTGCATGCTACGAAGTGACAGACCTATACTAGAGCCACTTGACTTAGATATTGAACGAACTTGCAGAAGACTTCGAAAAGAAACTAGAGAGATGGCTGAGAATAATTGAGGGAATGGTTAACAACATAACGATGAAGTGCCAATTACAAGATCCATGATGGACTATGCACAACCATCTTTTCAAGGCACCATGTCTAGCATCACTAGACCAAGGATTCAGGCTAATAACTTTGAGATCAAGCCTGCCATAATTCAGACGATTCAACATTCTGTGCAATTCAGAGGATCGCCTACTGATGATCCTAGTGCTCATATCTCCAACTTTTTGGAGATATGCGACACGTTCAAGCACAATGGTGTCACTGACGACGCCATCATGTTACAACTCTTTCCCTTTTCTTTAAATGATAAAGCTAAGAGCTGGTTGAATTCATTGCCTGCAGGGTCGATCACTACTTGGAAGGGGATGGCTCAAGCCTTCCTATCAAAATACTTTCCCCCTTCCAAGACAGCTAAGATGCGCAATGATATCACCACATTCATGCAACATGCTCCGGAGACACTGTACGAAGCTTGGGAACGCTTCAAGGATCTACTTCGAAGATGCCCACATCACGGCCTTCCGATTTGGCTTCAGGTACAAACATTTTACAATTGTTTATTTTCTGCTAATAGATCCATGATTGATGCAGCAGCAGGAGGTACCATTATGTGAAAGTCACCTGAGGAAGCTTACACACTCTTGGAAGAGATGGCATCCAACAGTTACCAGTGGCAGTCCGAAAGGAATGTGCCCAAAAGATCGATTGGGGTGCATCAAGTTGATGAGGTAACAGCAATAAAAGCTCAATTGGAGGTGTTGAATAAGAAAATGGATGGATTGAGCATGACAGCGATGCAAGCTCAAGTGGTCATATGTGATTTATGTGGAGGCAACCATCAGAGCATGGAATGCCAGACAGGTAATCCTTTTGTGCAATCTACTGAAAATGCTAACTTTATAGGAATCAGGCCACAACAGGGTAATTCTTACTCCAACAACTATAACCAACCGTGGAGGAATCATCCAAACTTCTCTTGGTCCGACCAAAAGAATGTTTTGAACCCCCAACCACAATCGGGTTACCAACCAAAGCCGAGCATGGAGGAATTGCTTGTCAAGTTTATATCATCTACTGAGACCAGGATGAATAACCAAGATGCATCTATCAAGAATTTGGAAACTCAAGTCGGACAATTGGCAACCATCTTGGCCAGAGAGGAATCCAAGGGAGCAAGCTAATGCCGTGTGAGACCGAGAAGAATCCAAGGGAGCAAGCTAATGCCGTGACCCTGAGGAGCGGAAAGGAACTTGGTGCCGAGAAGGAAAAGGGAAAGATTTCAATAAACCAAGAGGAGAAGGAGCAACCGTGCAACAAGGGTAAGTCCATTGGAGCCACTATACCGATCTCACCACAAGAAAAGGTACACATTCCTCTCCCATTCCCTGCAGCAATTAATAGGGCAAAGGTTGATTCAAACTTTGCCAAATTTTTAGACATGCTTAAGAATTTGCATATCGATATACCATTTATTGATGCATTACGAGAAATGCCTAATTATGCCAAATTCTTAAAGAAAATGTTGTCTAAGAAGCAGAAATTGGGAGAGCACGAGACTGTCTTTTTGACTGAGGAATGTAGTGCTATGGTGCAAAAGAAATCGGCCACGAAGTTAAAAGATCCAGGGAGTTTCTCTATTCCTTGCACCGTTGGGCCTATTTCTTCTATTAAATCATTATGTGATTTGGGTGCTAGTGTGAACTTGATGTCTTTGTCTGTTTTTAGGAGACATGGATTGGGAGAGCCGAAGCCCACAAGGGTAATGTTGCAAATGGCGGACAAGTCTATCACCTACCCACTAGGAATCATTGAAGATGTGCCAGTCAAGATATATCAATTCACCTTTCTGGTGGATTTCCTAGTGTTGGATATGGAGGAGGATGTGAGAATGCCATTGATCCTGGGACGACCATTCTTGGCTACTGGAAGAGCCATCATTGATGTTGAAGAATGGAAGTTGATCCTCCGTGTAGGAGAGGATCGGGTTACATTCAATATGTTCAAATCTTCAACACACGCACACAACGAGCATGATTATCTAAAAGTTAACATGATTGACACTTTGCTTGTTAATGTGGTGCAAGGTACTAATGAGGTTGACATAGAGACCGAGCTAGAGCCTAAAGAAGGCAAGAGCCATGACATGGTAAAGTCAAAAAAGGCTAAGAAGCTCAAGGAGAAAAGGACATTCATGAAGGGATAGACAGTGCAATTGCATAAAGCGCCACCACTTCGCATTTTCCAAAGCAAGCGAAATGTGTCATGGGTTGGACCATTCATGGTAACTACCGTCTATGTTCATGGAGCAATTAAGGTAAGTGATCCTATTCTAGGAACTTACGTGGTAAATGATCAGCGGTTAACACTGTAATGTGGATGACACTAATCCACATACTCCGAACCGTTAAAGCGATGATGGTAATAAGTCCAGCTTGGGACTATAAATCAAGAACTATTTTTTCTTTTCTCTTTCGTTTTTGAATTTAGTAGGTAGTTCATGATTTTGGTTTGGTGGTTGACTCTTTAAATTGTCTTTTTTGTAGGGAATTGCTTGCCAAAAGAAGATGAGACTCAAAAAAAAAATTTTTTTTTACTGGAAGCAGGCGATCGATCTCTTTCTTTTAGGAGATCGATCGCCTTGCTAAGCAAAATCGACCAAAATCTACTGGAGTCAGGCAATCGATCACATCATATGAGGCGATCGATCACCTTGAACATAATTTTTTTTTTAAAAAGGCCACTGGAGTCAGGCGATCGATCGCTTAATATGAGGCGATCGATCGCCTCAAAAAGCAATTTTTTAAAAAAGGCTACTGGACACAGGCTATCGATCGCATCATATGAGGAGATCGATCGCCTGGCGTGATTTTTTGTTTTTTAAAACACTCGATTCTCACACTCTACACACACTCATCAGACATACTCTTCTCAAATCCCTAATTCCGTCATCCCTAAATCCCCAAATCCCCTATTTTCTTTCAAATCTCCCCTCAAATCTTCATACAAGAGTAAATTCCTCTCCTCTCTACTACAATTAGCTAAGTTGTGCCAATTTTATTCTACAGATTACAAGCTAGGGTGGGCATTCAAGCACAAAGTGGAGATTACTGCAAGCCAAGGACCACACACCATCAAATTTTCGAAATTTAGAGGTACATTGGCTTGAAATTTCATGGTCATGCTTAATTTCTAAATTTTTGGGGAATGTTGGAAAGGATTCAATTTCTTTGTTGGTGTTAAAGTTAATTTTTGATATTGGTGTAAGAAGTTTGCACTTGTTGATGTTGTTGGGCTTGGTGGTGAATGATTTATTGATATTGGTGTGAGACAAGTTGGACATTGTTGGAAATTATTGAGAAGTTGATTGTCGTTTCCATACATATCGTATCATGGCACCGAAAAAGAAGCCAAGAGGAGGGGCTTCATCTTCATCCTCCACCCCGACATATGACACGACCCGCTTTGCTAACCATTCGGCATCTGAATTCTATGAAAAATGGCATGCTAGGCCCTTGGTAAGGGAGAGGAAATGGAAATGGACACACCAGATTCGGCCATCCTCCGAGAGGCGGAACGCCGTGGTTGGTTGCTCTTTGTGACACCCCCATGTCATGCAGTCATCCCCGTCGTCAAGAAATTCTATACAAACTTCAAGGTCGCAGTGAACATACCATATCTAACCATTCGGCGGAAGAAGTTTCTTTTTGATAGCGAACGAATTAATCGCATATATGAGATGCCAAATATCGAAGACAATGAGTACTCTGTTTATGTGCATCACCACCTTGACTACAATGAAGTCATTGAAACCATATGTGGGGAAGGGGCGGAATGGATTCTGAATCCGGATGGGAAGATCAAACATTGCAAGAAGACTCAGTTGAAACCAGAGGCAGACATCTGGTTTACTTTTATTTCTCATCGAGTTCTTCCATCTACTCACACTGCCATGGTTACAAAAGAGAGAGCGATATTGGTTTTCGTTATTATGACGCGCCGCTCAGTGGATATTGGGAGCATCATCTACTCCTCGATGAAATTAGCGGTGGAAGGCTCTACCACGATTGGTCTACCATTTCCTTCTTTAGTCACCGAGCTGTGCCGCCAGGAACAGGTACCTTGGGAGTCTTATGAGGAGACAAGTGTGCCATTTATTCCCCCAAGCCCGAGTCAGCACCAGTGCCATCAAATGATCCGGAACAACCCCAGTCTTCACACCGACGAGCTCCTCATGGCTATTCTACAATAGCTAATCCTACCACAAATGCTCAAAGATTTCAATCTTTAGAGGATGAGCTTAGGGTACTTAAATTGCAACAACGATTGGTGCGCGATGGGCAAAGAGAGCTCCCACGCAATCAAGAGGAGATCTTATACAATCAAGATGACATGCGCCTTGAGCTTCGTGAGTTTATGTGTTTTTCCTACGACTGGCACACAGTCGCAGCACAGGCCCATCCAGACTTGGCGTTTCCACAGCCACCTACTCTCCAGCCATACCCACCACCCACCGATGACGATGATGATGATGATGTCGATGCCGATGCGGATGAGGGTGATGACCACTGACGGTTGTCACCACATGTATTACGTTGTCCTATTATTTATTCATGTTCACTACATTGAGGACAATGTATTACTTAAGTTTGGGGGAGTAGTTGTTGAACTGTCATTTGATATTGTGGACATGGGAATTGTGTTTTTGCTTATGTTTGAGGTGCGAATGGTGTTGATACTGAGTCTTAATATGTTTAACTGTGCGTCTGAACATGTCTACTGCTATGGAATTTATGATAGCTTAGTATTGTCCGATGAAGAGCACGAAAATTTTGCACTGGTGTAATTGGATTAAAGTAGTGACTCCACACCATGATGATATTAGTTTTACTCTACTTATGACTTGAATCTTGATGATTGTAAACATGTTGTGAATATTTTGAGTTGAGTTGACATGTTGAAAATGAGGAATAATTTGAGCACATTGAGTCATGAACTTGTTGATTACATTGAAAGTAGTGACGATATGTGTGAACTTGATGACATGTCTTGAGCATCTTATAGTAATCATAGAACCTATTTGATGATGGCACTTTGAGGCGAAATTTTTATAATTATGAACTAGACTTGGATATGATTTAGGCGATCTTTGAAATGTTTGAGCCTTTCAAGCCTACCTTGTCTACATTTATCCCTAGTGTCCAACTTTGAGCTTGATTGAATAAGAATGTAAATTAGCCACTATTCAACTTTTGTTGATAAACTCATTATACGTACATTGTTTAGCCTAAAATGAAAGATTTTATCTTCAACCCAAGGGAGTATAATGAATCTCATTTGATGCACATAAATGGCTATATTTGATGAGCTTATTGAGAAAAGAATTCATGAATGAGAAAGCCTTGAAATAGAGAAAGCCTTGAAAAAAAATGATTAAATAAGACCCAAAACGGGCAAGGCTAAAAGAAAAGGAAGAGAAATCCGATATGTGCTACATAAAAATGAACTTTACATGATATACTCTCTTCGTTGTGTGTATCCTATCTTTTCTTTGTAACCGTCACCAAAAGGCCTAACATTATAAGCTTGAAAAATCCTTTTGATCCTTAATGGAGAAGTGTTTGAAAACTAGGTATATGAGATACTCGATGAAATTCTTGATTGTTATTGATTAACACTGTTTTGATCTATGATGATTGTATGATACTTGGGATTGACAACAACACACACACGTTCCGAAATTGAGACGGTTATTTGACTTAAAGAGAAAACACTTCGTGTCCAACAATTTGAGGGATTCTTTGTTGTGGTATGAGTAAAAGTTCTGAGATAAACATATGAGCATGAAATAATCCATGTCACTTATCTGTTGTGAATTCACTATTTTTAATCTATTCTTGCTCGAGAACGATCAAGAGTTAAGTTTGGGGAGTTGATAAGTGTCATTTTTACACTTATATTTGCATATATTTCTTGCGATTTTTATAGTGATTCTTGGAAGATTTTAAACTTTTGGTTGTGTTTTATTATATTTCCAGGAATCCAGTAGAAGTGCAAGAAATACTGGAAAAACCCCGTTTTATGGATTGGAAGGTGGAACTGTGACAAGACGAGGCAAGCCATGGGAAAAGAAGTGAAAAAGCTCAAAAAGATGATGAAAGCAATAGGCGATCGATCGCATGCACCAAGAGATCGATCGCCGGAAGCCAGAAAGGTGACGAAAAGTTTGAAGCAAGAGGCGATCGATAGCAACAAATCGATTGCCTTGGGGCAGAACACATAGGCGATCGATCGCCTATCACAAGAGACCGATCGCTCGAGAAGAAAAAGTTGAAGGCGATCGATTGCCACAAGCGAAGCGATCGATCGCACGAAGAGTCCCAAACGAGAAAAATTCCTTAATTAAGTTTTGGGCTATTTTTGGTACCAGACTTCTTGGGCTCGTGAAGGAGCATATAAATTGGAGTTTTTAGGTCAAAAAGGGGGTTCCTTCAGCTCTGAATAAGCATCCTACCATTGGAAGAGAAATCACCTTAAATAGGATTCAAAGCAACGCAGCTAGAGACGGGAACATCAGATCGACGCACGATTTCACATCGAGTTTTATTAGTATTTCTGAACCTTATTGTAGTTTTATTTTTGAATTTCAATGTTTATAATGTTGTTAGATGTTATAAAATGTTGTTTTTCCGTTAATATGCTAGGCTAAGTTTGTTATCAAGACATAGGAGATCCCATGTTTGAACCCTTGACTTAATTAACGGTTTTGTTTTGATTTCTATGATCTTTGCGCATAATTTATGTTTGTAAGGACCCTAATTCCTTAAGTGCGGATTAAAGGCATAATTAGAGCTAACATACATTATCAGAGTATAAAAGTTCGTGTTGAGACTATGAGCCTTAAGAATTACATGCCAAGTTAAGGACTTTCAAATGGATTAATTACATTCTCTAACAAATGAATGTTATTCAATATAGCTTTATACTACTCCTAGAGTAGACACTATACAAAATAATCCTGTCCTTCCTTATCAAAAGCGTTCTTCACAAGCTCACCGCCTCAACCCGCCTTAGCCCCTTTATCATGCCAAAATGTACCTACACGGACAACCCCCAAAACGTGAGCATATAATAATCCATATCCAACACAATATGAATATAAGGCGTGAATGCATAAACCGTAATAAAACACTTCTTGTTTTTCCCATGCATTTTAAACGCCCCCTTTTTTGTTGTCCCTGTACCATAACTCATGAGTATAATCAATAGATTATTTAATGGTTCACACATGTCATGACATAACACCATTTCATTATCATCAATCATCAATCCTTAGTCTGTTATAATAGTGTATTTTAATGCACCTCGCTTGTCATGACAACGACACTAATACCCCTCGCTTCGACATATTAGCGGCATTGAATAACCTCGCGCAAATGCGACATGCGGCAATACCCTCGCTTCAACATTTGGCGGCAAATATTGTTTCCTCGCTACAATATGACAACGGCAAGTATTCTATCATCGTTTCAAGTGACAGCGGCAAAGCATTAAAATCATCACTCTATATAACCATGACTCATGGGATGTGCACCAACAATCATCATATGCATATACAATCATCATGCATAATTCAACATGTATTTGCATCCACCATGCACAATTCCATATATACTCGCATCCACAATGCATAATCAATGAGTATAATAGATACATGTACAGTTTGGTGCCCGTACGTCTCTTTATGTACCTTTCCAAAAGTAAGATTTGGTATGACTTTACTTCCTTGGTTGTGTCGCCACCTGTGATGGTTCTACACATTCACACAAACCAATATTAGAACCCAATAATAGTCCAATACCAAAAATCCCACAAAAATAACCAAAAACATACATTTTGGTGTCTCGCGATCGATCGCCATAAAAGCCCCGATCGATCGCGAGATCACACTGACTCGGCCAACAAAAATTTCAATCCACGATCGATCGCCGAGTTTATGCCGATCGATCGCGGCCTCGCTGATCGATCGCGCCAAACTCGCGATTGATTGCGGAAGGCTACTGTCGCCTCCCCTGATGCTCGCGATCGGTCGGGAGAATGTCCCGATCGATCGCCGAAACCTGTACATGCGATTTTCGGGCACTATTCACATTTCTTCTTCTCCAAATCAATCCAACTCAAAAACCATTAATCCAACAACACAAAAACACCATAAACCTCTAACATACACCACAATACTACCAAAAATCCAACATCCAAACAAAACCATAGCAACCCAAAACAAACCCATTTCAAAAACTTAGAATACCATTTCAAAATCAAAACCAAACACCATTAAAACACCAAGGAGGGTTCCATACCTCTTATGGACTCCAAATCTCACTAGAAATCTTACAAACCAAGCTTTTGTGAAGATTTCTCCTCCTCTTGTGAGCAAGTTTTGAAAATGGTGAGGGGTTAGGGTTGGGGAGAGTGAGTTGGGTATTGGTAAAGTGAAAGGTGAGGTGGGGTTAGTGGGGTATAAAGGTGTGTGTGTGTGTGTGTGTGGGGGGGGGGGGGGGGGGGGGGGGGGTTAATTAAAAACATGTACCCCAATTATTAGCATGGTGTATAAAATACCCCAACATGACATTTTAAAAGCATTTTACCAAAGTGCACCCAAAACCTGAATTAAATCCATGCTTCCCAAATAATTAACAACCAACATGCATAAACCATGTTAATACCCAATTTTCCCAACATACACAACATGCATCCCGAAATGCACTACCGGGTCACGCCTACCATGTGACTAAACATTTCAACAAGATAATTAGTTCCAACACATAATTCAATTATCACCATAATTAATCACGTAAACATAATTAATGCCCAAATTGTAATTAATCATTTTGGGGATATCACAATGTTTTAATGCTTGTAAAAGATTAGCTACCTTTTGCATGATTTTGGTAATCGTAATTGAATTGACCATAGGAGATTACGATACGACGTAGTAAATTAGGCCATGGGGTTTAGGTTGAGACGGACCAAGTAAAATCTAGCACACGTGAAATAGCAATAGATTACCAAAATCAAAGGCTAGTAGTTTTCACAAAGCGTTTTTCGGTATTAATCATTCAATAAATACACGGGAGTTGTTTATTGTAGATTAATGCTAGACTTGTTATAACCGGACCAAGGTATAACGAATGAAATAGGAAAATTCATCACCCTAGAACATAGAACTTTGAATCTTAATTAATAGACAACTTTTGGGGGATTACATGGGTGAAAACGTCTTGATAATTCGTTTATAATATCTCTTCAATTATCCATCATTGTTGTTTAGGTTAATTTTTGTGTTTAAGTCAATTTAGTTTTACAATCATTCCATAATCGTAGGTAAAATATAGTAATTCTAATCGGACGTGGTAATTACTGCTAGTCGCCGTGGGTACGACAATCTTTACTTTTAAATTATTATACTAAAACTTGACACCGTGTATTTGCGGTACATAAATCGCTACATTGGAAAATACTGTTTAAAATAATAGCGATCAGACATGCATCCATTCCATGAATACCCTATCCAATTTCCAAGTGTTATTATATCAGTGACATAATACCCCCCGTGTTAACATGACAGCGCTCGCTTAGACAATACCAGCGGCAAATAATATCCCTCGCTATAATATGACAGCGGTGTGTTCTTCGCTTCTACATATTAGCGGCAAATATTCTCTCATCGCTACGGTATGACAACGGCAAGTATTCACATCGCTACACCACTGGCGGCAAGTATTCTTCATCACTAGATTATAATCTCGACTTACAATCACATGCACCAATGCATCCAATAAGTGTATGCAACCATAATGCATAACCAAATTCATGTATGCAACTTTAGTGCATAACCAATGTATGTATGCAACCATAATGCATAGCCCAACAAGTATATGCAACCAAAATGCATAATCCAATACGTAAAAATACGTTTTACCATCCGATGCCCGTACGTCTCACTACGTACCTTTGTACCAAAATGTGGTGTGTCGTGGGACTTTATCTCCTAGGCTGCGTGGTCACCTGGGATGGTTCTCTTATGGGCTTCAAATCCTACCAAGAATCCCACAAATAAAGATTTTGCAAAGGTTTCCACCTCTTCCTCTTGCCAAAATCGGGATTGGGGTTTGGGGTTAGGGTTGAGAGAAAATTTTGATAAGGAGTGGGGGTTATGAGGGGTAAAGGGGAATATAGGTGTTGGGGTTTACTAATAACATGTACCCCAATAATTAGCATGATGTATAAAATATCCCCAACATGATATTTTAAAAGCATTTTCCAAAAATACAATAAACTCAATTAAACATGCTTCACCCAATATAATTAACACCCACTCCAAATAAACCATGCCATAACTCAAATTCCCAACATGCATCACATGCACCCCGAAATGCATTACCAGGTCACGGCCACCGCATGACTATGTACATAAATTAATTCAACCCTAAATTAATTAACACCATAATTATCACATATCATAATTAATGCCCAAAAGCATATAATCATTTCGGGGATATCACAGTATCCAAGGTGATGACGGTTTTCTCTACTTCATCTCCAAATGACAATTCTTCCTCAAGATGGGTGAGTGGTGTTCTTAGGGCTATCTCCAATCCTCTTTACCTACAAGCTCAAAAATACCTTGGGACAAGTAATCAATAATATCGATAGAATAAACAGTATCATCATTGTCACAAGGATATTTTATGGCGTCATGTATTAAATTTAACGACTTCACCATCAAATTCCATAGTGAGTGTTCCACTATGAACTTCTATCTTAGTCTTAGAAGTCTTCAAAAAGGGTCTTCCTAACAATATTGGACTACTATTGTCACAATTTGCCATGTCAAGCAAGTAAAAATCCGCTGGAAAAACCAAATCATTTACTTGCACCAACACATCTTCTAGAATTCCTTTAGGGTATGCATTAGACTTATCCGCTAATTGGACAATCACCCTAGTTTCACTTAAAGGTCCTAGATTTAATGAAGCATAAAGAGAATATGGCATGACATTTATCGATGCTCCTAAATCTAGCATGGCTTTTTCTAGACGTGTGTTAGCAATCGTGCATGGGATGGTAAACATACCTGGACCCTTGCACTTTGTGGGGATTTTTATTTGGATAACAGTTGAGATGTTCTCCCCCAACTCAACTTTTTGGCACCCCTTCAACTTTTGCTTCCGTTTTGCAGTGCATAAGTCCTTCAAGAACTTTGCGTAGCGGGGTACTTGCTTGATGCCGTCCAACAGTGGGATATTCACTTCGCATCTTCGGAAGGTGTTATAGAGATCCTTGATGTTCTCATCTTTCCTACTATCCTTCAAAGCAATAGGAAAATGGGGTTCATTTTTATATTCAAAAAGTGGAGGAGACTTACCTCGAGGTTCCTCCTCCTGTGTAGATTCCTTTCCCTTGTGCTCAAGTTCGTGTTCCTCCTCTTGTGTAGTATGCGGGATTTCCAACTTCTCCGGTTCTTCCAATTACTTACCATTCCTTAGCTTAATGTCGCTTGCATTCTCTCGTGGATTCATCACTGGCTGGGAGGGTAATTTATAGGATCCTTGAGCTTCCAAACGGTTAAGGTTGGTTGCAATTTGTCTCACTTGAGTGTTTAAATTTTGAATGCTTGCCCGCGTTTCCTGTTGAAATTAGTAACATGATCGCTTTTATTTTAAACAATTAATTCCAATCTAGCAATTTTAGACCGCAAGTGCACGGTGTCAAGTTTTAGTATAGATAGAAAGATACGGATTGTCGAACCCACATGGACTAACAAGCAAGTACCAAATAAGATGTCTTTTAACTATATTTAACCTACAATAATTAATTTATAATTAACAACTAATTAATTAATATAAACTACTAATCCAACCAAGTCAATAAAAGTAAACGAGAAAAATCCACTAGAGAAGATTATCGAGACTTTGGCTCACCAATGCAATCCCCTACAATTCTCGATTGAATATCCAAATATTTCTAAGGTGACAAGTTCTCCAAATTTATCTAATATACTCTCTCGAGTTATATTAAACCTAATATCAAATTGCAGTAAGTCACTCTCGTGTACTTATTTAACAACTCAATATTGCATAAGATCCATAAAAACTCCTAGCTTTCAATTACTAGATATCTATGGCTATCACGCATGTATTTGACGTCATCTCTCGATCTCGGTCTGAAATCCATGGTATGAGTTATTAATTATGTATCATAAAATCATCTCTCGATCTCAATTACGATACTAACATCATTCAAAGGTGATCAATCCTCTAAAAGCATGAAGAACATAAAACATACGCAAAGAACTATAAGAATTCAATCATCAAATCATAGGTTCATAAATAAATACCAATACTCAAACATGTCTTGCAACAATCTAAGCATGATATAATCAAAATAAAACTAAACTAAAGTTTAAAAGTAAGAATAAACTCCCAGCGTCGACTCCGGTTGTAGATCCTCGCTCCTTCTCTTCCTTCCTTCTCGATCGTCTCTTTAATCGCCTTGTTGGGTTGTTCCAATTCCTAGGATGAATAGGTGAAGATGGATGAAGGTGATATGGAGTATGGAGGTGTGGAGGCTATTCCTAGGGTTCAAGTCTGATTTGGGTTGTAATTTTCGTGTATAATATATAGGGGAAGGGAATCAAGGAGTTCCTTGTTGGACACAAACTCTATAAGGAAGTTATTTTTCTGAAAATTCCTTCCGCCGATCGATCGGGACAAAGCGGCCGATCGGTCGAGCTTCACAGTAAGAATTTCGTGGCTTTTTCAGCCTTGCTCGATCA
Organism: Haberlea rhodopensis; assembly: GCA_907163345.1. NCBI lineage: Eukaryota > Viridiplantae > Streptophyta > Magnoliopsida > Lamiales > Gesneriaceae > Haberlea > Haberlea rhodopensis. The sequence goes on along the minus strand of CAJQUN010000023.1, from coordinate 3,015,125 downwards.
ATCGGCAATGCTTGCTCGATCGATCGGCAAGACCAGAATGTTTTCTTCGCCTTTTTCAGCTTCTGACGAGTTTCGTATTTTGGCCGTAACTTTCTCATACAAACTCCAAATTTGATGAATCAGCTGTAAGGACCCCCATGCCCTTAACCCGTTATTAGTGTATTAATCCATACCATTAGTGCATATAACCATACTATCATGGGGAAAAACCATATGCAAGTACAACACCATATGCCATCCAGAAAATTTCTTGCATTTGATCCACATAATATTCAAATTCTCCAACCAAGATTACATATATAACATGCACCTTCATAATACACTAACATGCTCTCAGTTCATTTAGCAATTCCCTAGTTAATTGCATGCAAACCATGAATGAACAGAGAAAAACTGTAGCCCATTTGTACATCCCATATACACGTAAATTGTACTCACATCCCAATGAATAAGCGTGTATCCAATGTATAAAACACTCTACCGAATACCGTTACTGGCACTTCAATCGTGGAAGCACCTCCCAAGCACAACTCGATCTCAACTCTGGATCTATGCACTTATTCAACCAGCTCTGGTACCTCGATCGGGGAAGTACCTCCAATCGACAGCCCGATCTCAACTCCAAAGCTGCTGCTACACCTGTATCATCTGTCCCAACAGAGACAGCCCCCACACGGGGTGAGCATACCAATACCACCAATCCAATAATCATAACATCGCAGTTCATAATTTACAGAATGTAAATGCCATAATTTAAATGATACTCCCTGGATGGTATCATCCTCATCCGGGATCCCCTGTATTGTCCATGTTCTCAAAATAGTCAAACTCATCAAATTCTCAAAGCCAGTTAATCGCCACATAGATTAACTAATACCATTCATATTATGCCAGTTCCATAATCAATATGGTAAAATCATTATATAAAAGATCGTAGATATCACATATGTCCAATGATTCCATGTTCCCATTTCATTGCTCGCTCCACAATAGAGGCATTCTAAACCCCGCGCACGCTCAACAATAGCGGCGTCGTAATCGATGGTCGCTCAACGGCGACAGCATCCCTAATCATTGCTCGCTCAATAGCGACACCGTATGGTTCCCAATGTATATCCATTTAACGCAATTACCATTTACCATGCATATCGCTATCCATTTATAGCAAGTACCATGTACCATGCATTTCAACATCCATTTATCGCAATTACTACATACCATGCATTTCGATGTCCATTTAATGCAATTACCACATACCATGTATTTTACAGTTGCAACATTATAATAGGCTATGCTCGTACGACATACGTACCTTAAGTTTCCGTAGTCCAAGCCAAACCTTGCTTGAGTTCCATGCCTCGAGAAATATGTGCTAAAACACATAAACAACTCACAATCAAGTATAAGCATGCAATCACGTGCCCACGCACGTTTGCAACCTCTAAACCCATCGTCAATCCATGACGATTACCAAAATAAAAGCCCCCGGCTAGGCATGCATAATAACCAAAAATATTCCATTTAAAACGTTTAAAAGATAGCCAAAAACTCAACCGAGAGTTCCGTTTAATTTAACTTGGCTCCACCAAACCATTTTAAAAGTCTAGCATTCCCATTGGAATGTAAACATTGCCCCGGAAGCCGACCATTTAAGTCGTAAATCCAAAATCCCACGAAAAAGCCAAGAAAACTAAAATCACCTGCTGGCGATCGATCGCTAGCCCCTCGGCGATCGATCGATCGCCAGACCTTACTGGCGCGAGGTGATAGATCGCTCAAAAGTAGCGATCGATCGCTACCATGCTGAAAGCCTACTGCTCGCATGCGATCGATCGCCTGCTTCGGGCGATCGATCGCCATGCCCTGTAACTCGTAATCCTCCATTTTTAAAAGCTTAAAACCTTCACCAATCACACCCCAACTTCTCCCAACTCAAAACCACAACAAATCCACACACAAGGACCTCCAACAAGGGTGTTAAACTCAAATTAAAACAAACCCAAAAGATTTTATGATTTTCACCAAAATCACCCAAACCAACCCAACCCAAAACTCAACCAAATCCAACAAAATTACAATCAAATCAAAGCTACAAGAGAGGAGAATGAGATTACCAGCTTTTCATCAAGAAATCCGGCCCCTAAATCATGTTCCCAACGATTTCCATTGAAGGGGAAAGAGGGGAAGGGTTTTGGGGTAAAGGGGGAAGAGAGCGATGAGAGAGAGATGATTCCGGAAAAATGACGGAATCCCGAGTCCATCTGGTATATATAGCAAAAATGCTCCAAAATACCAATACCTCCACAAATACATCATGATTCATTAAAAATCATCTGTTTTCAAAAACTCTCTCTCCAACATCAAATCTCCATATCAGCCCCAACATAAAGCACCCCGGACTCCAAGTCCCATCAAAAACCCAACTCATAGGTTTTCCACCAGAATGAGAATACAATCTCAACCTTTGGATCCAACGATCCCAAATGCCCGATTTAACAACCTCGGGAGACCCAAAAACGCAATTAATTCCTAATTGCCACAATTAAAATCCATTAAGGATTATCACTACACCGGGATTAACACCATTAATCCCCGGGCATCACAATTATCCCCCACTAAAAAAAATTCATCCTCGAAATTTGCACCGGTGTACTCCACGTAACACCAGGACTACACAACAAAACAAAACCACAACCCCGATTCTGGACCACATCAGAATCGAATTAACAACCGCGAGGACACCAACCTCGCACCAAGCTCTAAAATATAGCAAACGCTAAAACCAACACAAAATCCAAAGGATAATAACATACCTCGATGCGAATCATCCCAGAAGTCAGTCTACTACGACTGCAAATTAACCAAATCTTCCTTGGTTCTGACATAGATATCTCCCCATGATATCTCCATCACTTGCCCACGATGCTTAACATGCATCATTATGATATGGACTACTAGCATACGAAAGTATACTCACAATAAACCCGGTTCCTGCTTTCCACCCCCATCTCCTCCAAAGGAGTAGTTGCACCACTTGTAACACGGATCGGGCAACCCACGGTCACCGATCCACACAAGGCACATCTCAGAAGATGTTTACACCGATGTGTTCCAAGAAATAATATCTTGGTCCCGACACACCATCAAGACTCCACAAAGTCTCAAGTTCCACAGAGGTCATGCAAGACAATCAATTGCATTCCCGCCACACGTGTCAACCACGACATTTAACGAATCCGAAACCTGGTCATCCCTCGTTTATCCTTGGATTCAACAATCCTAAAACAGGGAGCTATCGAATTAACCAGCAAGAATTACTATGGTCCATGGTACGACAATCCCTCCTCAGGAAAAGTCAACCAACCATCACGATCATTCACCAGAATGCATCGTGCCGTCGAGATTACCAATCTCAAAGTGCTACATCTCTCACCGGAGATTCGTCAACCAAACACACTAATTCGATACTCATCCAAGTACCGAAACGTGGGCATTCGTATTCACATACCTGCCCAAGTACCAATCACAACATGCATACACAAAGTAATAGACTCGGGTATCTCCAATCATACCCAAATCCCAAAACCAACTGTCAAACCTCGATTATTCTCACCCCACGGAGAATGATGGTTGACAAACCAAAACCAAAGGGTGTGATTTCAACATCAACACCACACGAACCAAAACAACGAATCTCCCAAAAGATTCAACCGATAGGTATAACAATACCGCCTTCCTCACAAGGAAAATGTCATGAATCCATGATCCTCCAATCCTCGAACCACCGTTTGGAAACGTGGATATATTTACCAGAACAATCCCGGAACCAAAAATTACACAACTGGTCCAGTAATGCATCCATGCCACTATTAACAAAACGAAACCCGTACATGCCATGTATACTCCAACTAAAGATGCTCTGTACTAATGCTATAGTACTTCACAATTTCGAGCATTTCCCCGCAGACGCCTCCTCGAACGTCTCGCCGAAAGGTAAGAAATCCATTACTCGGTCCAACACCAGTAATGTTTACCATGGCTGATTTACAATCAACCCAAAATCGATACCAGCTGTCTCCACGACAGTACCCTCCAAAACTCTCCAAGAGATAAAATCTGTATAGTAGTGTTACCCCACTAGCTATATCCTACAAATCCAATCGTGACTCCCGTTGCATTCCATATGCAAGGATGCTCAACCAGAGCTAATAACGACTTGTTGACACTCACGTTGGTATTCCCAACAAAATCGAGTTGTCCCGGTACAAGTCACTCGAAACATTTGACGTATAAACGCCCCCGTGAGATATTCCCTACCTCAATCACCATGCCACATAGAGACTACAAGAGTCTACCATAACCCTCATCGTATCACCATACGATTCACCCACCTCGAATCCAACGAGCAACATAATGGCTATCACAAGCACACCAAAGCACTGCAACAAAAACTGGTTATCAATTCGTTGGCCCCATAGGCTCTTACCAACCTAACAATGTGACACACGTCTCATCCCGGTATACCATACCGTACAAGCCATTAGAGTTGTGGGTCATCACCCAACATATCTCTAAAAGACCAAAGCACAATGGACAACCCGGTGTCCTTGCTCAACTATGAAGCAATCCTAATCTATTAGGACTTATTCCACACCCTCAGGGTGGGTGTAACCATGCCTACCCCACATCACAACAACAAGCGAGTAGTTTCCTCAATGACTACTCTTACCACCAATCACTTGGCCTTAGCCGTCCCAGCGAGCATACCCAAGGGTATCACTGCTCGACAAATATTTACCTCTATAACATGATGCGGTACACTCACCGGTACAATGCATCCAATGCTCCATCGAGCAAACCTGCTCGGCATAATGGTCTCGTCAACTAGTGACGCAGACTCTACCATGTGCTCACCATCGGCACTCAAACCATATGATTAAATACATACACCCAGACGTATTATACATCTAAACGATGCTACACGTCTACATAGAACATCCACTATGTCCTCGTCATCCCTAACGGTATATGTCAACAAATGACATCCAAAGTGACATCGTCAACTCGTGTCGGTACATGTCAACACCTGACATCCATAATCTCATCGTCAAACACATGACGATATAATAACACATGGTATCACAATAATGCTAACAAAACCGTAATAAACCATACCTCATCGCTATCAAGTTAGCGGCATACCCGTATCCATCGTCCACCAGTGGTACAAAAGCAGTACCCATCGCTCGTAGGCGGCGTAATCCAGTGCTATGCACATAGCGGTATAATCCATCGCTATGGAATCGGCGGCATGATCCCTCGTCATAGAGTCAGCGGCATAAAACACCGTCATAGATATCCGGCGGTATGAACCATCGCCATAGATGTAGCGGAATGACCCATCGCTATATAATACCTGGCGGTATGAATCATCGCCAATAGATGTGGAATAAACCATCGCTATGAATACCCGGTGGCATGAACCATCGCCAATAAACTAACGGAATGAACCATCGCTATATAGATACCCGGCGGCATAAACCATCGCTATATCGATACCCGGCGGCATAAACCATCGCCAATAGACTAGCGGAATGAACCATCGCTATATAGATACCCGGCGGCATAAACCATCGCCAATAGACTAGCGGAATGAACCATCGCTATATAGATACCCGGCGGCATAAACCATCGCCAATAGACTAGCAGAATGAACATTCGCTATATAGATACCCGGCGTTGCCAATAGACTAGCGGAATGATATCCATCGCTATAATATGACAGCGGTCGTGTTCTTCGCTTCATATGAGCGGCAAATATCTCCATCGCTACCTCGCTTCGACATACCGGCGGCAAATAATATCCATCGCTATGATATGACAGCGGTCGTGTTCTTCGCTTCATATCAGCGGCAAATATTCTCTCATCGCTACGGTATGACAGCGGCACCATTACTCCTCGTTTTAATCACGACAGCGGAAATGCCCCTCGCGTTACATGACAGCGGAAATACCCCTCGCTTAGACAATACCAGCGGAAATAATATTCCTCGCTATGATATGACAGCGGCCATGTTCTTCGCTTCAAACTCATCAAATTCTCAAAGCCAGTTAATCGCCACATAGATTAACTAATACCATTCATATTATGCCAGTTCCATAATCAATATGGTAAAATCATTATATAAAAGACCGTAGATATCACAAATGTCTAACCAATGATTACATGTTCCCATTTCATTGCTCGCTCCACAATAGCGGCATTCTAAACCCCGCGCACGCTCAACAATAGCGGCGTCGTAATCGATGGTCGCTCAACGGCGACAGCATCCCTAATCATTGCTCGCTCAATAGCGACACCGTATGGTTCCCAATGTATATCCATTTAACGCAATTACCATTTACCATGCATATCGCTATCCATTTATAGCAAGTACCATGTACCATGCATTTCAACATCCATTTATCGCAATTACTACATACCATGCATTTCGATGTCCATTTAATGCAATTACCACATACCATGCATTTTACAGTTGCAACATTATAATAGGCTATGCTCGTACGACATACATACCTTAAGTTTCCGTAGTCCAAGCCAAACCTTGCTTGAGTTCCATGCCTCGAGAAATATGGGCTAAAACACATAAACAACTCACAATCAAGTATTAGCATGCAATCACATGCCCACGCGCGTTTGCAACCTCTAAACCCATCGTCAATCCATGACGATTACCAAAATAAAAGCCCCCGGCTAGGCATGCATAATACCCAAAAATATTCCATTTAAAACGTTTAAAAGATAGCCAAAACTCAATCGAGAGTTCCGTTTAATTTAACTTGGCTCCACCAAACCATTTTAAAAGTCTAGCATTCCCATTGGAATGTAAACATTGCCCCGGAAGCCGACCATTTAAGTCGCAAATCCAAAATCCCACGAAAAAGCCAAGAAAACTAAAATCGCCTGCTGGCGATCGATCGCTATACCGGGCGATCGATCGCTAGCCCCTCGGCGATCGATCGCTCGATATAGCGATCGATCGCCAGACCTTACTGGCGCGAGGCGATAGATCGCTCAAAAGTAGCGATCGATCGCTACCATGCTGAAAAGCCTACTGCTCGCATGCGATCGATCGCCTGCTTCGGGCGATCGATCGCCATGCCCTGTAACTCGTAATCCTCCATTTTTAAAAGCTTAAAACCTTCACCAATCACACCCCAACTTCTCCCAACTCAAAACCACAACAAATCCACACACAAGGACCTCCAACAAGGGTGTTAAACTCAAATTAAAACAAACCCAAAAGATTTTATGATTTTCACCAAAATCACCCAAACCAACCCAACCCAAAACTCAACCAAATCCAACAAAATTACAATCAAATCAAAGAGCTTTTCATCAAGAAATCCGGCCCCTAAATCATGTTCCCAACGATTTCCATTGAAGGGGAAAGAGGGGAAGTGTTTTGGGGTAAAGGGGGGAAGAGAGCGATGAGAGAGAGATGATTCCGGAAAAATGACGGAATCCCGAGTCCATCTGGTATATATAGCAAAAATGCTCCAAAATACCAATACCTCCACAAATACATCATGATTCATTAAAAATTATCTGTTTTCAAAAACTCTCTCTCCAACATCAAATCCCCATATCAGCCCCAACATAAAGCACCCCGGACTCCAAGTCCCACCAAAAACCCAACTCATAGGTTTTCCACCAGAATGAGAATACAATCTCAACCTTTGGATCCAACGATCCCAAATGCCCGATTTAACAACCTCGGGAGACCCAAAAACGCAATTAATTCCTAATTGTCACAATTAAAATCCATTAAGGATTATCACTACACCGGGATTAACACCATTAATCCCCGGCATCACATCAGCTGTCCACGCGAAGATAAGAGAAAGTTCTACAACTTTTATATGGACCACATTTCCAAAACTTGGCTCGAACATATAGTAATTTGTGGAGAAATGAGCAACATGTGTCTTGGATTCTGGTTTTTTCCTCTTTTCTTCAACTTTATTCATTCTTTCATCATTTTAGCTTGAATTCTTCACCTTTCCCTACATTTCAACATTGATTCCTGAAATAGAGAAATATATACCATAAACCATAAAATAATCCAAGAATCAACACGAAAACATATACATATCATAGCATAAAAAGCTTAATATTCAACCCTATCAACTCCCCCAAACTTATCACTTAATCGTCCTCGATTAAGCATTAAAATCATAAGGTAGAGTTCATTCTTGATATTTGAAACAATTATTTCATGACTTGCTTATTCTCAGAAATCTCATGCACATATACAAAAGTTGACAAGACATGTTTTCTCCTAAATCAAGTAACACATCTCAAAATCGGAACGTGTGCGTGTGCTATAGTCAATCTTAGTTTCATGCACATATTCAAGATCAAATCATGTTAATCAACTCAAAGTCGAGATTATCATCAAGCACTCCACTAATGATAGTTACTCCTTAGACTTGGATCAAAAGTACTTTTTAAGCTTGTAATGTAAGGCCTTTGGTGTTGGCTTCAAAGAAAAGATAGGATAAGCGCAAAGAAAAGAGTATAATCATTTTTAATTCAAATTTTTCGCACACATCGAGCTTCTCTTCTTTTTCTTTTATAGCATTGGCCACTTTGGGTCTTATTTAATCAATCTTTTTCTCAAGGCTTTTTGTCTATCGTTTTCTTTTCTCATTCATCAATTTTCTTTTCTCAATAAGCTCATCAAGATATAACAATTCAAGTGCATCGAATGATATTCATTATACTCCCTTAGGGTAAGGATAATTTTTTTCATTTAGGCTCAAATAAGGGTAAGTATAATGAGTTTGCCAAGAATGTCGAATGGGGTCTAATTATATGCAATGCATATACCATTCTTTTTTCAATAAAGCTCAAATGGGACATTAGGGATTGATATGAATCATGGTATCGCCTAGATCATTTCCAAGTAAAGTTTGTAACTATAAACTTTCGCCTCAAAGTGTCATCATCAAATAAGTTCTAGGATAACTCTAAGATGCTCAAGACAAATCCTCAAGTTCACAACAATTATCATTATTCAAAACATGCAATCCACAAGATCATGACACATTGTGCTCAAAGTATTCCTCATTCTTGACATGCTAACTCAAATTAGGATATTCATGTACATGTCCAATCACAAATCAAGTTCATATGCATAGTGAGATCAAATCCTCATTGAATAGTCACTACTATAATTCATTCTTTTCTCAAGTTTGAACTCATAAAAAAATAATTTTTAGCTCATAATAATCGGGCGATTCAAGTGTCATTTAAGCACACAACATGTGGTTAAAACAAGTAAAACATGCAAGGTACTACTCCCCCAAACTTAAATCAAACATTGCCCTCAATGTTTAAAAGAATCTAAAGGGAAAAAATAAACTCCCCTGATCACGACGCTTGCATGAGGGTTGAGGAAGATTTGCTTTTGAAAGCTCCACTGTTGTAGGGTTCATCGCTCCAACCAAATACCTAGCAAGAGAAGAAGCATATGGTAAAATATTTGACTTGAGAGATAAACAAAACTAAAATGAAAACTGAAAAATAAAACAAAACTAAATAACAAAATGATACGCTTGGGTTGCCTCCCAAGAAGCGCTGATTTTTTGTCTTCGGCTTGACCATCAGAAGCAACCATCAAAGAGTGGTTGGGCCCATAGTAAGTATCGTATGATACCACTAATGGGTCTTCATTCAATATGCCCTCAAGATTGGCAAGATTGTAGCAGTGTAAGCTCGTCACTCCAACAACATTCATCTTGAAGTGGTAGGAATGGGAGAATGATTATTGACTCGGCTTTATCTCTTTCAGGATGTAGTGCGGTGAAGTTGGCATCGATGGAAAATACGGATCCACATATGGCATAGAACATGTCTTAAATCAGAATCTTCGCAAGTCTCTTCCTTCTCCAACATCACACTTGATTCATCTTCATATGGGAACTCCTCGGATGACATCTCTGAAGTATGCTCAATCTCTTAAAGAGGCTCAAGTTCCCTCGACTCTTCCACACTAGTAGGATCACTCCCCCAAACTTGGTTGGTTGAGTGATCGTCATCATATAACCAAACTCGATTTGTCGCCTCTTGATTTGTAGCTCTCGTCTCTTCCTCCTGGCAGCTAGTTGAAATTGTTTCCATAAGGATCGCCATTTGCTGTTCCACGTGGCGCATAGAGTTGGTTTGGCACTCCAAACTATTCTCATTTGATGCCATGAATCTCACTAAGGTATCCTCTAACTGAGTTGTGACATCTGCAGAACTATCTCTCCTCTCTTCGCGATGTTCAAATGGTTGTGGCGTATCAATAGGGTAGTGAGGCTCCGGTGGGTATTGGTGACTCCAACCTTGTAGTGAAGGATCACAATGCCAGTGATAATCAAATTACGCCATATCATTGAACAGGTGCACCACACTGTCCTCATCTCTATCAACCAGGGGACTTCCAGTCACCAGTGCTACGCTCTCGTGTTTGTGCATCCAGCCCTTTGAAGAAATATTGCATGAGAGTGTAGTTCGAAAAGTTGTGATACCGGAATGTGTTGGCCAATTCATTGAATCTCTCCCAAACAGCGTAGAACAGCTCGGAACGTTGTTGGGCAAAGCTTGTGAAGGCTTGTTGATGTAGCATCTCCAAGTACCTCACAAGACAAACAAAACAAAAACAAAACAAATATATATAATTTTTTTTAAATAAATAAATAAATAATGGTTAAATTACAGTCGAAGAACCTATTATGATATTACTAAAGTTAATCCTCGGTAACGGCGCCAAAAACATGATCGCTTTTATTTTAAACAATTAATTCAAATCTAGCTATTTTAGACCACAAGTGCACAATGTCAAGTTTTAGTATAGATAGGAAGATACGGATTGTCGAACCCACAGGGACTAACAAGCAAGTACCAAATAAGATGTCTTTTAACTATATTTAACCTACAATAATTAATTTATAATTAACAACTAATTAATATAAACTACTAATCCAACCAAGTCAATAAAAGTAAACGAGAAAAATCCACTAGAGAAGATTATCGAGACTTTGGCTCACCAATGCAATCCCTACAATTCTCGATTGAATATCCAAATATTTCTAAGGTGACGAGTTCTCCAAATTTATCTAATATACTCTCTCGAGTTATATTAAACCTAATATCAAATTGCAGTAAGTCACTCTCGTGTACTTATTTAACAACTCAATATTGCATAAGATCCATAAAAACTCATAGCTTTCAATTATTAGATACCTATGGTTATCACACATGTATTTGACGTCATCTCTCGATCTCGGTCTGAAATCCATGGTATGAGTTATTAATTATGTATCATAAAATCATCTCTCGATCTCAATTACGATACTAACATCATTCAAAGGTGATCAATCCTCTAAAAGCATGAAGAACATAAAACATACGCAAAGAACTATAAGAATTCAATCATCAAATCATAGGTTCATAACAAAGGTTTGCCTATTGATGTGACTAGAAATAGACACATCTATTGCGCTTAATTGTCTACGATTTGGTATATTTTGATGGATAAATTTATACGTATGCTACCTAATCGTATATTTGTGTAAATGTAGGGAAAGGTGAAGAAATCAAGCTAAAATGACGAAAGAAGCAATAAAGTTGAAGAAAAGAGGAAAAAACCAGAATCCAAGACACATGTTGCTCCTTTCTCCTCAAATTTCTATATGTTCGAGCCATGTTTTGGAAATGTGGTCCATAGAAAAGTTGTAGAACTTTGAGTTATCTTCGCGTGGACAGCTGATTCATCGAATTCGGAGTTCGGACGAGAAAGTTACGGCCAAAATACGAAACTCGCCAGAAAAATTGATGACAGGCGTAATTACGCCATTATTAGGCGTAATTACGCCAACGCTACGGCATCTGTAGGCGTAGCTACGCCATTCTACGCGTATTTACGCCAGAAGACTTTTGGAAAGTGTAAAAACTTGATTTCTTTCCTTCCCACATGGATTCTAACCTACTCCATCAGCCTCCCTATACATATATGCACGAAAATCAGACCTTAAACCATCTAGATAGTTAGGGTAGAATAATTTTAGACTAGTTTTATATTTTCTTTTCAATTTTGTTGAAGAACGTCTACGAAGATCGAAGCGAAGGCGGGATTGACACCTCGACGAGCGGAGATCGGATTAGTTTTCTTTCCCTTGTTTTTATTTATAGTTTTGATTTAATTATGTGTAGCTAGTCTTAATTCTTGGTTGAGGAAGACAAAACCTTGGATTTATTTATCTTGGGGAGATTCATACGCTTTTGTTTATCGATTTTATTGAATTCATTGTTTTTCTGATTTTGTTGATATGATTGATGTTTGTTTATTGGATTGACAACCTAGTAACTTGCATATAATCTATTGCTAATTGGATATCAAATAAGAGATTGTTTGAGTAATCTAATTGAAGAAGCAACTAAGATCGATAATTGCCTGCTGTTGGTGTTATTAAATTCTTAGAGAAAACCATTGACTAAATTATATAAACCGCTTGTGTTTATGTTGTTTAGATTCATCGCTCACTAGTTTTGAATGATGTCATGATTTTAATCTTGAATATGCATATAGAGATTGATTGATTGGTGAAAGTTAAATTAGAACGCTTGGACTAATTGACTATGAATAAGGTGAGGGAGGAATTAGATTTCCAATTGATGAATATTCAAGTAAAATTGAGTCTTTTGTGAATCGATGAAATAGATGATAATATCCAAGGTAGAGTCGACCGATACCAAGAATCGCTTTCATTAGTTAATCTTTGTTTTTAATTTTCATTAGTATAATTCAACCTCACAACCCCATCCTTTATTATTCTTTTGTTTTGATTTTCATTAACACAAAGATTCACACCTCCTCGTGGGATCGATCCCTACTCACGCTACTACATTATTGTTGTCAATCTTGAGGATTGAGTGGGGTTAATTTGGGCGTACACGATAAGCGCTACCACCTATTCTCGATAAATAAACTTATTTCATACTCATAAATTAATACCAATACTCAAACATGTCTTACAACAATCCAAGCATGATATAACCAAAATAAAACTAAACTAAAGTTTAAAAGTAAGAATAAACTCCCAGCGTCGATTTCGGTTGTAGATCCTCGCTCCTTCTCTTGCTTCCTTCTCGATCGTCTCTTTAATCGCCTTGTTGGGTTGTTCCAATTCCTAGGATGAATAGGTGAAGATGGATGAAGGTGATATGGAGTATGGAGGTGTGGAGGCTATTCCTAGGGTTCAAGTCTGATTTGGGTTGTAATTTTCGTGTATAATATATAGGGGAAGGGAATCAAGAAGTTCCTTGTTGGACACAAACTCTATAAGGAAGTTATTTTTCTGAAAATTCCTTCCGCCGATCGATCGGGACAAAGCGGCCGATCGATCGAGCTTCACAGTAAGAATTTCGTGGCTTTTTCAGCCTTGCTCGATTGATCGGCAATGCTTGCTCGATCGATCGGCAAGACCAGAATGTTTTCTTCGCCTTTTTCATCTTCTGGCGAGTTTTGTATTTTGGCCGTAACGTTCTCATACAAACTCCAAATTTGATGAATCAGCTGTCCACGCGAAGATAATAGAAAGTTCTACAACTTTTTTATGGACCACATTTCCAAAACTTAGCTCGAACATATAGTAATTTGAGGAGAAATGAGCAACATGTGTCTTGGATTCTGGTTTTTTCCTCTTTTCTTCAACTTTATTCATTCTTCATCATTTTAGCTTGATTTCTTCACCTTTCCATACATTTCAACATTGATTCCTGAAATAGAGAAATATATACCATAAACCATAAAATAATCCAAGAATCAACACGAAAACATATACATATCATAGCATAAAAACGCTTAATATTCAACCCTATCATAACATTCTGAGCAAGATCTTGAACAATATTCTCAAGTCTATCAGTAGTAGTGGGGAATTGAGAATTTTTTTGTGGTCTCTGGAATGGTGGTCGATAGGGTGGCGGATTAGACTGCATTTGTGGTTCCGCACGGTTTCCATATCTCAAGTTTGGATGATCTCTTCATCCTGGGTTGTAAGTGCTAGAGAAAGGGTCATATCTTCGTTGTGGTTGTCTCGGAAAGCCGCCCGTGGCATTCGCTTGCTCATTGATGGTTCTTGAAGTGAGGGCCATGCGGCGGTTGTATGGCTCATCTCTAAGCAAATCCCACATGGCTTAACATTTTGCCCATTCCCACCTGACATCTGTCGAACAAGAGATGTTAAACTAATTAGTTGTTGTTCAAGGTTGGATATGTTTACCTCGGTTTGTTTCCTTTGGGATGGTTCGGCTGTAAAGTTGCCAAATTCCTGTGAATTAGCCGCCATGTTTGCTATCAAATTCCTCGCCTCTTTCTGTGTTTTATCTACAAAAGCTCCACCGCTTGCAGCCTCTACAAAATTCCTGTCACTAGACAACAAGACTTCATAATAGTATTGAATGAGGAGATGTTCACTTATCTGATGTTGTGGGCAGCTTGCACACAACTTTTTGAAAAGTTCCCAATACTCGTGAAGTGTTTCTCCAGTGAATTGCCTAATGTTGTAGATCTATTTCCTTATGTTGCCGGCTCTTGATGCTGGAAAGTACTTTTCAAGAAAAATCCTCTTCAACTCGTTCCATGTGGTGATTGAGCCGGATGGTAGATAGAATAGTCAATCCTTCGCAGCATCCTTTAATAAGAAAGGAAAGGCTCTCAGCTTGATTTGCTCCTCAGTGATCCCAGTTGGTTTCATGGTGGTGCAAACAACATGAAATTCCATTAAATGTTTGTGAGGATCTTCACCTGCAAGACCGTGAAACGAGGGTAAGAGATGTATTAAACCAGATTTTAATTCAAAATTGATATTAATAGCAAGAGTAGGAAAAGTATTGCAGAGGGGTTGCTGATCCAAGGATTCGCCAGCTGTCTCAGACTCTGGTTTTCCGCCATATTAATCTTTTCTTCTTCTTCTTCTTCTTCTTCTTCTTCTTCTTCTTCTTCTTGTCTCCTACGAGTTTCTCTCCTACGTCGATGTAGGGTTCTTTCAATCTCAGAATCATATTGATATTTGTCCTCCTCCGAATGAGCGTGCATGAACAAACAAGAGTAATATATGAAGACAAATAGCAATATCTAGTTGTCAAAAGTAGCACAAAAATAACAATGTCTTCCTGATCGCTTTTATTTTAAACAGTTATTTCTCAGTGTAGCGATTCTATACCGCAAGTGCACGGTGTCAAGTTTCAGTATAATGGTTTAACAGTAAGGATTGTCGTACCCACAGGGACTAGTAGTAATTACAACGTTCGATTAGAATTACAATATTTAACCTACGATTATGAAATGATTATCAAACTAAATTGACTTAAGCACAAAAATTAACCTAAACAGCAGTGATGAATAATTGAAGAGAAATTATAAACGAATTATCAAGACGTTGGTTCACCCTTGTAATCCCCCAAAAGTTGTCTATTAATTAAGATTCAAAGTTCTATGTTCTAGGGTGACGAGTTTTCCTATTTCATTCGTTATACCTTGGTCTGGTTATAACAAGTCTAGCATTAATCAACCATAAAACACTCCTGTGTCTTTATTGAATGATTAATACCGAAAAACGCTTCATGAAAACTACTAGCCTTCGATTTTGGTAAATCTATTGCTATCACACGTGTGCTAGATTTTACTTGCTCCGTCTCAACCTAAAACCCACGGCCTAATTTACTACGTCGTATCGTAATCTCCTATGGTCAATTCAATTACGATTACCAATATCATGCAAAAGGTAGCTAATCTTTTACAAGCATTAAAAACATAAATTATGCGCAAAGATCATAGAAATCAAATAAAAACCATTAATTAACTCAAGGGTTCAAACATGGGATCCTCTATGTCTTGACAAATATTTTAGCCAACAATCATAATCAAATTATAATGCAAAACATGTCTTTAAACAAATTTAACATCAAAATCCGATATAAAAATTAATTAAGTTCAGAAATACTAAGATAACGAGGATGTCGCTCTGTGCGTCGCTCCGTTCTTTCGTTCCTTGCATTGCTCTTGCTCTTCAATGATTTGTGGTATGGTTCTTTGGATGGAGGAGTGGCTGCTCTTAGGTTTCAGAAAAATGTGCAGAAGTCCTCCAAATTTCGTCCATAGGTCTGATAATTAGGGTAACAACAAGTAGGAAGGAGTCCCCCTTGAACCAGACATGGAAAGTCTTTATTTTTCTCCAAACTCTTCGCGGCGATCGATCTTCAATGCATGCCGATCGATCGTGAGTCTCTACTGGACGTGATAGTCAAAATAAACATTTCCACGATCGATCTTCGTTCCCAGCCGATCGATCGCGAGTCTTCACTGTATATTGGCGATCGATCGCGAGTTCTTACCGATCGATTGCCAATGTAATCTGTTCAGCATCTCATTATATAGCTCCGCGATCGATCGCGATGTTGATGCCGATCGATGGCCGAGCTGTATAAATTTAAATCTTCGAGAATTCAGTCCACTTTTTCACGTCTTTGTTCGGTTCGGTCCTTTTTCAACATTTTTAGCTTATTTCCTTCACTTTTATCCCTTTGGACCTAGATTCATGAAATACACAAATATATACCAAAAAGCGTAAAATCGTCCAGGAATCAATACGAAAATCAATACAAAAACACAGCAAAATAAGTGTAAAATTCACACTTATCAACTCCCCCAAACTTAGACTTGATCGTCCTCGAGCAAGCAATGAGATCAAAATGTAGAGTTTATCATCAATATTTTAACAGAATTAACTTAAACAACTCAAATGTAACAGCTCAAAAATCTCACTAACACTTCAACAAGAGTCAATCCAAAAATCAACAAGAAGTGTTTTCTCCTATGCCAAGCAATACCTCACAAAATTGGAACGTGCGTGTGTGCTATTGTCAATCTTAAGTTTCATATATATTTTTAAGATCAAATTCTGCTAGTAAACTCAAAGGCAAGATTACTATCAAGCACTGCATAAGCCTACTTTTTAAGCACTTCTCCACTAATGTAATTATTCCCTAGACTTGGATCAGAAGGTCTTTTTAAGCTTATAATGCCAGGCTTTTGGTGTTTGGCTTCAAATAAAAGATAGGATAGCGCAAAGAAGAGAGTATAAGCATTCAATATTCATATTTTAGCAGAAAAATGAGCTTCTCTTCTTTTTTCCTTTAGCCTTGGCCACTTTGGGTCTTATTTAGTCATTTTTTCAAGGCTTTTTCTATTCTTTTCTTTTCCCATTCATAAGTTTTTTTTCAATATGCTCATCACAATATAGCATCTAATGAGAATCATTATACTCCCTTAGGGTGAGGATAATTTTTTTTCAATTTAGGCTCAAACAGGTGGGTATAACGAGTTTGCCAAAAATGTTGAATGGGGGCTAATTTCCATTGTTATTCATTTAAGCTGAAAGAGGGACACTAGTGGTATATATAGACAAGGTATGCTCGAAAGGCTCAATCGTTCCAAGGATCGCCTAAATCCTATCCAAGCCAAGTTTATAATTATAAAATTTCGCCTCAAAGTACCCTCAAATAGATTCTAGAGTGCTCTAAGATGCTCAAGACAAATCATAGTTAACAGAATTTTTCACTTTCCTATATAAATTCCACTCAATCATGACTCAGACGTGCATCAAAATGTTACTCAATTTTTGACATATTAACTCAACCCAAAATATTCACCAACAAGTCAAAATTTCAAAACTCTAATTTAGATGGAGATTATTTTCATCATGTATTACAGCTGCAAGTTTCATTCATGTATTTCTTAATGAAGAACTCATTTTTCACAAACAATTAACTTTAAGATGCACAAGAATGACTTCGTACCACTCGCTAAAATATCATGCAATAAAAGTAGTAGCAAGAGAACATCAGTACTCAATAAAGACCCCCCCCCAAACTTAGTATGTGCATTGCCCTCAATGTACAGAAAACAATAAGTGCAGTAGCAAAACGCATACCTCGACGACGATCGTCAGTGATCGTCGTCCTCATCGTCCTGCTCCGGTGGTGGGTCTGGGTAGTATGGTTCCTGTGGCTGGTATGGCTGGTATGGCTGGAGAGGCGGAAATGTAGGCTGTGGCGGGAATGGGATTGTAGGGAAACCATGTGCCAAAGAAGAGTTCCATGAAGCTTGGTATTGCATGAACTCCATATTTTGCTGATACAGTTGCTGGTGGCCCCAACGGATTTCCCTTTGTTCACGCCGGATCTCCTGTAGTTCACGGTGGAGGGATTCCATCGTGATCGAAGTAGGCACTGTAGCAGCAGATGATGATGGTCCAGGAAGGTGGTTGCTGCTAGGTCGTGGTTGTGCCATCTGTCTGACTGTGGCTGGTGCAGGATGATCGACCACGAGTAATGTCTTCGGTGTAATTGCCTCTTCTGCGGAGTCCCAGACAACTTCCGCATACTTGCACAAAGAGGTGATAGTGGAGGGGCATGGCATACCAGAAGTGGGAGGGCCGCGAGTGTAGTTCCGAATGGCTGCCTCGAGAAGACGTCCAAGATCTATCGTGAGTCCGGTAACTATGGCATATACAAGTATAGCTCGATCCTTTGTGACTTCCGATGTGTGAGTCGATGGCATGACTCGAGCTACAATAAATGAAAACCAAGCCTTGGCCTCCTCCTTCAGATCCGATATCAATACCAACTGTGGCTTTTCCTTGGCGTTCAGTCGCCATTGAGTTCCCTCTACACATATGGTGGACAAAATAGCATCCAAGTCAATGTGATTCTAGCAATATATGGAATAGTCATCCTACGGAATGTTTGGCATGTTATATAGCGCATTGATAGCCTATGAATCAAAAAGAACTGGTTGTTGCCGTACAGAGAACGTTGGATTCAATGTGGTTCTGTGCCCGGAGGTTGGAGTAGAACTCCCTGACTAAAGAAACCACCACATCTCGTGGTTGGCGAACAACAGTACCACTCTAGCCGGAGGTTGGAGTAAAACTCCCTGACTAAAGAAACACTGCATCTCGTGGTTGGCGAACAAAAGTATACCACTCTCGCCGGAGTGCCTCTTGGATCACAGCACAACCGAGCTTGCTCGTGTCCATTCCCCATTCCCGTATCAGATTCTTCTTCCGGTACACCGTATAAAACTTTGCAGCTTCCTTATTTATGAACTTGTAGGAGTCAAACTCATCAGGAGCGGAAACTGCCTGCTTTTGCTTTCAAAATCACCAACACCACTACCAACCAATACAATATATAAAGCAAGCACAAATCCTCCAACCAACAATCCAAGTTAGGTTACTTCACCAAACTACACAATAATCACTAAGGAGCTCTTCAATGCTCCCTCAAACTTATCAAGACCAAAAAAATTCCAACTTCACAAAGTCACAATTCAAAATCTTAATTTTTTTCACACCCCAACACTTAATTGACAATCAATTAATGGCCCATGTATAACAAAGCTAAGATACTTCAACAAATTTTGAAAATTTGTTACTTGATAGTCCTTAGCTTTCCATAGCTTCAACTTGGAGTGTAGGGTGCTCAAAACTCCTTTTCCCTTGCTAATTCCTGTGAAAGATTGAAGCTTGATGTTAGAATTGAGGATAACTTTCGAAAATTTGAAGAAAAATTGAAGGATTTAAGATGGATTGGGAAAGAGTTGAGGAAAATTGGGGAATTTGGGGGAGGGTTTCGTTTTTTAGTGTGTGTAAAATGTTGAATCTGATATTAAAAAAACAAAATTTTTGACATCGCGATCGATCGCGGATGTTTGCCAATCCATCACAAGAGTTTTCTGGAATTGAGAGATCGATCGCGAGTTCTCGCCGATCGATCGCCAATGTAAAGTTTTTTTTTCTTCTCGGGACTTGGCGATCGATCGCGATGGTATGGCGATCGATCGCCAAAACACACTGCCCGAATTTTTTTCTATTTTTTTTTTAGATCAACACTTTTTCTCTCAGGATTCGTTCTTCTCCACCCACTCTGCAAAATTGACATACGGAGTCAATCCTTGGAACTAAATTGCAAATAAAACAAACTCTAACTAAAAATTTAAAACGAAGAAAAGGGAGAAAAATAGTATTCTTAATTTATAGTCCCAAGCTGGACTTATTACCAAAATCGCTTTAAGTGTCAAAATGGACAATAATAGGCGGACTGAAATCATGTCCATGATAGTGCTTAAGCCGCTGTCCATTGACTGTGAAGGTGCCTTTTGTTGGATCATTGATCTCGATCGCTCCGGATGGAAATACTCTTGTGATAGTGAATGGTCATTGCCATCGAGACTTCAACTTACCTGGAAAGAGTCTCAATCTTGAGTTAAAAAGTAAGACCAAATCTTCTTCTTCGAAATCACGCTGGCTGAGCTTAGCATCATGCCATTTTTTTTGTTTTGTCTTTATAGATCTTGGCATTCTCATAAACTTGGTTTCTAAACTCATCCATTTCATTTAAGTGTAGGAGACGTTTTTCACCTACAACAATTAAATCAAAATTCAGATTTTTTATTGCCCAAAATGCCTTGTGTTCTAGCTCGACAGGAAGATGACATGCTTTTCCAAAAACTAACCTATATGGTGTAGTACCAATAGGTGTTTTAAATGCAGTCCTATATGCCCATAAAGCATCATCTAACCTCAAGGACCAATCTTTTCTAGACGTATTGACCAATTTTTCCAAAATCCGTTTCACTTCTCTATTAGAAACTTCTACTTGTCCGCATGTTTGTGGGTGGTAAGGTGTTGCAACCTTGTGGGTGACACCATATTTGCTCAAAAGTTTTTCAAAGAGTTTATTGCAAAAGTGTGACCCACCGTCACTAATGATTGCTCGAGGAGTGCCAAATCGAGTAAAATGTTCTTTTTCAAAAATTTTACCACCACTCTAGCATCATTAGTGCGTGAAGCTTCAGCCTCAACCCATTTTGAAACGTAGTCCACAGCGACAAGTATGTAATAATTAAAACATGAAACTGGAAATGGTCCCATAAAATCTATGCCACAAACATCAAATAAATCACATTCAAGCATATTGTTTAAAGTCATTTCTTGTCTCCTAGAAATGTTGCCCATTCTTTGGCATTTATCACAAGTTGACACATACCTGTATGCATCTTTAAACAAGGTAGGCCAGTAAAAACCCGATTCAAGTACCTTGGCAGCAGTTTTTGTTGGACTCGTGTGTCCCCCTACCTCACGGTCATGACAGTGGCTCATAATAGATGTCATCTCCTCCTCTGGTACACACCTCCTGATCATGTTGTCTGCACAAACCTTAAACAACAATGGTTCCTCCCACATATAGTGTTTAACATCATATACAAATTTCTTCTTTTGATAAAAGGTCATTTGTGGGAGGATACCACTAACCAGATAATTTGCAAAATCGGCATACCACGGTAGTGCAAGAACTTAAAAAAGTTGTTCATCGGGAAATTTTTCATTGATTTCTTCAAGTTCATTATCATGTTTCTCCATCTCGTTATCAATCCTAGACAGATGATCCACTACTACGTTCTCTACACCCCTCTTATCTTTAATTTCTAAGTCAAATTCTTGCAATAAGAGAATCCATCGGATAAAACGTGGTTTAGCGTCTTTTTTAGGAAGAAGATATTTAAGTGCCGAGTGATCAGTGTACACAATTACTTTTGATAGACAGAGATAAGAGTGAAATTTATCCAACGCAAATACTACTGCTAGAAGTTCTTTCTCAGTGGTGGCATAGTTTTGTTGTGCCTCATTTAAAGTTCTACTAGCATAGTAAATAGTGTGAAATACCTTATTCCGTCTTTGTCTCAATACTGCTCTGACAGCTATGTCACTAGCATCACACATCAACTCAAATGACGTCTCCCAATCCAGTGCTACCAACACAGGTGCTGTTAATAATATCTCCTGTCTCGAATGCCTGCACGCAATCCGGATTAAAATCAAAGGTGTATCTTTAGTCAATAAATAAGAGAGTGGTTTCGAACTTTTTGAAAAATCTTTAATAAATCTCTTATAAAAGCGTCCATGGCCTAGGAAGCTTTGAACCCCCTTCACTGATACTGGTGGAGGTAGTTCATGTATCACCTGGATCTTTGCTCGGTCCACCTCCATACCCTTGTGGGATATTATGTGTCCCAAGACTATTCCTTCTTGTACCATGAAGTGACATTTCTCCCAATTTAGTATCAAATTCGTCTCTTCACACCTTGTTAGTACTAAGTCAAGGTTATTTAAGCAAGCATCAAAAGAATCCCCAAAGACAGAAAAGTCATCCATAAAGACCTCTAAGATTTTTTCAACCATATCATGCAAAATAGACATCATACATCTTTGAAAAGTTGCAGGCGCATTACAAAATCCAAATGGCATTCTCCTAAATGCAAACGTACCATAAGGACAAGTGAAGGTAGTCTTCTCTTGGTCCTCAGGTGCAATAGCTATTTGATTATACCCAGAATAGTCATCTAGAAAACAATAGAAATCATACCCTGCCAGACGCTCTATCATTTGGTCAATGAATCGGAGGGGAAAATGGACTTTACGGGTGGCGTCATTTAACTTTCTATAATCAATGCAGACGCGCCAACCTGTGACTGTTCTAGTAGGGATCAATTCATTGTTCTCATTTTTAACTACAGTCATACCTCCTTTCTTGGGTACACATTGCACAGGACTGACCCATGCACTATCAGAAATGGGATAGATAATACCTGATCCAGCAGTTTGATGACCTCAGCCTTTACCACTTCTTTCATCTTTGGGTTTAACCGGCGTTGTGGTTGAACCACGAGTTTGTAAGCATCCTCCATCAAGATCTTATGCATACATGTTGATGGGTTTATCCCCCTTATGTCCGCTACTTTCCATCCGAATGCTTTCTTATGCTCCCTCAAAATCCTAAGTAGTTTGTCTCCATTTATACCTGTTAAAGATGAAGAGACAATTACAGGCAATGACTCATTAAAATCTAAATATACTTGAGATGAGGAGGGAGGGTTTTGAGTTCAAGAGTTGGTGGTTCTTCAATGGAGGGCTTTTGTGGCTTCATGTCCCTTTCTCCCAACTCGCCTAAGTTGTGCTTCACACGCCTATTATGGGGAACGTTGCCATTTAAATAAGCGACTGTCTCTTTCAACTCGACGATCTCGCCCAGCTGTTCAATGTCCTCTACCAAGCATGCTTCCAATTCATCCTTGTGTGTTCCCTTAAACACATTATCATACAACACATCAATAATATCGACACTAAAACACATATGCTCATCACGTGGGTGTTTTAAAGCTTTAAAAACGTTGAAAGTGACTTGATCCTCCCCTACACGGAGGATCAACTTCCCTTGTTGGACATCTATAAGTGCCTTTCCAGTAGCGATGAATGGTCTTCCCAAGATCAGTGGTATGTCTGCATCTTCTTCAATATCCAACACAAGGAAGTCTGCCGGGAAGATGAATTTATCGACCTTCACTAGGACATCCTCTATGATTCCTCGTGGGTATGTCACAGACCTATCTGCCAATTGTAAAGAAACCGTGGTCGTTTTTGGCCCACCAAGCCCCAACTTCCTGAAAATTGACAAAGGCATAAGATTAATACTTGCACCTAAATCACATAAAGATTTTGTAAATTAAATAGACCCAATTGTGCAAGGTATAGAAAAACTCCCTGGATCTTTCAACTTAGGAGGCAGTTTGTTTGGACAACTGCAGAACACTCCTCGGTTAACTTAATGGTCTCATGCTCACCCAATTCCCTCTTATTCGATAGAATATCTTTCAAAAACTTAGCGTAGCTAGGCATTTGAAGTAAAGCATCATCAAATGGAATATTTATTTGTAATTTCTTAAAAATTTCCAAGAATTTAGCAAAACTAGCATCTACCTTTGCCTTTTTTAATGCAGCAGGAAATGGGAGAGTGATTTGTACCTTCTTGAGTGGTGTGATAGGTGTAGTGGTAGTAGTAGACTTACCATTTTCACGTGTCTGAATGTCACTCTCACCTTCCAACTCAACTTCGTGCTCATCGTCTCGATCTTCAGTCTGTGATCCAATTTCTTTTCCACTCCTCAATGAGATCGCCTTGGCTTGCTCTCGGAGGTTCTTTTCCGTATCACCCGGTAAGCTTCCTGGTGCTCTTCCCGCTAACATATTTGCCATTTTCCCCATTTGAGTTTCCAAGTTCTTTATTGATGCATCTTGATTTTGCATCCTATTCTCCGTCATCATCATGAACTTAGTTAGCAACTCTTCCATACTCGACTTTGGGGGATAACCCGGTGGAGGTTGTGGATTCAAGACATTCTTTTGGTTGGACCAAGAGAAGTTCGGATGATTCCTCCACAGTTGGTTATGGTTGTTGGAGTATGAGTTACCCTGTGGTAGTCTATTTCCTAAAAAATTTGCATGTTCATTAGATTGCATAAAAGGATTACCTGCCTGACATTCCATGCTTGGATGGTTGCCTCCACTTAAATCGCACATGATCACTTGAGCTTGCATGGCTGTCATGGTCAAACTATCCATCTTCTTGTCAAAGCCTCCAATTGAGCTTGTATTGATGTCTTCATCCACTTGATGCATCCCAATTGGTCGCTTCGGCACATTCCTCTCAGAATGCCGCTGGTAACTGTTGGATGCCATCTCTTCCAAGAGTGTGTAAGCTTCCTCAGGAGACTTTCTCATAATGGTACCTCCTGCTGCTGCATCAATCATGGATCTATTAGCAGAAAATAAACCATTGTAAAGTGTTTCTACCTGAAGCCAAATCGGAAGGCCATGATGTGTACATCTTTGAAGTAGATCCTTGAAGCGCTCCCAAGCTTCACACAGTGTCTCCGGATCATGTTGCATGAATGTGGTGATATCATTACACATCTTAGCTGTCTTGGAAGGGGGAAAGTATTTTGATAAGAATGCTTGCGCCATCCCCTCCCACGTAGTGATCGATCCTTCAGGCATTGAATTTAACCAATTATTAGCTTTATCATTTAAAGAAAAGGGAAAGAGTCGTAACCTGATGGCGTCGTCAGTGACGCCATTGTGCTTGAACGTGTCACATATCTCCAAAAAGTTTGAGATATGAGCATTAGGATCATCAGTAGGCGATCCTCCGAATTGCACAGAATGTTGAATAATCTGAATTATGGCAGGCTTGATCTCGAAGTTATTAGCCTGAATCCTTGGTCTAGTGATGCTAGACATGGTGCCTTGAAAAGATGGTTGTGCATAGTCCATCATGGATCATTGTAATTGGCACTTCTTCGTTGTTTCCAGTACCATTCCCTCAATTATTCTCGGCCATCTCCCTAGTTTCTTTTCGAAGTCTTCTGCAAGTTCGTTCAATCTCTAAGTCAAGTGGCTCTAATATAGGTCTGTCACTTCATAGCATGCACTACAAAGACAACTCCCTGCAAAATTCAACACAACGAAGGAACAACTGTAGTGAAATCGTATAAACCGTAAACAAAGTAAAAAAATAAAAAAACAAAATGGCTAAATTATAGTCAACTAATCTCTTATGATATTACTTAAATTAGTCCTCGGCAATGGCGCCAAAACTTGATCGCTTTTATTTTAAACAGTTATTTCTCAGTGTAGCGATTCTATACCGCAAGTGCACGGTGTCAAGTTTTAGTATAATGGTTTAAAAGTAAGCATTGTATTACCCACAGGGACTAGTAGTAATTACCACGTTCGATTAGAATTACTATATTTAACCTACGATTATGGAATGATTATCAAACTAAATTGACTTAAGCACAAAAATTAACCTAAACAGGCGTGATGGATAATTGAAGAGGAATTATAAAAGAATTATCAAGACATCGGTTCACCCATGTAATCCCCCAAAAGTTGTCTATTAATTAAGATTCAAAGTTCTATGTTCTAGGGTGATGAGGTTTCCTATTACATTTGTTATACATTGGTCCGGTTATAACAAGTCTAGCATTAATCAACCATAAACCACTCTCGTGTCTTTATTGAATGATTAATACCGAAAAACGCTTCGTGAAAACTATTAGCCTTCGATTTTGGTAAATCTATTGCTATCACATGTGTGCTAGATTTTACTTGGTCCGTCTCAACCTAAACCCCACGGCCTAATTTACTATGTCGTATCTTAATCTCCTATGGTCAATTCAATTACGATTACCAATATCATGCAAAAGGTAGCTAATCTTTTACAAGCATTAAAAACATAAATTATGCGCAAAGATCATAGAAATCAAATCAAAACCGTTAATTAACTCAAGGGTTCAAACATGGGATCCCCTATGTCTTGACAAATATTTTAGCCAACAACCATAATCAAATTATAATGCAAAAACATGTCTTTAAATAAATTTAACATCAAAATCCGATATAAAATGTAATTAAGTTCAGAAATACTAAGATAACGAGGATGTCGCTCCGTGCGTCGCTCCGTTCTTTCATTCCTTGCGTTGCTCTTGCTCTTCAATGATTTGTGGTATGGTTCTTTGGATGGAGGAGTGGCTGCTCTTAGGTTTCAGAAAAATGAGCAAAAGTCCTCCAAATTTCGTCCCTAGGTCTGATAATTAGGGCAACAACAAGTAGGAAGGAGTCCCCCTTGAACCAAACATGGAAAGTCTTTATTTTTCTCCAAACTCTTCGCGGCGATCGATCTTCAATCCATGCCGATCGATCGCGAGTCTCTACTAGACGTGATAGTCAAAATAAACATTCCAGCGATCGATCTTCGTTCCCAGCCGATCGGTATTGATGCCGATCTATCGCCGAGCTGAATAAATTTAAATCTTCGAGAATTCAGTCCACTTTTTCACATCTTCGCTCGGTTTGGTCCTTTTTCAACATTTTTAGCTTATTTCCTCCACTTTTATCCCTTTAGACCTAGATTTCTGAAATGCACAAATATATACCAAAAAGCGTAAAATCATCCAGGAATCAATACAAAAATCAATACAAAACACAGCAAAATAAGTGTAAAATTCACACTTATCACTTCCCCGGCAATGGCGCCAAAATTTGGTAGCGCTTATCGTGTACGCCCAAATTATCCCTTCTCAGTTAACAACAAATTAATGTAGCAGTGTAAGTAGGGATCGATCCCACAGAGAAGGACGAATCTTTGTACTAACAAGTGTCAAAATAGGGGGGATTTGAGAGTAGTAATAATCTAATATTATGTAGGATGCAAGATTGAAATAAAATAATAATAAATCAATTAAAGAGAGATCTCGGTTTCGGTCGATGCTACCATTGGAATTCGATTATTCATTCATCGATTTTCTCACATATGTAATTTTTATGCATGAATATTCACCATTGAAGATTTACTCATATCCCACCTTAAGTTTAATTAAATCAAAAACAGCATCCAAATTTAGCCATTATCGATTAATATACCCTAACAACATCAGCCAAGATTTAAAGTAATGATAGCATATGAACAAGTATGATTGATGAAGCTAAACAACATAAACAACATTAGTTATGTTTAATCTAGTCAAAAGTTTTCCCTAGGAGTTTAATAACCTCATAAACAGAGAATTATCAATCCTAGTTGCTTCTCAAATACAATTAATCAAACAATTACAGATTTCATATCAAACTTAGCATTAGATTGTATGAAAAATTATTAGGTAGCTAATCTAACAACCAACATACAATCATGGAAAGAACACAAGAAAAACTTATGATATTCAATAAAAATTACCAATTCAAAACAACAATCTCTTGAATAAATTAAACTCCAATGGTTTGTCTTCCTCAACCTAGAGGATGAGTTTAGCTACTCATAACCAATGCAAAAATAACAAAATAATGTATGAAAAACATAAACAAAAACTAAGACAAACTAGAAGAATCGCCACGCGTCGAGGTTGCAATCCCGCCTTTGTGTCGAGCCTTCAATTTGTCTTCAAAACTTCAAAGTAAATTGTTCTAAGTCTAAGCTATGAATAATGGTCTAGAGAGGTTGATTCTTGAGTTTATAGAGTTGGGGAGGCTGATGGGGTAGGTTAGAGTCCATGTAAGAAGGAAATAAATCAAAACTCCAAAATTTCCAAAACACTGCTGGCCATATCGATCGCTAGCTTTATTTTCTTTTCGGCAGATTCATTAGACGATCGACCAATTTTTACCGATCGATCGTGTGGCTCCAGAAGACTTTGGCAATCGATCGCTCCATTGTACCGATCGATCACTGACCTGCAGATTTTGTTGCTCAACTTTCTGTCCATAGGCGATCGATCTCCTCCATCATGCGGTCTATCGCTTCTCCCAAAATTACATTTTTAGCCTTTTTCTTGATCTACCTTGAGTCCTTATCCTCTTCAAAGCTTTCCTTGGTCTTTATTCGCCTTTTTTAGCTCGATTTCTTCGATTCCACCTACATTTACACAAATATACAATTAGGTAAAATATGTATTGAATTATCCATCAAAATATACCAAATCGTAGACAATTAAGAGCAATAGATGTGTCTATTTCTAGTCACATCAAGATCAATATCATCATGGAACAGTAGTCACTACTATGATTCATTCTTTTCTCAAATTATGAACTCATTTTCAGAAGAAAAAAAAATTTCTTTGGTGCTCAAGAAACGACAATAATTCTACCATAATTAGCTCACAAAACTAGAGACAGTGTAACATGCATAAATGATAGCCAACTCCCCCAAACTTAAATATTGCATTGTCCTCAATGTACTAAGCATAGAAAATAAGATAAGTAAATACTTATGACAACGGCCGTCAGTGGTCGTTGTCCACCTCCTCGTTAGCTGGTGGGGAAGATGGTTAGAAAACATTAACAGCGCACAAGGAGTCATTAACCAAAAACAAAAAAAAAATGAAAATCAACTAAAAATTCAAAAACGAAGAGAATGTGAAAAGAGAAAGTTCTTGATTCATAGTCCCAAGCTGGACTTTTTACCAATTCCATCTTCAAGAGTAAAAATGGACAGTGCGCGCGAACTGACTTTGTCCACATGATAGTGCCTCAACCTCTTTCCTTTAATCTTGTATAAAGCCCATTCTCATCTCTCACCTTTATAGTATCAGATGGTAGAACATTGACCACTTTGAACGGTCCAATCCATTGGGAGTTCGACTTCCTTGGAAACAGTCGGAGTTTGACTTGATTCATAGATACCATGTCTCTCTCACAGAATTGACCTCCTTTCATATGAGTTTTTGATGTGATCATCGCCTTCTTCTTGCCATTGTTTTTGTCCATTTTGCTTCCAAGCTCAGTCTCCGTCTTCTCCTTGCAAGTACCTTACACCATATTAATAGGAAGAGTATCAAAGAACTTTAAAACACATTTGCTCGGTGTGTGAGTGTGTCAAAATTTGAAACAAAGTAATTTGATCCATTCCTACATGGAGGATCAACTTCCCTTCTTGGGCATCGATTAATGCCCTTCCAGTCGCTAAGAATGGTCTTCCTAGAATCAGTGACATCTCCACACCTTCCTTCATATCCAACACAATAAAATCCGCCGGAATGGTGAATTTATAAACCTTGATTGGCACATCCTCAACGATTCATTATGGGTACTTGATGGATTTGTCCGTCATTTGCAGTGACATCCTAGTAGGTTTAAGCTCATCTAAGCCAAGCTTCTTATAAACAGATAAAGGCATCAAATTTACACTTGCACCCAAATTACATAACGATTTATGAAATGAAATAGAAGTAATTTTACAAGTTACTAGTAAAACTCATTGGATCTCTTAACTTTGGAGGTGAATCGTTTTGAATTATAGCAGAACACTCCTCAGTTAATTTATAGTCTCATGCTCTCCCAATTTCCATTTGTTTGATAATATATCCTTCAAAAACTTAGCATAATTTGGCATTTGTCATACAGAATCAATAAAAGGTATATCTATATGGAGATTCTTAATCAAATCAAGAAACTTATCAAATTTAGCATCTAACTTTGCTCTCTTATATGCAGCGAAAAATTGGAGTGGGATATGTACCTTAGCAGGTGGTGTAATTGGTATAGTGGTCTCATGAGACTTACCTTTGTCACATGGTTGATCCCTCTTTTTCTCAGCCAACTCGTCCCCATGCTCTTTTCTTGCATCATTCTTTCTATCGATATCTGCAGCAACCTCATTTCCACTCCTCAGTGTTATGTCATGGATTTGGTACCTTGGATTCTTCTCAGTGGCACTGGGCAATGTTCCTTGAGCTCATCCAGCCAATATGGTTACTAGCTGCCCCACTTGTGCTTCCAAATTCTTTATTGACGCCTCTTGATTTTGGAATCTTATCTCAGTCGATGTGATGAATTTGGTCATTGGATCCTCCATGCTTGGCTTTGGTGCATATCCCGGCAGTGGTTGTGGGTGGGGGTTCATCACAGTTTGTTGATTGGCCCATGGCAAGTTTGGATTGTTCCTGGATCGCGGATTGTATACAATGGAGTAGGGGTTGTTGGGTGGTGGCCTGTTTCCTACATAATTAACAGCTTCATTAGTTTGCACAAATGGGTTACCTGCTTGGCATTCAATGCTCGGGTGATTGCCTCCGCATAAGTCACAAGTAATCACTTGAGCTTGCATCACTGGCATGCTCATGTTGGCTAGCCTTTTGTTTAATGCCTCAATTTGAGTGGCCAAGGCAGTGGCGTCGCCTACTTGATGAATTCCACCTTGCTTCTTTGGCATGTACCTTTTAGACTGCCAATGATAGCTATTGGTAGCCATCTCTTCTAACAATTCATAAGCTATTTCAGGCGTCTTCCTCATGATCGTACCTCCTGATGATGCATCAAGCATAGAACGATTAGTAGAAAATAAACTATTATTAAAAGTTTGTACCTTGACCGCTTTATTTTTAAACAAAAGATATTTCAAAGATTGGTTTGAAGCGATTCTACCGCAAGTGCACGGTTGTCAAGTTTTAGTATAGTGAAAATTAAGTACAGGTTGTCGAATCCACAGGGACTAACGTATAAGTACCAAATAAGAAGTAAAATTATATTTAGCCTACGATAAAAGAAGTTTGATTAACTAGATCTAAATTAAACTAAAGAATAAAGATTAAACTAGAAATAATGAAAAGAATGGTTCCGGAAATGCAAAGGTAAGTTACTCGAGAAAATTACCGAGCTCGTCGTTCAATTATGTTATCTCTAATGATTCAATGGAATTCTCAGTTTATCAACCAATTGATTTTCAAGGTGAAAGGTTTTCACTATTATTCGATACACTCTCTCGAGCTGTAACGAAACTAACAATAAATTAGAACAAGTCACTCTCGTGCACCTATTTACTAATTCAAAGTTGCATAAATTATCAAAACCTTATAACTCTAAATCTCTCGATTCCAAGTTCTCACATATGCGATATCATCTCTCGATCTCAATCGTGACATACATCATAAATTAATGGAGCGTGTTACAACGTTATCTCTCGATCTCGGCTGTAACCCTCAAATTCAATCAAAGCTAGCTAGACTTTGATCTACACATGCAATTAATTTATGAACAATAACAATCAATGCACTCAAATACCAATGAATCAATAATCAAACACAATGAAACTAAAACTCAATAATATAAACTAAATTTAATTCAAATCAAATACATAAGAGTTTTATTGTCTCTCGACCTCTAAAACATCAAATGAAATTGAAAATCAAATAAATTAAAGTTCAGAAATACGATAAACGATGGATGAATCCGTGCGTTGCACCGTGATTTCTTCTCGTGTTCCTTCCTTGCACTCCGGAATAGATTGGCTCGACCTTGGACAAAGAACGGAGATTGGATCTCCTTTTCCGGTGTTGGGCGGCGGCTTGGGCGGCTCTCCTTGACCTAAAAAAAATCGTCTGAAATGGTCTGATATGGTATCCTCTTGAAATGAATCAAGCCTCCCGCTTAAAAGCCCTCCAAAATCACGATAAGAAAGGAAAATAAAATCTTCAGGATTTTGCGTCTCGATCGATCGGAAGGTTTTCTCGATCGATCGGCGCACTGTTCATGCCAGCTTTTGAATCTCACTGTCTCGCTCGATCGATCGAGATTTTCCACCGATCGATCGAGAATTTGAAAAAATCAGCTCCGAAGTTACTGCATCGCTCGATCGATCGAGATTTCCACCGATCGATCGAGACTTGAAAATCTTTGATGCTCAACCCTCTGCCTGGCTCGATCGATCGAGAGTAAATCTCGATCGATCGAGATTCCGAAAATTTCATTTCCTCAATTTTTGTTCTTTCACGCCTCGATTTCGCCCGTTATCTTCATATAAGCTCATTTCTTCCACTTACGATCCATTTTCCTGAAACAAACGAATAAACACCAAAAAGCATAATATCATCCAGGAAAAAGAACGGAAAGTAGGAAGAATTTACAGTTAAAAACACTCAAAATCTAAGCCTATCATACCTGCAGCCAGATAGGAAGGTCGTGATGTGGGCATCTCCTCAGTAAGTACTTGAAGCATTCCCAAGCCTCGTACAATGTCTCTGGGTCGTGTTGCGCAAAGGTGGTGATATCATTACGCATCTTGGCAGTCTTGGATGGTGGGAAGTATTTTGACAGAAACATTTGCACCATTCCATCCCATGTAGTGTTTGAATCTGTAAACAATGGATGCAAACGTGCTTTAGCTTTATCTTTTAAAGAAAAAGAAAATAAACGTAACCTTATGGTGTCGTCAGTAACATCATTGTGCTTGAAAGTGTCGCAAATCTCTAAGAAGTTGGAGATATGAGCATTGGGATCATCAGTAGTAGCTCCCCCAAACTGGACTGAGTGCTGGATCATCTGAATGATAGCATGTTTGATCTCAAAGTTGTTAGCCTGGATGCTTGGTCTAGTGATGCTCGACAATGATCCTTGGTATGATGGTTGTGCATAGTCCATTAGTGATCGTAAAACATGTACCTACTCGTTCCTCCTCTCCGTCTCTTCTTTGGTTGTTCTCAGCCATTGCTCAAGCTTCTCGTCGTCTTCTTAGACTGGTTCGCTTAATTTCCGGATCAAGAGGCTCAAGTGTAGGCTTGCTACTCCTTAGCATACACCAAGAAAAAACAACCTGTAACAATCAACCAAACCACAACAGTAGTGAAGTAAAGAAAATTGAAAAAAAAATCAGAAATAATAATAAAAAATGGCTAAATTACAATCAACTAATCTCGTGTGATATTAATTTAAACTAGTCCCCGGCAACGGCACCAAAAACTTGATCGCAATTTATTTAAACAGAAAAGTACTTTGTGGCGATTATACAGAAGTGCACGGTGTCAAGTTTTAGTATAGTAGATAAACGTCTGGATGTCGGACCTACAGGAACTAGAAAATAAGTAACAAATCCTTTAGCTTAACTATATTTAACCTACAATTATTGAATGATTATTAAACTAAATTAACCAAGAACAAAAGCCAAACCAAACAACCAAGCGATAAAATTGTAGAAAATTAGTAGAGACAATTATCAAGACTTCGGTCACCCAGGTAATCCCCCATGATTCTTTTATCAGTTATGATTTAAAATCCCACGTTTTAAGGTGACGAGTTTTTCTAATGCATTTGTTAAACTATGGTCAAGGTATAACAAGTCTAATATTAATGTTACAATAAACCACTCTCGTGTCCTTATTTCACAATAAATATCGAAAAATGAATTATGAAAACTACTAGCCATTTATTTGGTAAATCTATTGTTAGCACACGTGTGTTAGATTTTACTTGGTCAGTCTCAATCTAAAACCCACAACCTAATTTCCGATATCGTATTGTAATATCGTATGGTCAAGTCAATCGGAATATAATAATCATTCAAAGGTGATCATTCCTTCAAAGCATGTAGAACAATAAATTATGCGCAAAGAATTGTAACAACTAATCAAAATTGTTATCTAAATCATGGGTTCAAAACATGGTATCCTCTAGTCTTGGTAAACAAACTTAGCCAACTACCATCATCAAATAATAATGCAAAAACATGTTTTGAAACAATTTAAACATCAAAAAATTGAAAATATTGAAGAACAAAGTTTAGAAATACGAAAAAATGCTAGGCGTAGACTCCTTGCTTCGTTGCTTCGTTCCGTGTCTCTCGATTCGTCTTGCTCTTGAATGTCTTGGAGATGATGGGGTATGGAGGCTTGTTCTAGGTCTCAAATCTGATCTCAAAAGTCTCTCAATTTCGTCTAACTTGGTACTTTAAATAGTGGATGAAGGATTCTCATCTTTTTGGACACAAAATCTTCAAAAAGGAAATACAATCTCGAATTTTCCATGTTCGGCGATCAATCACCAACTCTTCACCGATCGATCGGGCGTTGAAAATCAGCGTTTTTAAACTTCACATCTTTCGGCGATCGATCGCCATTTTCCCCACGACCGATCGCGAGAATTAAAATATTGTTGCCTAAATGTCGTCAAACAACGATTGATCGTGGATTTCTCTCTATCGATCGCCAAGTTCATAATTTTGTTGCCCAAAGATCGCACTTCTGCGATCGATCGTCCTCTTCTGATGATTGATTGTCGAGTGTAATTTCTTAAGTCCCGAGATTTTGTCCTTCTTTCAACGTATATGCTCGGTTTGGTCTTTTTTCATCATTTTTAGATCATTTTCTACACTTTTATGCAATTAGACATTTATTCCTGAAGCATACAAATATATACCAAAAAGTAGGGATGCTTAACGGGTCAATCCGACCCGATCAGGTCTGAAACCGGCCGGTTTCGGATCGGCTAATTTTTGGAACCTGTCCAATCCGATAAGGAACCAGATCGGATCGGCTTTCGGGGCTACCAGTTCCGGGTTGGGCCGGTTCCAACCGGAACCTGTTTTTTGAATTATTTTTTTTTCAAAAAATCAAGGGAAATTGTTGTTTGGAGGATTGAAACACGCGATCATCGCCTTCTACTCTATAGCTCTAACCAATTGAGCTGATGGCCTTTGTGGTTTTAAACTAACCTCAAATATATTTATCTAAATTTAAAAAAAATTATTTTTTTTTAAAATAACGGATCTGATTTCGATTCCGGTTCAGCCCAGAACAAGATCCGTTTAGTTCAGAATCGGTAAGATACCAGTTCCAAAATGGTAGAACCGATTTGAACCAGTATCTTACCGGATCCGGACCGGTTCGAAACCGGTTAGTCCGGTTACGGTTCTGAACCGGGCTAACCGGTCCGATTTTATGTCAGGTCAGGATTGATCCGCCCGTCAAGCAGCCCTACCAAAAAGTATAAAATCGTCCAGGAATCACTTCAAAAATCACTATAAAATCATAGCTAAATAATTGTAAAAATGACATTTATCAACTAATTCCGACAAAAGTTGATAATTATTCCTAAGATCTCAAATTACTCATTGCATCCTCCATGCTTAGCAGGAAAATGATAGTATTTAGTTTTGGGAATCCGGATAATCTTGGTTTTAATTTTAACAAAGCTTCTTATTGTGTTGATAACATATTTCATCAAACGTGCAGATTATAGAAATCACCTTGCTGAAACAAGATTCCAACCTCATTTGAATCTGGGCACAACTGATTCTTTCGATCATATATAATTGCTTAGAGCCCAAATGACGTGCTTCTAAAGTGGTTGGACAACCAACTCAAAATAAAAAAAAGTCGTATTTCAGACCATCAGAGTTTATTCCAATGCAAACAATGATAAAAATCATATGCAAGACTCTGTTGATGTCATCTGAGACAACAACCATAAAGGTTGGACCAGCTCTGGTATTTTGTCCATAACTCTCAGCTACATTATCATATAAAGTGATTCATTATATGTTAGAAACCTAAGAAGAAGATTGAAAAAATCATCTTCAGGCCAAATAAGCTAAATCATATTCTAAGACAGTGAAAAAACGTCAGCAAATCGTGGTTCGACTATAGCCCTATATTCGAGCAATACGCTCTCATACGATGTCGAAGACGAGTGACTCTTGATTCTTTGGAAAGTCAAGATAAATGGATATAATTTTCATGTTTATCACTTTTCCCAAAAATCAACAAATCAAGAGCTATATTCAAAAACTCGAGACTGTTGAAATGGACCATCAAGATTCAGTGGAGTAGATCAGCGAGGTCGACAACCAAGTAATGAAAAGTAGTTCAGAACGCTAATATGATCATTGCAATATCGGATATCATCCAGATATTTTTTCCAACGACCATATTTTGTATCTAAAGCTCAAAATATTGTTGGAGGCTATAGAAACGACTCCTTTAAGATCAATAAGATGATTCAAGTTAGGAGCTAACCATTCAAAATAAGATTCGAACTTGGGAGCTTCAAGAACATTTCTGTTGAAATGTGAGCCAACCTTAATCTTTAAGCATATCTTACCTTGATGTATCAAATCCATTATGAAATTATTTATGTCAAGTTTCTTCACTTTAGTCATTGTATTTGTGAGAAAATAGAAGAGGGAAGTTTGTAATTGTGAGTCATGTTGATAGATGGAGATGAGTTATGAGCTAGTTGTGTGACTTTCTCTACCAGCCGAGTGCAGTTGATGCTAGGAGTTTTAGTTGGATGAGGAATACACATCTGAAATGAGTTTGTACAATGAGTTGCATAAATGAACATCTTGTAGTGCATATTTCCATTTGGTGGAAGAAGAGTACACGTAGAAGGATTACACCACATTCGATAAATAAATCTGTGTGCATTTTAATTTCTGCTTTATGTTATTTGCTAATTATTTGAATGACTTACTCTGATGTTTTTTATCTTGTTCAATTAGTTACAAAGCATGTTAGTTTGAGTGTTTTTTGCATGGTTATGATAACCAACCCAATCTAATCTCTCGGCTCAATCATTTGAAAATCATAGTTATTTCAGTTCACTTGACTACACTCAGCTGGGTAGAATGGTCAATCCCAAATTCGATCCCAAGGTAGTATTAGAGTAGTAGACTCGACCCCACTTGTTCCCCAACAGATAGCTAGGTAAAATAATGAGATAAAGAGAAATATATTTAATTTATTAATGTTTTTGAGATTATTAGACTAGATTCACTAGTTGAAATTTTTTCTTCATCATCTGACTTAAACGTCGGAAGAATCTCACTAGGAAAAACCCGGCATCCCTTTAGGTTTGTTCAAGTCTTTGAGGTGATAGGAAAAAACATCATAGCGATCAGCCAGCAAAACATCATAATCAATGGCATGTGGGGATATTCTATTTTTTATCACATCAAATTATTAAAAATATCGAAGTTACGCTCACCTTTAAAAAACTAATGTGTGTAAATATATTAATTTGTCGAATACTTCCTTTAAAATAAAAGAACAGTGATCGTATTTCTTAGCAAGATAATATGGTTTTTTGTCTTTTCTTCTCATACCAAGTTTTTAATTATTATTGGCGACTTATCATTCATGAATTTGATTTTTCGAGAATATGGTTGTATTTGGAATAATGATTTCATTTCAATAATGGATTTGAAAATTTGAAATGACTTTAATAGTTAAGAATTTGAAATATATTGGTATTGTTAACAAAATACCTTAAAATTGAATGTGTTGGATTTGAAATCCAGGGATTTCCAAATTAGCCAAACAATTTGAATGGATTTGTATTAAATATTTGAAATCCAAATACATCGAATCTTTCCATCCAAACGGAGTCTACAAGTTGTTTATACGATCGAACTCTTGTAAGTGGATGTTTGCAAATACTTTTACAAACTGCTTATCAGCATTACAGATTAAAAAAGCAGATTTTGAGTGCTTTATTTCCTTGCTTCTGATATTGCTTCACTAAAAATAAGCAGAAAAAAGTATAAGCAGATCATGATATACTTTTGAATGTTTTAAGTTGTTTGGTGGCACTTTTGTAATTAATTGAAAATTATTAACCTGTTTTTTTATTTTAATAGCAAACACTCAATACTTTTGCTTAAAAACAATTTGTTCCAACTTTAAGCAAAAGAACATAATTAATTGAGTGTTTTATTTACTTACTTCTGCTATTGCTTCTCTAAAAATAACCAGAAAAAAGCAGAAGTAGAGAAGCAGGTCATGATATACTTTTGGCTGTTTTAAGTTTTTTGGTGGCACTTAGTAGGTGTTTGCAATTGCTTATGAAAACTGCTTATCTGCTTTTCAGATAAAAAAAACAGTTTTTGGGTATTTTATTTGTTTGCTTATGCTAATGCTTCTCTAAAAATAAGCAGAAAAAAGCAGAAGCAGAGAAGCAAGTCATGACA
The DNA here is from genome assembly GCA_907163345.1 of Haberlea rhodopensis. Taxonomy (NCBI): domain Eukaryota; kingdom Viridiplantae; phylum Streptophyta; class Magnoliopsida; order Lamiales; family Gesneriaceae; genus Haberlea; species Haberlea rhodopensis. Next base: position 2,976,886 of record CAJQUN010000023.1, on the reverse strand, counting down.
TGCTTTTGACTGCTTTAAGTTGTTTTGTGGCAATTTCGTAATTAATTTAAGTTTATTAAGATGCTTTTTTATTTAAATACAAACACTCAATGCTTTTGCTTAAAATCAACTTTTTCCAATTTTAAGCAAAAGCAACATAAAAGTGCTTTGAATAAGCAATCGCAAACACACCCTTAGTATATTAAGCTGTTTTTTTTTTATTTTAATAGCAGACACCCAATACTTTTGCTTAAAATCAATTCTTTCCAACTTTAAGCAAAAGCAACAGAGAAGTACTTTGAATAAGCAATTACAAACACACTCTTAGTGGGTGTTTGCAAACGACTATGTTGCACGGACACGGATACGGGGACATGGGTACGACGCGACACAGACACTAGGACATGGATTTTCAAAAATTACAGGACACGACACTTCTAGGATACGACAATAATTTTTATCCTTTTTATATATATTCTACATATACATTATGTTCTAATATACTAAAATTAAAGAAAAAATTTAATTATCAAATATTTGAATAATAAAATTGAAAATGATGTCAAGTTGTAGACAATTCATTCACTAATTAAAGCATACAACAAATACCACTCAAACTACATAACCATAAAAAAAAGTTACAATTTTTTTAACATTTTTGTAAAAAAAACAAGTTATAAATTTTTTTAAATATATTTTTAAAAAAAATTATAAAAAAAATCATTTTCCCGTGTCCACGGCGTGTCCATGTTGTGTCCTGCCGTGTCCCGCCGTGTCCATGTCGTGTCTTGCTGTGTCCAGCCGTGTCCGAAACGTTTCTATAATTTTATTTTTTAAAAAAATATCCGGACACGCCACGTGGCGTGTCCACCACCGTGTTGCACCTGTGTCCTGCCGTGTCCGTGTCCACGGAGTATCCAACACTGGATGGAGTGATTTTTTAGAGTGTCGGTGCAACATAGGTAAATGATTTTGCAAACTGCTTATCAGCTTTTCAGGCAAAAAAATAGATTTTTAGTATTTTATTACCCGCTTCTGTTATTACTTCTCTAAAAATAAGCAGAAAAAGCATAAGCAGATAAGCAAATCCTAACATACTTTTGACTGCTTTAAATTAATTGGTGGTATTTTTGTAATTAATTGAAGTTTATTAATCTGTTTTTTTAATAGCAAACACTCAATGTTTTTGCTTAATTGCAACTTTGTTCAACATTAAGCAAAAACAACATAGAAATGCTTTGAATAAACAATTGCAAACACACCATTAGTAAGCTATAACTCTTTTGAAAATTCTGTCGTGATTCATTAACTTGTGTTGCCATAAAATAAAAGAAATTGAGATTTTGACCAAGTCAAAACCACTATTGCTAAACCACCCACACATATCCTACAATGTCTTGCAAGTGAGAAATGAAACTGCCGAGAAGGTTGAACAAAAGGGAAAGTTAGAGCCAATTTGCTCTCTCTCGGTATTTCAACAATCAATAAATTGCTCAAATTCTCTCTATAATTTCTTGCAAATTTTAGCTCTTAGATTTTAGCTTAATTTTCAACATTTCAGCTTGTAAATTAAATTCTTATCATTCTAGTTACTCAAACTTTAATTTTAACAACTCTAGTCCGTAACCGATGTACTTCTCAACTCTAAAAAACATAACAATGTGTTCATGTTTGTTGATAAATTTTTGTTTCCATTTTGTACAAATCATTTAGTTAAGTCCCTTAATTTTCGAGCTTTTATTGATGAGATCATAACCGACGATCAAATCGAGGCTCACGTCGCCTAGTTTCGAAGTTAGATTTCAATTTGGCACGCTTAAGTGCCTGACACACCCACAACATAATATTCAGAACAAACAATTTGCATAAACTATTTTTTTTTTTTTTGAGAAGTGAAATTAACATTAAAACACGAGTGTTTACACAACATGAAATGGCCGAAGTGAATCTCCTTCACAGTCATAGTCAACATTCTTAGCAAGTCTATGGGCTAAATCATTTCCAGCTCGGTAGACATGCAAACAAGAAAAATGTTCAAAATGCTGACTAAATGATTGAATTTCATCAAAAAGGTTTCCAGCTGGGGCTCTAGTGTTATCAGTCTGGTTAATGCATTGTATCACAGCAAGACAATCCTCTTCAACGATTATCCTCAGCCAAGAGAAGACAGAGCTAACCTCACCCAGGGACGAAACATATAGTGGGCTGGCCTGGGCTTCAGACAGAGCTAACCTCACCATCCCTTGCGGCAATTGCCTCAAGAGTCTCCGGATTGAAATTGCCTTGAATAATCCGTCTTCTCCAAGCTAAAATCTTACCATCAGAATCTCGTGCCACCACTCCAATTCCCACATGGAATGTATTGCTGGGTGTAGAAGCGTCAAAATTAATCTTGATAACACTCGGAGGAGGTTTAGTCCAACCAGTCCTTGATGTCTGCCGCAGAGAATGATTAGAAATCATTGTGGCTTTCTGAAATCGCGACAAGTACCATCTCGCAAAGAGAATTGAATCCAAAGTTGTATATTCCGCATTTGTTTGTATCTTATTGTTTCGATTTGTCCATATAGCCCAACAAATACACAAAAATAAATCAAAATCCCTTGGCGTTAGAGCATGTCTAATATGAGATACACAATCCTCAACATTTTGAACGTAAAAAAAGAATTTCCATTGTAATTAAATCAGATAAGGCCCAACATTGACGAGCATAGTCACAGTATAGATGTAATATAGTCTCCATCGGAAAGGAACACAATGGACATTCAACTAGCTCAGTCAGACACTTTAGTTTCAAATTTGCACGGACAGGAAGCACATTTTTCAACATGCGCCGTGTGAAGACTTTTACTTTAACTTAATATAAGAATGACATAAATTTATTGACGGGTTAGATAACGTGTAACTAACGGTAATTTAATACCATTATAATTCAATTAGTTGTATAGTTGGATAAGGATTCGCTCAAACCTATATTTCACGCACAAAATCTTGAAATTAAAAGAAAAAAAAAACAAACAAAAAACAGTATCAATCCACTAAATATATATATATATATAGGGTAAACTCATCTAAAATTCTTAAGCCCAAATTTTCTTTAACTTAACTCCCCTTATCCATTATTCTATATTCCAACTCCTCAACCATACTTTCATATTCATCCTAACTCTCTAACCCACAACATGATACCATTTACCCTTATTTAAATTAAAGGGATTAATTGCATAATACCCCATAGAGTTTCAAATACTTTTCAAATCTCACCCAAAGTTTTACTATTTTTTCTAATAACCATTTCCTTCGCGATCCGTCTTCGAAAAATGGTATCCGAGCCTATGTTTATTCTGGAAATACTATAGTAATATCTTGAATAGTAACTTGTAACATATACGGAGGAGACGATTCAAGAAAATATGGACCCGAACTAATGTTCGAAGTGCCATTCTTACAGGAGGTACTTCCAAAAACTGGAAGCACTAAATCAGAAGCATATGGCAGAAGCTGAAAGCTTCAACCATAAGTGGAAACCTTTACGAGGAACATGTTTATGCACACCTGGCATAACCACTACAAGAAACTTGAGAGGATGGCTAAGAGGCTTCATCAAGTGAACCTCAAGCTACAATTCGAGTTAGCCGAACTTCAGGAAGACGATCATCCTGAACATGAGGACGTTGTTCCAAACCCCAATCCAACAGGGTCCGGACCAGATGATTAGGATGGGAGAACCAACCTTTCGAGAAATCGAGCCGGATTCTTCTAAGATATCCCAATATCTTAGAGAAATCGAGAAGACAGTGCAGCGTTATGGCTACATGCAATACCATGTCCCTGCACAGATCCATCAGATTCATAGTCAAATTGAGATTATGTAAAACATCAGGAGGAAATTCTTGAAAACCTTCGAGATGTTCAAACCCGAGTTAAGGAGTTGGAGTCAAGACCAAGCCAACAGGGAGAAGGAACGGATGATGGTTACCACCGTCTTATGGACCAGAACCCCTTTTACACCAAAAAGGGAAAGTGGAGGAGGTCCGAAGCCCTTTGGCGGAGACTGAAAAAATGATTGCAGTCCTACGAGGAGAGCCCATACTTCCCACAAAGTAATGGAAAGAATCAATCTGGAAGATCTACGTGATCTTGCTGATTCATTTGCGGGATTAAATCTCGTAGAATTCAAGACGGGAGAACTTGTAACAAGACCTCCACCACAAGAAAGTTTCGGGTTGCACAGGTGATCAAAATATGCCACATAGGGAAGATTGTTCCTCAGCAACTTTGGATCCCCCAGTTGGAACAAGTAACCGTTCCCGCCGGCCAGATATACATCAAACGCCTTACGGGAAATCTCAGTTAGATCCATTCCATCCATATGGACTTATGCTCAATATGGATATCTTGGATTTCAAAAATAGATCTTATTGATGAATGGGCTTCAGCAATGAGAATGGCAGCAGAAACGATTGATCTAAGTAAAGAAGTATTCATTTTACGTCTTAAATGAGTCTCGAAGGATCAGTCAAGATTGCCTGGGATATGGGAGACCCAGGTACCAAGGAAGAAGTTTTAGCCGGAGAGTCCCTGAAAGAAATCGTGACAAGATGGCAAAATTCTTTAAAATCTGTTTCATTGGAGTAAGTTACTTCGAAGGAATGGAGGAAGAAAAGGCTAAGAAATATAGACAAGCTCTAATTAGCCTAGAACTACATGATATCTGTTATGTAGACGAGTACATCAAACTCTTTACAGAGTATCGATGGAATGCAAAGATAGAAGAAAAAGATGCAGCAGAACTGTTATTTGCCAAAATAACGAGCCCATGGAGAGAAATGCTTATCCAGGAATATACACCTCATGCAATCGAGATGGTGGACAGGAGAATGTCATTTCTTAAGGTTAAACTCATGGAGTGGTGCTACCAAGCAAAACTCCAAAAGAATTACAAGTAGAGAAATCAACAAAACAGCTCCTCTTTGTTGTACAGGGAATGATATCCCTACAATCATTGGAAATTACAACAAAAGGCGAAAGATGAAGAAGCATAGAGCTCGTCCTTATGCTCGAATAAGTAGTTCAAGAAGAAGTAGGTCTTCATGGAGACCTAGAAAGACCTGGTAAAAACAGAAAGCCCGAAGTTACAGATCTGGGCAAAGATCAGGACCAACAAGGAGTCGAATGAAAGTTTCAAGGATTGTAACTTGTAACTGCTGGACATGCAGAGCAAGATGACATATCTCTACAGATTGTCCAGAAAACCAAAGCCGTGGAGTAAGACAATTCGAGCATACCAAGGAGTTTGAAGATGCTGTCTATTTCTAGGATTCGGTACAGGTGTATCAATTTGAGGATATTCCCTCAGATGAAAGCATCTACGAAGAAGAGATCTATTTTGATAATGGATGTGAATCCAGCTCAGAATCAGAGTGAATGAGACTTCCTTCAGCACATGATCAGAGAAGACCTGTCAGATTCTTCTCCCATACATCTGTTTCTCATAAAACCCTTATGAGGATCATGAAGGAAGAACCAAAGCTTCAGATGTATGATGAATTTACAGTTGGAGCAATGGAGAAAGCCATGGATATGATGGGTCTTCGAAGCAGGAAGCATCAGATTACCCATAGGGTAACAATAAGTGAATTTGAAATCCCAATGGAATTCACGAGAAACCAAATTGAGATGCACTTAATCCCCTACAGAGAAATCCAGGAGATTAAGAACAAGTTTAAGAGAGAAGTTACTAACACGCTCTCATGGATTCATATTGGAGCCATTAGAGTAATCATCAAGGCGACTTTCAAGGAAGGAATTGATTATCCCCTCAACCTGGCGATCTTTGACAAGAGAATCTCGAATCTCAAAGATTATTGTTTGGGAGCAGTTGCAGGAAATTTGTATGCAGAAAAGATGGCCTTTAACATCTTTCCCAGAATTGCATACAATTTAGGAGATTGAGACTTCAACAAGGTTCTTACTCATCATCAAGATTTTATGCGTAGAGATTTGATGAAAGAAGGAAACAGGTCTTACTCGATAGCCTACAAGGTGTCATACGCACTCTCGAATACTCATCATTCAGAGGTATTCTTGAGAAAGGAATTCATCGAAGTCCCCAGAATCTTCGAAGATTTCGCGAAAGCAGTATTGCCGGACATTATTGATACTCTGACAATAGGAGAGATAGACACGAGGATACAAGATCAACCTATTCTGAACAGAAGCAGGATCCTTATGATCGAGCCAAGAAGGATGTCTTTCCAACAGATAGGTTATTCAGCAACTATCCCGGGGAAAAACAGAAGGCATTCTCGAGCAGAATTCAGAAAATTCCTGATGTATTCAAAACAACAGGAAAGTTGAAATGCCCAGAAGGCTAGGGAGAAGTGCAGATAGTCTTCGACATTACATAGAAAGACAATATCTTCCCCTGTGATGTCCTCTATTATTTGCAACAACCTACAGTTGACAGATATCAAGGAAACCTTCAAATTGGTGAAATTGATCTAACAATAGCAAGAACTGCAGGTAGGATCCCATAACAGCTTATTCTTGGGATTGAATTTCTCGAGGAACATAAACCTTAGGAATGATTGCAAGACGAAATGAAATTCACGGTGAAAGGAAAGAGATATAGGATCCGATGACCACCAGTCCATTCTTCATATACATCTCTGTAGGGATGTTATATGCGAAGTATCGGGCATAATATTTTGCAGCCTACATTGATTCCAGAGCTGGAATATGTACCGCCAGGCGAGATATCTTCCCCAAAGAAGTTGGTGAGAAATTACCTGTCATTGCCGGAAGATACTTTTCCAAGCGGATCATTATCCTTAATGAAGGAGTCCAGGGAGCATAAATAATTATCGGAGGAGCAGGTGGTACCCCATGGTACAAATTCAAAACTCCACCCATTTATTTCCATGATACAGGAGTTGATATGTGTTGCGCCTTAAAACGCTACAACTCTCATTCCTCTATTTTAAATAAAATTATCGTTTTTGTTTTGATGATTACAAAACCTATACATTTTGTACTAATGGTTTTTATTGAGTATGCAGCATAAATTATGATCAAATTTGAAGATTGTATAGTATTGAAATGCCAAAGAAAATTTGTCTTTTGGAAGACACGGATCGCCCCAGGCGATGAGTGCCATCGCCCCAGGCGATGGGTGCCAGGCGAGGATCGCCACGCCCATCGACAGAGGCGATGGCCAGGCGAGCATGCGAGGATGATCGCCCCAGGCGATGATGACCATCGCCTGAGGCGATGGCAGCCACAGGGACTTCGCCCCCGCACATCGACTGAAGCGACGCCGAGGCAATGCGCGGGCATGCGCGCGGGGAGTTCGCCCGAGGCGATGTCACGAACGCCTGAGGCGATTGGCTGGAACGCCTGAGGCGATGTGGAGTTTGTTTGAGGCGATGCAGAATTTGGACATGCTGAAGCTACGGCCTTAATTTTTGCTCTTGATCGCCTGAGGCGATCCACCGATCGCCTGAGGCGATCTGAGGATTTCTTGACCGTTGGAACGCGGCGATAGGTGATCGCCCGAGGCGATGTCCGAGGCGATCGAGGAGTGATTTCAGCCTTATGAGTAGCAACGGCTAGTAGGAGCCTTGGAGGCCTTCTACACTATAAATATGGGTGTTTTGGATCATTTTGAAGTCAAGAAACAAGAGTATAAACTACAAGAAAGTTGTGTGCAATCAAAATCATTCTAGCATTGCAAACTTCATACATTTATATTGTATTGGAGTTTGTAATTTACTTCTTGTGTGTGGTCTTTTGATTCTTCTTGTTGGTACACCGTGAAGGTGTGATTTGATTATTGTAAAGGTCCTCCAACACCGACGCAAGTTGGAAAATTGTATAAGTCGCCAATAAGTGAAGTTGGTGCAAGATTGTGGCTATCCTTGGAGCCCTTAAGGCCAAGAAGAAGTTGTTCTAGTGGATCCTCGGTTGGACGTTTTCTAGCCGGGAAGAGGAGACGTAGGCGATTCATCGCCGAACTTCTATAACAAATTCTCATCTTCTTTATTGCTTTATTTATATTACGCTTTTACATTTTTTATTATATTGTTTATTGTTCGATTGACAACTAGTCTTCCGCAACGCAAACTCAATTTTTTGCAAATTCATTTTAAAGGCTAAAGTAGCCAAGGAACCTCATTCACCCCCCCTCTTAGGTTCCAACAAGTGGTATCAGAGCCATTTGATTTTGTTTTAAATCAAAATTTTATATGGCTAATCTAGCAAATGAGTTTGCTCAAGGTCAATCGACAAATCGCCCTCCGCTTTTCACGGGTGATAACTACGGTTATTGGAAGAATAGAATTTCTCTATACATCCAATCCGTAGATTATGATCTATGGAAAATCATAGTGAAAGGTCCACATGTTCCTTTAAAGGAAGTTGGGGGAATTAGTGTTCCCAAAGAAATGGACGATTTCACTAGAGCGGATATGATATTAATTTCACAAAATGCTAAAGCGATTTATATTTTGCATTGTGCCTTAGATATGAAGGAGTACAACCGGATCTCGATGTGCTCAACCGCAAAGGAAATTTGGGACAAATTGCAAATTTGTCATGAGGGCACTAATCAAGTGAAGGAGACCAAGATTGATCTATTGCAACTCAAGTATGAAACTTTTGAGATGGAGTCCGGAGAAAACATTGATTCAATGTTTAGAAGGCTCACTCAAATCATCAATGAGCTTGCCCAACTTGGAGAGAAGTATCCTCCAAAACAAATATGGAGAAGAGCACTTAGAGCCCTACCACAAGAATGGGATGCCAAGAGGACGTCCATCATTGAATCTAACAAAGGAGATAGTGCATCATATGATATTGATGAACTTCATGGTACCTTGGTTACCCATGAGCTTGAGATGTCAACCCGGAAGGAAATGAAGAAGGATGAAGAAAAAGCAAAAGGCAAGGGGATTGCCTTGGTTGGAAAGAAAGCACAATCCGATGACGAAGATGATGAGGAAATGGCATTGTTCACAAGGAAGTTCAAGAAGTTCTACCGGAAATACAACAAGCCAAAGACCTCCGAATCCAACAAGAATTCTACTAAACGAGAGGTAACTTGTTATAATTGTCAACAAAATGGTCATTATGCTAATGAATGTCCAAGTAGAAAGAAGGCGGATAAGGGAAAGAAGAAAGCTTTAATGGCCACATGGAGTGATAGTGACTCCGATGAAGAAGTAGCAAACCTTTGTCTAATGGCTCTTGAAGATGAAGATGAAGATGATGAGGTACCATCTTATGATGAATTATTAGATGCCTATAATGAAATTATTGATGTTCTTGGTAAATCTAAAAAGAGTAATAAATTGTTAAAGTTGGACTTGGCTAAAAAGGAAGAAGAAAATGTTACTTTGAAAAATGAACTACTTGATTTAAAGAAATCTTTTGGGAAGTTTAATGATAGTGGTGTAATGCTTCATGAATTGCTTGGCTCGCAAAGATGTAGCTTTGATAAAGCCGGATTAGGCTTCTCAAGCAAGTCAAAAACATTTTCAAGCTTGTTGGCCAAAGCCAAGCATAATCCCCCTACTTGCACCTATTGTTGTAAGGTTGGTCATGTTAGAAACAAATGTAGATTTTTCAAAAATCAATACCAACCAAACAAGAGGTGGAAGTGGATTCCTAAATCCCCCATTGTTACTAACCAACATGGACCCAAAGAACAATTGGGTACCAAAGGTCCAAATATTAAAATTTGTTTTGTAGGGAGGAACAAGTAAGAGGTCCAATTCTTGGTATCTCGATAGTGGATGCTCAAGACATATGACGGGTGACAAGAACTTGTTCTTGTCACTAAAAGCTAAAAGTGGAGGAAGTGTCACCTTTGGAGACAATAGCAAAGGAATCATTGAAGGCATTGGCTCAATTGGTAACTCTAACTCTACTATTATTGATGATGTACTTTTTGTCAAAGGACTTAAGCATAACCTTCTTAGCATAAGTCAATTATGTGATAAAGGTTATGAAGTCTCATTTGCATCACTTCTTTGCACCGTATCATACACTCATGACAAATCCATTAAATTCATTGGTTATAGAAGTGAGAATGTGTACAAGGTTGATTTAGATAATCTTTCATCTCAAAATGTAAAATGCCTTGTAACATTGAATGATAACAAAAATTTGTTATGGCATAGACGACTTGGTCATGTTGGATTGAGTACCATTGGCAAAATTCAAAAACTTGATCTTGTTGTTGGATTGTCTAACCTTGATTTACAAGTTGATTCTATTTGTGATGCTTGTCAACTAGGAAAGCATACTAGAGAATCTTTCAAAAATAAAAATGTTATCTCCACTTCTATGCCACTTGAATTGCTTCATTTAGACTTGTGTGGTCCTTCAAGAACAACTAGTCTAGGTGGAAAATCTTATGCATTTGTCATTGTGGATGATTTCTTGATAGGCTTAGATTTTGAGTGTTTTTAACTGTAAATTCTTCCTACTTTCCGTTCTTTTTCCTGGATGATATTATGCTTTTTGGTGTTTATTCGTTTGTTTCAGGAAAATAGATCGGAAGTGGAAGAAATGAGCCAAAATGAAGATAACGGGCGAAATCGAGGCGAAAAAGAACTGAAATTTAGGAAATGAAATTTTCGGAATCTCGATCGATCGAGATTTACTCTCGATCGATCGAGCCAGGCAGAAAGTGAGAATCAGAATTTTTGAAGGCTCGATCGATCGGTGGAAATCTCGATCGATCGAGCGAGGCAGTAACTTCGGAGCTGATTTTTTCAAATTCTCGATCGATCGGTGCAAAATCTCGATCGATCGAGCGAGACAGTGAGATTCAAAAGCTGGCATGAACAGTGCGCCGATCGATCGAGAAAACCTTCCGATCGATCGAGACGCAAAATCCTGAAGATTTTATTTTCCTTTTTTATCGTGATTTTGGAGGGCTTTTAAGCGGGAATTTGGATTCATTCCAGAAAGCACGATATCAGACCAATTCAGACGATTTTTAGGTCAACCCTAGCCGCCGCCCAGCCGCCGCCAAGGAGATCCGTTCTTCCGGTTCTTCGCCCGAGTCAAAGCAAATCTATTCCGGAGTGCAAGGAAGGAACAAGAGAAGAAATCACGGTGCAACGCACGGATTCATCCAGCGTTTATCGTATTTCTGAACTTTAATTTATTTGATTTTAAATTTCATTTGATGTTTTAGAGGTCGAGAGACAATAAGATGTTTTAGAGGTCGAGAGACAATAAAACTCTTATGTATTTGATTTGAATACAATTTAGTTTATATTATTGATTTTTAGTTTCATTGTGTTTGATTATTGATTCATTGGTATTTGAGTGCATTGATTGTTATTGTTCATAAATTAATTGCATGTGTAGATCAAAGTCTAGCTAGCTTTGATTGAATTTGAGGGTTACAGCCGAGATCGAGAGATAACGTTGTAACACGCTCCCTTAATTTATGATGTATGTCACGATTGAGATCGAGAGATGATATCGCATATGTGAGAACTTGGAATCGAGAGATTTAGAGTTATAAGGTTTTGATAATTTATGCAACTTTGAATTAGTAAATAGGTGCACGAGAGTGACTTGTTCTAATTTATTTTCGTTACAGCTCGAGAGAGTGTATCGAATAATAGTGAAAACCTTTCACCTTTAAAATCAATTGGTTGATAAACTGAGAATCCATTGAATCATTAGAGAGAACATAATTGAACGACGAACTCGGTAATTTTCTCGAGTAACTTACCTTTGCATTTCCGGAACCATTCTTTTCATTATTTCTAGTTTAATCTTTATTCTTTAGTTTAATTTAGCTTTAGTTAATCAAACTTCTTAATCGTAGGCTAAATATAATTTGATTAATCTTATTTGCTACTTATACGTTAGTCCCTGTGGATTCGACAACCTGTACTTAATTTTCACTATACTAAAACTTGACAACCGTGCACTTGCGGTAGAATCGCTTCAAACCATTCTTTGAAATATCTTTTGTTTAAAAATAAAGCGGTCATTTCTCTAGATTCACTTGGACATTGTTCTTAGCCCATAAAAGTGATGCCTTTGAGAATTTCAAAATATTTGCAAAAAGAGTTGAGAATGAGAAAACTCTTTCAATAAAAAGTATCCGTAGTGACCACGGAACCGAATTTGAGAATGAAAATTTTATAAACTTTTGTGATGACAAAGGCATTGGTCACAACTTTTCTTGTCCTAGGACACCTCAACAAAATGGTGTTGTTGAAAGGAAGAATAGGACATTAGTGGAAATTGCACGTACTATGCTATGTGAATATTCACTTCCAAAATATTTTTGGGCCGAGGCAATGAGCACCGCATGTTATATCATTAATCGTTCATCAATAAGGCCAATTCTCAAGAAAACTCCATATGAATTATGGAGGGGGAGAAAGCCTAACATTTCTTACTTCAAGGCTTTTGGTTCAAAGTGCTTCATTCACAACAATGGTAAGGATAACCTTGGTAAGTTTGATGCCAAATCGGATGAAGGTATATTTCTCGGTTATTCTAATACTAGTAAAGCATATAGAGTATTTAATAAACGTAATCTTATTGTTGAGGAATCTATTCATGTTATATTTGATGAGACTAACACTCGAATATCAAGAATTTCCATGGATGGTGATGATGGAGAATTACTTGAGCAAAGGAGAGAGTCAACCACCCTTGAGAACTCTAGTGGTGATAAAGAAGAACAAAGAGTGGAGTCAAGTAATTCCAAAGAGGATGGAGAACTTCCAAAGGATTGGAAAACCACCAAGGATCATCCCATGGATCTCATAATCGGTAGTCCATCAAAAGGGGTAAAAACTCGATCCTCATATATCAATATTTGTAATCATCTTGCTTTCATTTCTCACATAGAGCCTAAGGACATTAATGATGCATTGCTTGATGATTCTTGGATCTTGGCTATGCAAGAGGAACTAAATCAATTCACAAGAAATAAAGTTTGGAATCTTGTACCTAGGCCTTCGAAGAACACCATAATTGGAACAAAATGGGTATTTAGAAATAAAATGGATGAACATGGGACGATTATTCGAAACAACGCTAGGTTGGTAGCTAAAGGATATTGCCAAGAAGAGGGCATAGATTTTGATGAAACATATGCACCCGTTGCTCGCTTAGAATCCATTCGCATGTTTCTTGCTTTTGCTTGCTTTAAAGATTTTAAGCTCTTTCAAATGGATGTCAAGAGTGCCTTCTTGAATGGTGATTTGAAAGAAGAGGTGTATGTTGATCAACCACCCGGCTTTGAGGATCCACATTTTCCCGACCATGTTTTTAAACGTGATAAAGCTTTGTATGGTTTGAAACAAGCTCCTAGAGCTTGGTATGAAAAACTATCTTCATTCTTAACCAAGAATGGCTTTACAAGAGGAAAAGTGGATATCACTTTGTTTACCTTAATTAAGGGAAATGATTTACTTATTGTTCAAATATATGTTGATGATATCATATTTGGTGCTACTAATGAATCTTTGTGCAAGGAGTTTTATATATTGATGCAAGATAATTTTGAAATGAGCATGATGGGAGAACTCAACTACTTTCTTGGATTGCAAATCAAACAATGCAAAGATGGAATCTTTATAAGCCAAGGAAAGTATGTCAAAGATATGCTAAAGAAATTTGGAATGGATAATACTAAAAGTGCATCAACACCAATTAGCTCATCAACCAAGCTTGACAAGGATGAACAAGGTAAACCAATTTGTCAAAAGCTTTATAGGAGTATGATTGGCTCTTTGCTTTATTTAACGGCTAGTAGGCCGGATATTATGTTTAGTGTTTGTTTATGTGCTAGATTTCAATCATCCCCAAAAGAATCACACTTGTTCGCCTTACAACGCATTTTTAAATATCTTACAAAAACTCAAAATCTCGGCTTGTGGTATTCTAGAAACTCTTTCTTTGATTTGAAAGCTTACTCCGATGCCGATTTTGGAGGATATAAGGTGGATAGGAAAAGCACTAGTGATACTTGTTTCTTTCTCGGTAATAGCTTGGTATCTTGGTTTTCCAAAAAGCAAAATTGTGTTGCACTCTCAACAACCGAAGCCGAATAGATGGCCGCCGGTAATTGTTGTGCACAAATCTTGTGGATGAAAAGCCAATTACTTGACTATGGGCTAGATGTTTCAAAAGTTCCAATTTTTTGTGATAACACTAGCACCATATGTTTATCTAAAAATCCAATTCAACATTCTCGGACTAAGCATATCGATATAAGGCACCATTTCATTCGTGACCATATCGAGCAAAATGATGTTGAATTATTTTATGTTAATACCAAGGATCAAATTGCCGATATTTTCACAAAACCACTAGACGAAAACACTTTTATTTTTCTTCGTGGTGAATTGGGTATGATTGAACTTTGAGCATGTTTGCATACCTTAACAAATGATATCATATTTAGGGGGAGCTACTCTACTTCATCATTTGCATAGAGCAATTGTGAAATTCATTTATATAAATTAATTATGTTTAATGAATTTTATAGCTCAAAATTTAATTTCAAAAGTGCATCTTGAAATCGCCTTTCAAAGTCACAAATTGTGAATTATTGTGTTTTTGAGATTATGTGATTAATTTTTGTTGTTAGATGGTTTAATGTTAGTTAGAATTAACAAAAATCAATTTTAGGTCCAAAAATTGGCTCAAAATGTTGCCAAACCATCGCCTCAGCATTCTGTGCGCAGCGCCTCGTCCGTGGCTCGCATCGCCTCAAACGATCGCAAGCATTGCCTCGGGCGTGGCTCGCATCGCCTCAAACGATCGCAAGCATCGCCTCGGGCGTTCTCGATCGCCTCAGGCTTTCTCCAGATCGCCTCAGGCGATCTCGGTTTTTAAAGACAGAAAGCTACGGCTTTTGCTCATTTTTTCAGCAATATTTCGTGTTTTTCACCCATAATTCGAGCCTTCTTCATCATTGTTATAATCGATCAATCCTAAGCCTTTCCAAACCATCAATTTCACTTTCCAAACACCAAATCTTCCAATTCGAAATTTTGCAACCCTAACCCCATTTCTCAAAAAATCGAAACTTTACCTCAATTCTCTCAAATTTCTTGCAAAATGTCGCGAAGCAACCGAGAAGAAGGAGAATCAAGCCGAAGGAGACGCTCTAATCGATCCTCTAGGAATTATACGGGTCCTCCTCTTGATGGTAAGCCAATTCCGGAAGATTATCTTACTCGCAAATTAATTCCGGGTTATGTCTTTGATTTCGATTTCCTTAGAACTTCCCAGCTCCCTATTCTTGATTGGATTCAATTCCAACAATGGGAAAATTTTTTCAGACCCCCTAGAAAGAACGATTTTTTGTATCCATCCATGATTCATTCTTTCTATGCCAATCTTGAATTGTTTGAGGGTGATGGTGAATTAACTATCAAAACCATCGTTTGCAATCGCCCAATTGAATTCAATAGTACTGAATTAGGACATATTCTTCGCATTCCTTCGGATGGTCCAGCTAAATTTGCTCTAGCTACTTGGCCTAATGATGGGGTATGTGATCCTGCCCAAGCCTTGTATCTCATATTTGGCGGAACTCCCCAATGTCCAAACCAATCCTTTCTTGTGAATTCTATTCCTACGAACTACCAAATCCTTCACAAGATAGTGATCACCTCGATGATCCCTCGGGATGGTGATCGTCTTAGGTTGAAATTCTATGATGTATACTTGATGTATTACATCATTACCATGACCCCCTTCAACCTACCAAGATTCATTGTCCAAATCTTTAGGAACACCGCCCATAATCCTAAAAAGGTTATTCTCCCATTTGGCCGTGTCTTAACAAAGATTTTTCTTCATTTCAACCTTCCTTTCGATGATAATGAGAAACTCCCTATCAAGTCCAAGCACACCTTCAATCTTAGGTGTTTTCTGTTTAACAAAATCTCTTGGAATCCTTTCACTTCCTGTTGGGTTAATGATCCGGGGAACCTACTTTCTGCTTTCAATCCTAAAGATCACACCTCATTACCCATTGATAGGATGACTAGTGCCCAAAGGCTTCATTTTCCTTTCTTGATTGAACCAAATCTCGATGAGCCACCCATTCAGCATCAATCTCCATCTACCTTTGATGACATGATGAATATTGGGGCGGATATTCCAGCTCCTGATAGTCATCAACCTTCTTCTTCTTTTGAATTCAATCAAGACGCTTTTGCTTTCTTTACTTCTCAATTCCAAAGCCTTCGTGAGGATATGAACTCTCAATTTCAATCCTTGAGAGTCGAGATGAATTCTCAATTCCATTCCCTTCGAGATGATGTTGCGTCTCTTCGAGCTTACCAAGACTCCTCGAGAGAAGATTTGTCGTATTTACGACATGAAGTGGACGCTCTTCGTTCTCAGTTTTCCAGTGCTCACATGGACGAGGATACTACTCACGGGAAT
This sequence comes from Haberlea rhodopensis, assembly GCA_907163345.1. Lineage (NCBI taxonomy): Eukaryota > Viridiplantae > Streptophyta > Magnoliopsida > Lamiales > Gesneriaceae > Haberlea > Haberlea rhodopensis. The sequence continues at coordinate 2,960,458 of CAJQUN010000023.1, read as the reverse complement.
GATGGTGATGGTGATGGTGGCATGGATTGAGTTGTCTTTGTTTTAGTGTTTTTTTTTAGATTTTATCCTTTTTGTAATTATTTGTAAGGATTAAATGGTTTAATTGATGTTGGAATTAGTTTATTGTGTATGTTGATGTATTTTAAGTTGTTGATTGGATTTTGAGTTGATTGTTATTACTTAGATAGATTTATGGTTTATTCATTTTTTAAAGGAAACTATGTCCAATTTTCTTAAAACTCCTTTACCTTTTTTTTTCTTCTCACAAAAAGGGGGAGAATGTTTATGTAAACTTGTTGTAAACTTGATTGTTGAAATGCTATTTGCAACCAAATTGTTTTTACAACTTGTGACACATTTTGTAAGGTGATAAAAATGCACATTGGAACATTGTTTATCATTGCATTCATTAAGGGGGAGTTTAAACTCTCTATGCATTGCATTGTTATAAGTTATATTTTCTTTCAAGTTTACCGGGTTTTGTGATCATCAAAAAGGGGGAGATTGTTGCACCTTAAAACGCTACAACTCTCATTCCTCTATTTTAAATAAAATTATCGTTTTTGTTTTGATGATTACAAAACCTATACATTTTGTACTAATGGTTTTTATTGAGTATGCAGCATAAATTATGATCAAATTTGAAGATTGTAATAGTATTGAAATGCCAAAGAAAATTTGTCTTTTGGAAGACACGGATCGCCCCAGGCGATGAGTGCCATCGCCCCAGGTGATGGGTGCCAGGCGAGGATCGCCACGCCCATCGACAGAGGCGATGGCCAGGCGAGCATGCGAGGATGATCGCCCCAGGCGATGATGACCATCGTCTGAGGCGATGGCAGCCACAGGGACTTCGCCCCCGCACATCGACTGAAGCGACGCCGAGGCAATGCGCGGGCATGCGCGCGGGGAGTTCGCCCGAGGCGATGTCACGAACGCCTGAGGCGATTGGCTGGAACGCCTGAGGTGATGTGGAGTTCGTTTGAGGCGATGCAGAATTTGGACATGCTGAAGCTACGGCCTTAATTTTTGCTCTTGATCGCCTGAGGCGATCTGAGGATTTCTTGACCGTTGGAACGCGGCGATAGGTGATCGCCCGAGGCGATGTCCGAGGCGATCGAGGAGTGATTTCAGCCTTATGAGTAGCAACGGCTAGTAGGAGCCTTGGAGGCCTTCTACACTATAAATATGGGTGTTTCATTTTGAAGTCAAGAAACAAGAGTATAAACTACAAGAAAGTTGTGTGCAATCAAAATCATTCTAGCATTGCAAACTTCATACATTTATATTGTATTGGAGTTTGTAATTTACTTCTTGTGTGTGGTCTTTTGATTCTTCTTGTTGGTACACCGTGAAGGTGTGATTTGATTATTGTAAAGGTCCTCCAACACCGACGCAAGTTGGAAAATTGTATAAGTCACCAATAAGTGAAGTTGGTGCAAGATTGTGGCTATCCTTGGAGCCCTTAAGGCCAAGAAGAAGTTGTTCTAGTGGATCCTCGGTTGGACGTTTTCTAGCCGGGAAGAGGAGACGTAGGCGATTCATCGCCGAACTTCTATAACAAATTCTCATCTTCTTTATTGCTTTATTTATATTACGCTTTTACATTTTTTATTATATTGTTTATTGTTCGATTGACAACTAGTCTTCCGCAACGCAAACTCAATTTTTTGCAAATTCATTTTAAAAGGCTAAAGTAGCCAAGGAACCTCATTCACCCCCCCTCTTAGGTTCCAACAATATGCTGCTAGGAAATAATTTCCTACAGACATTCAAGCGATTCACTCAGGAGAACGAAACACGGAGACTTATTTTCACAATCTTTTGTGATCATAAGATTATTGTGCAGAAACTACGGGATGCGTTTCACAGAAAATTCTCCATTAGTTTTCGCAGCAAGCGTGGTGATGAAGGAAAACTTCGACACCCAAAGATGAAGGATCAGCGGAAATTTGGAGAAGCAATCCTTCAGTTTCAACAACAAGGACCTAATGAAAAGGATTCTCAAACTTTTGACTGGGTTAATACTATGTCTTTTAGAGAACATGATGAGGAAAAAGTTACTCCAGAAACCTTGTTGCTACTAAAAAAGGCATTACAAGATAAAGTTCCACAACCTGAAGCTACCATCGAAGAGCAAATTACTCTTGAGGATGTAAAAAGGAAAATTCAAAGGAACTACAATGAGGATCCACTGGCATGATGGATAAGAATGAGCTCATATCTACTTTAAAGGTAAAAACCGAAAAAGAAAATGGGTTCTTCAGATTCAGACCAATCCCCATGAATATGGAAGATCGGATGGATATGCAGAAAATACTTAAGGAACATTAGGACCTTAAGTTAATCTCAGCAGGTGTTTCTCCATATAGCAGTCCAGGATTCCTTGTCCGAAATCACGGAAAAATCAAAAGAGGAAAGCCAAGATTGGTAATTAACTACAAAAGAATCAACTACATCTTGGATTTCAATGGATATTTTATCCCAAGCAGAGAACATTTGGTAAACAACATCAAGAATGCCAAAGTGTTTTCAAAGTTTGATTGTAAATCTGGATTTTACCAGATTAAAATGGAGGAAGCAAGCAGAAAATTCACAGCATTCTCCACACCACAATGACATTATATCTGGAGTGTCATGCCAATGGGATTGGCAAACGCTCCCCAGATATTTCAAAGGAAGATGGATAATCTTTTCAAAGATTACTTCAACTTTATGTTCGTGTATATTGACGACATCCTTATTGCGTCAAGAAACATGAAAGAACATCTTAAACATCTGGAATCTTTTCAGATGTTTGTTATAAGGAAGGACTAATGCTCTCCAAAAGGAAGGCAGTTGTTGCTACAAGACAGATCGAATAGAGATCGACGAATCTGGAATCATTTTACAGAAACATATTGTTGAAAAAGTGCAAGGATATCCAGATGATCTCAAGGATTTAAAACAACTTCAAAGTTTTCTGGGAGTTGTTAATTTTGCTGGGATGTTCATCAATAACCTACCAAATCACAGGAAGATGTTCAGTCCATTACTCAAAAAATACGTTAAGTTCGAATGGACGGAAGATCACAGACAAGCTGTCAAACAACTTAAAGAAGTTTGCAGGCAACTACCAAAGCTTGCAATTCCAAACGATGAGGATGAATTGGTATTATACACAGATGCCAGTGATCATTGGTGGGCTACAGTACTCATGAAAGCCACACCAGATGGAGAAGTGTCATGCAGATATTGCAGCAGTCTATTTGACAGCAGCGAAGTTATCAAATGGCACATCAACGAGAATGAGTTCTTTGCAGTTCGAAAGGCTTTTAAAAATTGTCATTATTCTTACTTGCGAAGAAATTTATCTTAAAAATAGATAATACAAGTGTCAAGTCTTTTTTGAAAAATAATATTGAATCAAAGCCAGAAAAGGCTAGACTTTTAAGATGGCAAGCTGAATGCCAATATTAAGATTATGATATTGTCATTGTGAAATCTGATAAAAATATTCTTGCAGATTTATTAACAAGAGATAGAAGCGAGTGAAGCTAATTCCATCATAACGATATCAAAGCACCTCAGAGAAAATCTGGAGAAGCTAGACAAGCAGATCAACGGCCTTGTGATAAATTCCCAGGTCGCAGGTCAAGTACAGGAAATGGATCTCACAAAGGTCCAACAGTCTATGAAGGCTACCATGCAAGCTCACACATGTTTATGTGATAGTCTTTATATTCCCCTTCGACGGGATGCTTCAGCGGTGAAGCTAAAGTCGTGTTTCAGTGAGCTGGGCTCATCAACCGGTGTGGGGGATTCAAGTGCCACCACTACGAGTCCTAGTATCGATCCTTTCGGGGAAGATACAGAAGGAAAAATTGATTCTCAGGTATCAAGGATATCTGAAGCATCAAACCAACCCAGCACCTCAGGGGTTAAAGAGAGAGAGATTAATCTTAAGCCATCGACGAGCAAATCTAAGGTTAATACTAACGAGATTAATGTTTCCCCAACTTCCCCTTTGCAGGAATACCAAAGAACATGAACTGGCAGACAAACCTCGCCTGAGAGCTGAGGTTGGATGGTGAGGAGCCATTCGTAAAATAGTCTGGAGCCAGTAAGTTTTCGACTGGTGTCTTTGCAACCCACCTCACCTGGTGCCGTTATGGTCAAAATGGTATATTTCAGTTTGTTAAAATTTTATTGTAATACGGAAGCATGATGGGTCTGTTATTTATTTTCACATGTTCTTATAAAATAAGGGAATTATAGGACTTAAAATTCATCATGAACTGTGAGTCATTTGCAAAAGTATGATCTTGGGTTCTCTCGAGATGACGGAAACTGAAGGATCTCGTGTTCATTAAGGCCCCTGCATTTACGTACCCTTATTAGGAGTTGTTTATTAGTAACAATGAGATTTTGGGTGTCTTTGTAATAATCCTAAAAGCTTTAAGGAGTATTATGCAATTAAAGTAAGGGCTTTTATGTCTTTTGAGGTTGGTAGGGAGTTGGAATAAAGAAAAAAAGAATATGGTAGGAAGTTAGAATAAATAATCTTTGATATATGGAGGAATGTTAAAGTTATGTTTGGAAGTAGGAATTTTAAGTGAGTTTACTCTTATTTATATTTGTAAACTGATATACATATTTTTAAAAAATCAGTTTAAAAATAATTTAGTCAACATCAAAATATCTTTATTATATGACATTAGTCCCATAACTTCTCTAAGGAGGATGGTTTAAGCCTTGAACTTGTATAATAAATTTAGTTAATTTATTTAAATTTTTGAATACTATCAATCAGCATAAGATAAATTCTTTATTACTAACAATGGAAAAAAAAAATTGAAATATAATCTTCCTTTTACCATGACTTAATCTATAATCTTTTCAATTTTTAATTTCATTTGATATTTCTGAATATATATAAAAAAAAAAGTATTTGAAAATTGTCATGAATTTTTTTTTAGCCCTTGGTGCCCTCGATTGCGACCACCAGGTCAGGTGGGGCATATGTTTGAACTCTTTGGCTACCACGTTCCACCTCTTTCCGTTAGATCGAAGAGGTGGATGATTGGCCTAAACGTTCTGACGAAGTCAAAATAAATTGATCAGATTATATTTCACACACTAGAAAATAATAATATTGATTAATAATTAAGGTAGAATCATAAGTAATCCCAAATTTAACATAACAATATTATAATATATCGTCGCAATCCGAAGCAAATACAACACTACAAATATGATATTCAAAGTTCAAACGACAATTACATCTACATATAGTAAAGCCACACATTTTTTTAATATTTTTTTTAATATTCTTCCTTCTCGCCTTCTTCACAACCACATAGTAAATAGTAAAGAAGCCTTTGGAAGACACTCCTTCATAACCTACAAACAAAACAAACCAACAAAAGTAACTCAAAACAAAAAAATTAGAAACATGAAAGAAATGAGAAATAATTTTATTCTCCCAATTTCAAAGTTCCCAAAAGTATAATTATACATCCCGCTAGTTTGAACAATAACGAATTTTACTCGTTTATTAACTCTGGTGTATATTTTATGTTACTGTTCGAATTAGAGGTAAAAATTGTAATAATTTTTTTTCTAATTTTTCTTATAATTAATAGTAATTTTTCTAACAAATAAATACCTTGTACATATTGTGTAGCAGAAATTTTCATCTAATCGCTGTCGCTGCTGCTGCTGTCGCCACCGTGCTCGTATCCATGCTCATGTTTCTTCTTATCTTTCTTCTTCTTCTTCTCTCCCTTCTCATGCTCATCATGGCCGCCCTCGCCATGGATCTTGTCCTTGATCTTATCAGCGAAACCCTCTTTGTGCTCACCATATCCATGTTCGGGCTTGTGCTCTCCATATCCATGTTCAGGCTTGTGCGCACCATATCCAAGTTCGGGTATGTGCTCTCCATATCCATGTTCGGGCTTGTGCTCGCCGTATCCATACTCCGGCTTCTTCTCGCCATATCCATGTTCGGGCTTGTGCTCTCCATATCCATATTCAGGCTTGTGCTCGCCATAGCTGTGCTCCGGCTGCTTGTCGTAGTATCCGTGTTCGGGCTTGTGTTCGTGTCCATATTGGGTCTGAATGTGCTCCGCTTTACCCTCGTCATGTTTTTCTCCTTCCTTGTGGCCTCCCATGCCAAGTTTCTCTTCTATCTTGTGAATGATTCCTGCCATTTTTCCTTTCTTGTTTTGCTTTTAGATGCAATAAAATAGTGGGTTGAGTGTGTTTGGATTGATGAAGAATGGGTATAGAATGTTATCTATTTATAGAGTGGGTCTGATGCTGTCCACATATATGCTCAAAATGGGGATAAGATATGTTTTGGAACTTTAATATATACCATACATATAAAATTAAGGTATGATTTGCTTTATTTACGCGCATGGACCCTTTAAATGCACGCGGTTGTTGTATTTTAGACACCTACATTATTCGTATTAAAGACTCCTTCATTCAGTAGCATCTCAATTTTCTTGAAGACACTATTTGGAAGTTTAGTTCCATTAATCTTTTTTTAATAAGATTTGAGTCATAACCATTTTCATTATGGTCAATGCGATATTTAAAAAGAAAATTAAATTTTCGTTTACAAATTTATATTTTTAGTCCTATAAAATTTCAAGTTGTAATTTTACAACATTAAAATAAAGTTTGTTTTTCACTTCTAATCTTTTTACCAGAGTATTGGCGTGACGACAAAAATCGATAATGTGACACAAAAAATTGTTAAGCACTAGATATTATTGATACACGAGTTGTATGTATAAACAATCGGTTATTTTGTTTTTTTATCGTGTTTTAAATTTTAAAGATTGATAGGTTTTGTTTTGTATTGTGAGAGTATTCTTGGAATATAAAAAATTGGCATAACATAAGGGTTAATATTGGAATTATGAAAAAAGTTTCACCAAAGAAGTTAGTCTAATGTACTCTTACATTATAATATAGTATATATTATAGATATCAAAGAACAATTTAACTTACTGAACTGAAATTGTAACTTAAAAACTACATTAATTTAAAAAAAAAAATAAAGGGACGAGTTAACGGAGCAAGACCGTATTTTCTCAAAATAAAAAATTAGTCTAATTGTGCAAATTGGAGATTTTTTTTATATTTAATAAAATATAAAATATTTTTGTTTTGGATAATTCATTGGTAATTTCATGTAGGCATTGATTGTAGGTGACATTGAGTGGTGCACCGATGATGCCGACAATTTGAGTAATTTAATTGAGACCACGAAAGATTTATGAAATCAAAGATTGAGCTTCCACGTGAATATTAAAACGTGTCATGATATGATTCGATGACAACTTGGTTGACTAGCCTTCCAGCCATTCACGGAAATCGGAATCCAATTTCCTATTTTATATAAAAGTTTTATTGCTCAAATAGTATAAATTACTCAACTTCTCCCTCTTAACTACTCCTGCTTTTATTGAAATCCACCAACAAAAATTATATGTCCTACACTATCAAGTTTGTTTCATCTTCATTGATTTGCACGTTTGTTTTATTTTTTATCTTTTAAATTTTAAATCTGAAACAAAATTTCTTTTGGGTTATGATGAATCGAATGACGTGACATGTGGGTCGATGCTTATATATTTGTGTGAGTGGAGGATTGTAAAATATTAAATTTATTATATATAAATTTTAACACTATTTTCCACACACCATCTAGATGCTAAAGTGCTTTAGCGATATTTTTAGAATTAATACCTGGAGAAAATACTTATTCACATTTTATTAAATAATATAACACGAAATCTATAATAATTATTGCTTAAAATAATTCATTTATCTAGTAAATAACATAATCCATTTCTAAATTAATTTTTTTCTCATTATTTTATTAATTTATTTAAATATATTCTTTATTTTTTAATACCCCGCCCATTCATTTTAAATTAATTATTTTAATTGAATTTACGTAATAAAAATAATTTAAAAATATGATAATTATACGAACAAAGTTGATACTGTACAAGAATAAAGATTTAACAATCTTTTGCCAAAGTGATAAAAAGTCGAACGAATTGGCTTTTATGACCATGTGATCGGTGTAATAATAATAATAATAATCATAATAATTTAATCTTTAATTAAAGGGTCGGTCGCTTGCCGACATTTTGTAATTTTCAAAAGCAAAAGGTTAAATAATATTTAAAAAAATGTCAAACTATATTACCAATGAATGGTTCTTCTCGTATTTTACTAGAATAACCTCGAGAAAATTTAAAAATATCGATGGTTAACCGACCAAATAAATTAAATTTATTTTGGTGGTGGGAAATCATTTTGTATTCATAACTTAGTTTAATTAATTTGATTATTTTGGATAACTAAGCCAGTTCTTGTATAGATTGGCAAAAAATAGTTCATTCTATACAAAATTTGATTGATTTAGGATATGTTTTGTATTGCTTATTTAAAACACTTATATGTTGTTTTGCTTAAAATTAAAAAAAATAATTTTTTTAATTTAAAAGCATTGGTTGATATTAAAAAATCAATTTAATGAACTTTAATTTATCAAAAAATTCAAGTTGTCACAGTTCCACTTAAAGCAGTTAGAAGTATCTCATGATTTGCTTATTTACTTATGATTTTACCTGCTTTTTTTTTAAAGTAATAACAGAAATAATGAAACCAAACATCCAAAATTTATTTTTTATCTAAAAACCAGATAATAACTTTTCAAAAGCAAAAAAAAAAAAAATCTAGTTAATTCAAAAATATGTTCGATCTACTGGTTTTTTATAGGGGAAAATCAACAAAATTGTAGATTCTAACGCTCACCGCTTTACCAAAAGTTATAATTGATAATAATAATGCAACTCAGATTTTTTAAACCATCTTATGTTTGGATCACTCATTGCACGGACAATCATTGTTCCCAACAGAAATCATACAGTAAGTTGACCGGCTTTAACTTTTGGTCATGTGCTAGACATTGTTAATATGCCCTGAGCCATGTTAATATTAGCACTCAGATGAAAAATAATTAAAACTGAAAGGACAACCTATTGGATATAAACCAGACTTTGATAACTTCTAGACAAAAATTCAAAACAGACCATGTTAGTTCCGAACTTTATCGATGAGATTTTAAAGATGACAAAACATATCAGACCGGATCGAGAGAAATCAGACTGACCAGATCGATCGCCCAAAACAGATCAAGCTGATAAGATGACAAAGCATATCAGACCGGATCGAGGGTAATCAGACTGACCAGATCGATAGCTCAAAACAGAACAAGCTGATAAGGAATATCACATATCAGACCGGATCGATAGATATCAGACTGACTAGATCGAAGCTTCAGATCGATCTCAATCTTTATCAGATCAGAGCAGTCAAGGATGCATAAAGAGTGGCTCTTCAGTCCGAATCATTAACGGCTATTTATTGTAGCATTTAATGTCGCAATTAATGCTACAAAGGACCAAAGACTGAAGATTACCATAAAAGGTAAGAAGACAAAGAAGAGCTTACCTGACAGTCGCCGAAATCATGAACCAGAACGGCAAGTATCCTGAAGAAGAAGACTGTAGCTTACTCAGAGATTAAGCAGAGTCAATAGTTGCACATTAAGGGAAATAATGTCGTTGGTACATGCAACTATAAAAGGATGCAACAACAATACAAATATATACAAGAATCTCGCTGATCAATCAAAAAACAGCACAAGCGTTCAAGCTCAGAATCTCTCGAGCTGAAATTATTCTTAAGCACGATTACATTGTAATATTTGATCATTTAGGATCACTGTGCGCATCTTGTGTATTCTGTATTGAAAAATAGAAGTGAGAAACAAATTGTAACTGTCAGACAGAGAGTGTCTGAACAGATCAAGTGACTAGGAGTTTCAGTCTGGTAGTGAGGTAAATCCAACTGAATCGGGTTTGTACAACAGGATTGTATAAATCAAAGTCTTCTTGTAGAAACCTTCCTTAATTGGAAGAAGGGGAGACGTAGAAGGATTACACCACCTTCGAACTTCCAGAAACATATCCTGTGTCTTATCTTTCTGCACTCGTTCTTTCATTCAAGCCATCGAGCCGTTCTTACAAATATAAAAACAGACCGTTCCGCACTTATACATTCAGTGGTCTGTTCTATAAAAGAGTTGATTAAGAAACAGATTTCTTTCACTAATCCGAAAGAAATCACAAGGGATTAAATTTTACAAGGAGTGTTCATTCACCCCCCTCTAAACACTCCGGACCGATCTTAACAGACCAACTTACTGAATTGTTTTATAATGTTTTCTTTTTGATGGTTTCGTCCAAATATTGGTTTAATATAAGTAAGCCCTATTTCTGCATTGGTGAGGCTCCAAGTCTCAATCTCACTGCTATTATCAATTTATCAGTAAATATAAATATGTAATTTGATTGGTGTTATAATTTAAATTTTCAACGATACTAATAGAGTCTTTTAATTGTTTTTTTAATAGTGTTTATCAGTTTTCAGATAAAAATATATATATTAGATGTTTGATTTCCTTATTTCTTTCATTAATTCTTAAACAACAGGTAAAACAGAAGCAGATAAACAAGCCATCAGATGTTTCTGATTGTTTTAAGTTGAGCAATACTAATTTTATAACAAATTAAAGTTCATCAAGATATTCTTTAATTTTAATATCAAAAGAATCAATTTTTTAGCTTAAAAATAATTTTTTTCTTACATTCTAGCAATTCGAAATACAAAACTTTCTAAGAAATTCAAACAAGTCAAACTGTCGAGTAGGATATCTTATCCGAACTCGTTGAACATTTCTTGTTGGAAAATGTAAGTTTAATTAAAATTTCATATTTTATAGAGGCGTCGAAATTAACTTTTTTTGGAAAAAAAATATTTTTATTTAAACTTCAAAAATAATTTCCCAATGAACAGAAACCATATATATATATATTTATATAATTTTTTTTTATGACTCGGTATCCGGCCTGAAGACCGACTAATCCAGGGGACCAGTCCCACCATTCACTAGCAGGGGGTCCAATTGAAGCCGGGGCATCGCTACCGTATGGACTTGCCCTACAGGAATTGATAGCACTATGGAGATTTCGAACCTGATTCTTAGAGAGGAGCAAGATTCCTAAGTTCCAGGCCTCTATCACCAGGCGGGTTATATATATACATATAATAAGAAAATATTTTGCTCCTTTCTTTTATTTAAAAATTAACGAAACCCTTTTTACGTGCCTTACTTTAAAAACGTGTGCATATAGCTTACAAATTTCAATCTCAAAATATAGCTTCTCATTTTTTAAAATATTATCCTATGCATTTATAGTCTTGAAGCATTGTTCTGCAAGTTTTTTTTTTTTTTTTTTTGGATAATCCAAGTTACAATTGTTGTGCAAGTAGTATCATGCGTCTTTTGTAAATGTGAAGATAAAACAAACAAAGAAAATTACAAATTTAGAAAAAGAAATTGAGCATGATCATTTCTTAAACATCATTTTGTAATACAAGGGAAGGATATGTGTATTGGACCCAAAATGAACTGACCTCTTACCGAATCCATCCATGCATAGCTGGAGCTTTATGCACTAGGTTTGTCCTTTTTATTCGAAATTTTGTATAGAAAGGGATTTTGTTTAGTTTATGCCACTACATTTATTGTTCCTTGATTAGAGGTGTACGTGTGTGAATTGGAGCCAGTAAGTATTAAAAATTACCGAATCCAATAAATACGGGTTGCTAAATTGTTAAATCATAACTACACATTAAATATATAAAACTGCATGGTTCGGGTCGATGTGGTTGAGTTCGGGAGATTAGTAGGTCAAATAAAAATAAATTATAATTATTGTATTTTACAAGTTCTTAAATAAAGTATGTACCATCAATAATAGTAAACCAGAACTAAAACAAAATAAAATTGGATAGCATAAAAATCTAAATCATGTGAACAATAGTAAGATCCTAAACATAATTATTAAATCATTTGCAATTGAAAATCAAATATAGTTAAAACGATAGATCACCTACCATATTACCATCATTCTAAAACTATATATATCTAAATCATATGTCACACCCCAATTTTATAAAAAAATAATATATATATATATATATATATATATATATATATATATATATATATATATATTCGGCTGCATCTCATATAACATTCGGAAACACGATAACAGCCTCAACATATATATAACTCCATATCACCAGAAACACCATCACATCATATATATATATATATATATGAGTCACAACCACAATATTGTATATCAAATTTTTTTAAGTAACAGTTCTCAACATATAATTTTTCAGGTTAAAGCCAAAAGTTAACAAGATAAGAAAAACCCCATAAATTTCAAAAGATAAATATGCAGAATCAAAAATCAAAATAAGATAACCCAAAGCCCAGCAGGTCGTCATCCATGTACAACGGATATTAAGAACTCGTAGGAACTCATCACATTGTCTAGTAAGTACGAGTCTCAGATATCGTCGTGCTGATATGATCGCGATTATTTTAAACAATTATTTTCTAGTGTGGCGCGATTATACCGTAAGTGCACGGTGTCAAGTTTTAGTATAATGATATGAAAGTAGGGATGTCGTACCACAGAGACTAGTAGTCATTACCAGATTTAATTAGCTTAACTATATTTAGCCTACAAAATTGCTATGAATGATTGACTAATTTACTCAAATTTAGGAAATAACCAAAACACAAAGAGAATGTAGTAAACAATAGAGATAAATATCGAGACTTCGGTTCACTAAGTAATCCCCCACAATTCATCTACTAATTCTAATCAATATTAATGCATCTAAGATGACAAGTTTTCCTGTTATATCTAATATACACTCTCGAGCTATATTAAAACCTAATACAAATTTACAGTAAATAACTCTCGTTCACTTATTTAACAAATTAATATCGCATACGCTTTATGAAAACTCCTAACCTTCGATTACTAGATATCTATAGCTATCACACATGTATTTGATCTCATCTCTCGATCTCGGTCTGAAATCCATGGTATGTGTTATTTGTTCCGTATTACAATCTTATCTCCCGATCTCAGTTGCAAACTAACATCATTCAAAGGGTAGGTAATCCCTTAAAAGCATTAAAACCATTACGCAAACACAAAGATAGCAAAAAACTCAAATCAAAAACTAGAATTAAAATTGTGGGTTCATACAAAAGATCCCATAATCTCGATAAACAACTTAGCCTAACATAATAAAGCAAGAACAATGTTTTATCATATTAAACATCATAATAAACATTGAAACTTGAATAATAAACCAAAATAAAGTTTAGAAATACATAAAATTGATAGGCGTTGACACTTGAGTTGATCCGATATTCCGTCTCTAGCTGCTTTGCTTTGAATCTCCAACTTGTGTGTGGTGACTTCTCCCAAGTCTAGGGTAAAAATCAGATTAAAAAGTCCCCTCTCTGGTGTAAAAACTTCCTTTTATATTAAAGAAAATGAGCCCAACAAAATCTAGGACCAAAATAGCCCATCTTTTAAAAAAGGAAGTTTTTCATGCAGGGCTCTTTTGGAGATCGTTCGCTTTCTCCATAGCGATCGATCTCTTAGAATTTTCTCTCTATGGCGATCGATCTCAGCTTGAGTGGCGATTGATAGCCTCAGCCTTCTGCCCCGATGCGATAAATTTCTCCTTCATGGAGATCGATCTCTTACTGTATAAAATTTCCCACACTTCACTGCCTTGAAGCGATCGATTTCTTATTCTTAGCAATCGATCGCCTACTTCAAAATTTCCCAACTCAACTCTTTCCACCTTCTTTACAATGCCTTGGCTTGTTTTGTCCCATTTCAACCTTTCCGTCGATAATATGGGGTTTTTCGGGTATTCCTTGCATTTTCACTATATTCCTAGAGTTATACAAAAAGCACAACCAAAAGCGTAAAATCGTCAACGAATCATTATAAAAATCCCAAGAAACATATGCAAATATAAGTGCAAAAATGGCACTTATCAACTCCCCCAAACTTAACTCTTGATCATCCTCGAGCAAGAATAGAATTAAAAACAGTGAAGCTCTCAAATGATAAGTGACATAGATTATTTCGTGCTCATTTGTTTATCTCAGGAATTTCACTCAGACCACAAGAAGAATCCCCCAAAGTGTTTTCTCTTAAATCAAGTAACAAGCCTCAAACTCGGAACGTGTGTGTGTGTGTGTGATGTTTTCAATCACGAGTATCATACAATTATCATATATCAAACAGTGCTAATTAACAACAGTCAAGATTATCATCGAGCACCACATATGTCTCTTTTTCAAGCACTTCTCCACTAATGTAATTAATTTCTAGTCTTGCATCAAAAGGTCTTTTCAAGCTTATAATGTTAGGCCATTTGGTGTCGGTTTCAAAGAAAAGGTAGGGAAATCAAAGAAGAGAGTATAATTTGTGAATTTCATCTTAGCACATCTTCAACTCTCTCTTTTTCTTTTTCTTTATATCTTTATATCTCGATGACCATAGGCTTTGTTAGATTTTACCAAAAGTTGTCAAAGTAGGATCTCCACATGGTTCATCATCACATAACTACTCTATTTTTTCACTATGCCTTTCTTTTTCTTTTTTCATTAGGTATTGAATTTTTTTCTTGTAATAGCCCAAAACATAGTACGTGAATAACTAAATAGCCCAAATCATATTACGCACATGAAATTCATTATACTCCTTTAAGGTAAGGATACAATTATTTTTAGGCTCGTATGAAGGTAGGTATAATGAGTTTTATCAACAAAAGTCGAATGGTGGTTAATTTTCATTCTTTTTTCAATTAAGCTCAAAAGTAGACAGTAAGGATATATATAGACAAGGTAGGCTTGAAAGGCTCAAACGTTCCAAAGATTGCCTACATCATTTCCAAGTCAAGTTCATAATTATAAAATTTCACCTCAAAGTGCCATCATCAAATAGGTTCTATGATCACTCTAAGATGCTCAAGACATGTCATCAAGTTCACATATATCATCACAAATCCAATCAACAAGTTCATGACTCAATGTGCTCAAATTATTCCCCATTTTAAACATGTCAACTCAACTCAAGATATTCAAGCCATAAGTAGAGTAAAATTAATATCATGATTGCATAGAGTCACAACTTTAATCCAAATACACCAAAGAAACAACAACAAAAAAATTTTCCTTGCTCTTCATTGGACTCATCAACACTAAGCTTTTAACATAATTTCCACAGCAGTAGACAAGATATCAGACCAATAGATAGGCTAAAATCAATTTTCAGGAATTAACACAACTCACAATATCAGAAAATATGAATCAAAAGATAACAACTCCCCCAAACTTAAGTAATACATTGTCCTCAATGTAGTGAAGTGAAAAACAAAATTGACAAAGTAATACCTAGGGTGACGACCGTCAGTGGTCGTCACTCTTATCTACAGTGGCTTCTTCCTCGTCTTCATCCTCTTCTTCATCCTCGGTGGGTGGTGGGTATGGCTGGAGAGTGGGTGGCTATGGGAAATCCAAGTGTGGATGAGCTTGCGCCACAACTATATGCCAGTCGTAGGAGAAACACATGAATTCTCGAAGTTCTAAACGTATACCTTATAGTTTGCATAAAATGGCATGGTGGTCTCACAAATCCCAACCAATTTCATCGTTCCGCCTCTCGGAGGATAGCCGAATCGGGCATGTCCATTTCCATTCCGCGCTCCCTTACCAAGGTCCTATCACGCCATTTTTCAAAGAAATCCGTGGCCGCTTGGTTAGCAAATCGAGTAGTGTCATATGTTGGGGCGGAGGATGAAGACGCGGTTCCTGCTCTTGGCTTCTTTTTTGGTGCCATTAAGATTATACAAACTCACAAGCAAAAGTACCAACAAAATCCAAGAAATTCCAGCAAACACCAATTTCAATAACTCCCCCAAACTTATCAATTATTCAATCCTTGTTCACCACAATTCATAAAAAAACCAATCTTTCCAACTAAACCAACAATGTAGATATTCAGCATAAAACCCATGAAAGTGCAAGCCTATTTACCTCAAGCATTTTGAAATTTGATGGTGAGTAGTCCTTGGCTTAAAGAAATCTTCACTTGCAAATGGAGTGCCTGTAAGGACCCCCGTGCCCTTAACCCGTTATTAGTGTATTAATCCATACCATTAGTGCATATAATCATAAAATCATGGGGAAAAGCCATGTGCAAGTGCTACACCATATTAGTGATCCATAAAATTCCTTGCATTCAACCCACATAATATGCAAATCCCCCAACCAAGATTACATATATGACATGCACCCTCATAATACACTAACATGCTCTTAGTTCATTTAGCAATTCCCAATTTAATTGCATGCAACCCATAAATGAACAGAAAAAGCCGTAGCCCATTTATACATTCCATATACACGTAAAATGTACTCACATAAGAGCACCCAATGATTGAGCGTGTATCTGATGTATAAAACACTCTACCGGATACCGTTACTGGTACTTCAATCCTGGAAGCACCTCCCAAGCACAGCTCGATCTCAACACTGGATCTATGTACTTATTCAACCAGCTCTGGTACTTCGATCCTGGAAGTACCTCTATCATCAGCCCGAGCTCAACTCCAAAGCTACTGCTGCTGCACCTGTGTTACCTGCCCCAACAGAGACAGCCCCCACACGGGGTGAGCATACCAATACCACCAATCCAATAAGCATAACATTGCAATTCAAATACAGAATGTAAATGCTATAATAAATGATACTCCCTGGATGGTAACACCCTCATCCGGGATCCCCTGTATTGTCCCTGTTCTCAAAATAACCAAACTCATCAAATTCCCAAAACCAGTTAATCGTCACATAGATTAACTAATACCGTTCTATTATGCCAGTTCCATGATCAATATGGTAAAAACATAATGTAAAAGACCATAGATATCACATATATCTAACCAATAATTCCATATTCCCGTTTCATTGCTCGCTCCACAATGGCAGCATACAAAACCTCGCGCACGCTCAACAATAGCGGCATCATAACCGATGGTCGCTCAACGGCGATCGCATCCCAAATCATTGCTCGCTCAATAGCGGCACCGTATGGTTCCCAATTTATAACCATTTGACGCAATTACTATTTACATGCATATTGTTATCCATTTATAGCAAATTTCATGCACCATGCATTTCAATACCTATCCGATGCAATTACCACATGCCACATATTTCAATGTCCATATAACGCAATTATTACACACCATGTGTTCCAATACCCATTTAGTACAATTTCCACACACCATGCATTTTACAGTTGCAATACTAAAATAGGCTATGCTCGTACGTCATACGTACCTTAAGTCTCCGTAGTCCAAGCCAAACATTGCTTGAGTTCCATGCCTCGAGAAATATGTGCTAAAACACATAAACAACTAACAATCAAGAATCAGCATGCGACCATGTGCCTAAGCACGTTCAAAACTCCCAAACATATCGTCTATCCATGACGATTACCAAAATAAAAAGCCACCCGGCTAAGCATGCATAACACCCAAAGTAAACCATTTTACAAGTTTAAAAGGTAGCAAAAAACTCAACCGAGAGTTCCGTTTAATTTAACTTGACTCCAACCAAACCATTTTAAAAGTATAACATTCCCATTGGAATGTAGACATTGCCCCGGAAAAGGCCCCTTTAAACCTCGGTTCCAAAATCCCGACATTTTCCAAAATTTTGAAAAAAACACAAATCTTCGGGTGGCGATCGATCGCCACTTTCATCGCGATCGATCGCCACAGTCCAGTGGCCAAAATCGCCCCTCGCGATCGATCGCCAGCCCGCGCGATCGATCGCCAACCTGCTCGCGATCGATCGCCTAAGCCACGCGATCGATCGCCGCTACTGTTCATCTTCTTCGATTTTTAGCAGCTGCTCGTCGCGATCGATCGCCCCACCTCGGCGATCGATCGTCACCTGCAATTTTCCGAAAAATTCGAGCTTCCATGGTGTTTTTCACACCCAAACTCAAATCCAACACCCCATACACCACCAACACCTCAAATACAACATTTAAAGCCAATGAAAACTTTAAAAACTCAACATATGATTTTAACCAAAAATTCCCAAAACCCAAAGCCAACCAAAACCTCAACCAAAAGCTACCATATTACTATCAAATCGAAGCCAATGACGAGGGGAAGATTAATATCTGATTATCTTCGAGAAAACCGGCCTCCGAGCCAAGCTACCCGCGATTTCTCCTCCAAGGGAGAAAAGGGAAATGGGGGAGAAGGGTTTGGATCGATAGAGAGAGAGAGAGAGAGAGAGAGAGAGAGAGAGAGAGAGAGAGAGGGAGAGAAATGGATTCCGAATGACGGAATCCCGAGTCCAACGGGTATATATAGCAAAAATACCCAACACACCAATACCCCCACAAATACATCATGATTCATTAAAAATCATCTGTTTACAAAAACTCTCTCTCCAACATCAAATCCTCAGACTGGCCCCAACATAAGGCACCCCGGACGCCAAGTCCCACTAAAACCTAATCCATAGGTTTTCCACCCAAAATGAGAATACAATCTCAACCTTTGGATCCAACGGTCCCAAATGCCCGATTTAACAACCTCGGGAGACCCAAAACCGCAATTAATTCCTAATTGCCACAATTAAAGTCCATCAAGGATTATTACCACACCGGGATTAACGCCATTAATCCCCGGACATCACAGTGCCCGACCCTAGCCTTAAATCTGTAGAAGAATTGGAACAAAATTGAGATGATGGCACTAGATAGGAGAAGAGATCTCTTTCATTTAAAGTTGGGAGGAATTTGTGAAGAAATGGTTTTTTGAAGAGGGAATTGGGGAAGGAAATTGGAAAGGAAAACTGATATGTGTGTGTTTGTGTGTGCAGATTCGTGTTTCAAAAAAAAAAAATCTCGCTAGGCGATCGATCGTCTATTGTATAGAGATTGATCACATCTGTCTAGTAAGTTTTGTGTGTTTTCTTTCGAGAGGCGATCTATCGCTATCTGGTATGAGATCGATCGCCTAAGGTCAATAAAACCAGAATTATTATTATTTTTTAAACATGCGATCGATCTCCTAGTTGTGAGAAATTGATCGCCTAGGGATAGTACTCTCTGAAATGTTTTTCAACATGAGAGATGATTGATCGCTTATTTTTTTAAACATTTTTTGAAACAGAAAATTCCAGTGTAGCAATTTTATAGGGAAGTACACGATATTAAGTTTTAGTATAATGATATGAAAGTAGGGATGTTGTACCCACAGGGACTAGTAGTAATTACCAGATTCAGTTATCCTAATTGTAATGCCTCGATATGAATCATATATTTTTGATGTGATTATTGTGTAATTATGTGATAATTACGGCATGATGTGGACTCGAGTTTGGATTGAACCGAGTATGAAAGACGAAATGTTCATGTTATATTTGGCAAATAAATGAGCTAAACATGTTGGTGAATATATTGTTGTTGAATTTGTAGCAAGAGGTATAGTTGAGTATGAACCATTATAGGGATTTAGTTTGGTACATGGTTAAACATACAACAAAATGATATTGGTGTGTTATGTGTACATGATTTGGTGAGATAGGAACCAAGAGAAGATCAGGAGTTACATATGCATTTGAATTTGAGAGTAATTTGACATGCATTTGATTGAGTGTGGGAAGAGTATATTAAACTCAAATCAGATTTATTAACACACTTTACCTTAAAACACCTACAAATCTCTACACACACTCCCTATCAAACCCTTGCTTTCTCTTGCACTCTTGTCTTGGACTTGATCTTGGAATTAAAGGGAATGTGACCTAGAAGTTGAATCTAGTGGGTAAGAGGTATGTGTATGTTTTATGTGCTTGTTATGTATTGGTTTAGGTTGAGTTGGAGTATAAGCACATTAGTTTGGTAGTTCCTGAATGCATATATGATATGTAAAGAATTGAGTTGTTTAGTTAAGAAAACATACTCATATGATGATTTTGCATGCCTTTATCATGTTTTGATAGAAGAAATTGAGTTGGAAGAGTTGAACCATGAAGATAAGCTCAAAATCGCCATTGTTTGGAACTTTTGCTGTCTCGCGATCGATCGCTAGGATCGTGCCGATCGATCGCTGAGACAGGCGGTTTATGCTTGTAGCGATCGTTCGCTAGCATGTGACCGATCGATCGCGAGCTTTAGCAATCGATCGCTGAAGCGTACCGGTCGATTGCGAGAAGGCCGTAGCATTATGTATTGACTTAAATAGTGATCGATCGCTAGGGTTACAATATTGAAGCGGTTGATCGCTAGATCTGAGCGATCGATCGCTAGGATTAAATTGTTGAGAATGTTATATTTTGTGAAACGTTTGATGGTGAAGCGTATTTTAACATGATAATTGTTAATATTCATGTAGCATCATCACAGGGGATGGGACATAAAGTAGGTTAAGCATTAACTCCTGATTTTCTATATTCTGTACAGAACGACATGTACGTGTTGACGTACGAGTATTGATTCTGTTTGATGTGATGTTGCTTCTATATGTTGAGATTGCAATATATGATTGTTGTAATCATATTGGTGTACATTCATGTTGTTGAGGCATATAGTTGATGCCATGAGAGATATGCTATTGTTGAGCATATGCTTTAGCAGTTATAACGTGTGAGAATGGAAATATGATATGTGCTGCTAATATGGGACGTGAAGGCTGAGCCACTGACATATTAAGCTGAGAGGAATAGTGTAAGGATCCTAATACCTTAAGTGAAGATTTAGGTACAATGAGGACTTAACATTTATAAATCAGAGTATAAAATTCGTGTTGAAGCATTGAGCTTCAAGGAATTACATGCCAAACTAAGAAATTGCCAAAATGGATTAATTGCATTCCCAGTTGAATGAATCCTATAGTTTCACACTACTCCTAGAGTAGGAACTAAACAAAAGAATTCCAGCATCATATCCAAAGAACTCCTTAAGCTCACTGCATCAACCCCGGTCCACGATCCTTTACGCCTCAAAATGTACCTACAGGAACAACCCCACCATGAGCATATACATCATTCTTCAACAAAAGTCAAGGACAATAATATAAATAATTGCATGAAACATATATCTTGTATACTCCCTGAGTTTCCGCATTAACATACTTTCGTCGGTCGTTCATGTTTCATAACTCATGTACATAGTCATTAGTGCATAATATAAGTGATCGACTCCGTATTCCATTCATAAACAACGATACCCATCAATAATCACTTATCCAATATAATTATTCCGGTCTTGTTATAACAACGGTATTTTAGCACCCCTCGCTTCGACATATAGCGGCATCTAGGGGTGAGCAAAAGTTCGGTTAAACCGAACAAACCGAAAAAACCGAAATATTTTGGAAAATCGGTTCGGTTATTTCGGAAATTCGGTTTGATTTTTTAAAAAATCGGTTAATTCGGTTTGGTTTCGGTTTTCATTTTAAAAATATCGGTTAATCGAATAAACAGAAATTTTTAATTTTTTAATATTTTTTTAAAAAATAAATTGTTTTTTATTTTTAAAAAATCAATTAATATCATTCTTTATTTAAATTTTACTTTTTTAATTTTTAAAATCAAATAATCTAATTATTTTAATTTTTAAAATCACATTATCTAATTTTTAAAATTTATTTTATTTTTTATAAAAAATATCGGTTAATTCGGTTACCGACCGAAATAACCAATTTTTTATTCGGTCGGTTCGGTTTCGAAAAATAAATCGGTCGGTTCGATTACAGTTTTAAAAATCTGTTCGGTTCGGTTTTCAGAAATTCGGTTCGGTCGGTAACCGAACCGACCGAATGCTCACCCCTAGCGGCAGCATATGATATCCCTCGCTTCGACATGACAGCGGCATAATCATCACTTCGACATGACAGCGGCAAATATCATAATTCCATCTCTTCATATGACAGCTGCAAGTACTACATCCATTGCTCGAATATAACAACCACCGGAATATCGATCATTCCCAAACACATAACAGTGCACAATGCATAAACCCAAATAGCATAATCTCATCACCAATTGCTTGTACGTCTCACTACGTACCTTAGTTCCAAAATGGAGATGTCGAAGGACTTTATCTCCTTGGCTGTGTTGCCACCTGGGATGGTTCTACACATTCACACAAACCAATATTAGGAGCCAATAATAGTCCAATACCAAAAATCCCACAAAAATAATCAAAACAACATTTTTTGGTGACTCGCGATCGATCGTCACAAGGCCCCGATCGATCGCGAGATCACACTGCCCGAGCCAACAAAATTATGCTCTCGGCGATCGATCGTCACATTTAGCGCGATCGATCGTGAGGCCCGCCGATCGTGAGGCCCGCCGATCGATCGCCCAAACATGGCTATCGATCGCCAAATGCCCCTGTCGCGCACTGCCTGCGCGAGATCGATCGCCAAAAACGGGCGATCGATCGCCGCTGCCTGTAACACGATTTTTCACCATTTCTACACCTCAAACTCTTCCCAATCCACTCCAACACAAATACCATCAAACCAACAACATATAAACACCATAAACCTTCAATATACACCTTAATACAACCAAAAATCCAACACCCAACCAAAAACAACACCAACCCAAAACAAACCCATTTCAAAACTCAAAATATCAACTCAATTCAAAACCAAACACCATAAAAACAACAAGGAAGAATCTATACCTCTTTTTGACTCCAAATCCTACTAAGAATCTCACAAATGGAGCTTTTGCAAAGATCTTCCTTCCTCTTTTTAGCCACAAAAGTGAATGGGGTTTTGGGGGTAGGGTTGGGAGAGTTATTTGGTAAAGAGTGGTGGAATGGGTGAGGTAGTGGGCTAGTGGGTATAAGTGGGGGATTAATTAAAACATGTACCCCACAAATTAGCATGATGTATAAAATATCCCAACATGATATTTTAAAAGTATTTTACAAAAAGCACCATAACCTCAATTAAAACATGCTTCACCAAAAATAATCTTTATCCACCAAGATTAAGCCATGCCAACACCCAAATTCCCAACATGCATCACATGCACCCTAGAATGCTTTACCAGGTCACATCTGTAAGTAATCCAACAAGCATGGTACGCAGCGGAATAAAATTTTATGGATTACAAGACACCGGATCTATACATAGGTTATCATATCGGATTAGGGATTACAAAAGTCTCACCCTTGTACGTGTTTGAGCAGATTCCACGAAGCACCACGTCCAACGAATTCCGAGTCACGAGCAACACCTCCAAGGTCTTGCCTCTACGGTATCCACACGATTAAATCGAAAAGGATGTTCAAGAACAAGTTGCTAGACTTATGCTTGAACCAAAACTGAACTCCCTGTTCAAAACCGATCAACGACTACCAATTCCTACTCAATAGCTCGACGGCGTCCGTGAGGTTAATGAGAGAAAGGGGCGGCCGATAGTTCAAGGAGGAGGCTAGGTTAATTTTTGATATCAAGGAAAATGAATTAACAATTAATCACCTTGTTATTTTATATATGATTTAATTAAAGGCTTTCACAAAGCCTCATGGGCCCAAACCCATGATTTAATTAAATCTTTATATTCATTTAATTAAGACTCTTCTTAATTAATTAATTCATCCAATGAATTTAATTTCCTTTATCGATTTAATCTTTCGTGCGACCCGATAGGATCTTGTAATGTTGGCAGTGACATAAAATCTCATTTTACGTTACAAGCAAAGAGCGGTGTCTAGCAACACATCAAGGCTACCCAAATTACAAGAATCTCAATGACTCGACATAACCTTTAGAACTTGTGATAATATTAACCATGTAACTTAATCCCTTTGTCCTTTGTGTTTAGATTGAACACGAGTCATGGAATAGTCATACTCGTATATTCAATCTTTATTTCTTGATCCCCATGTTTAACTAGAATAAACGAATAAGCTCGATATCACATATCGACTCATTCGAGCATGGCCATGCATTTTAGTCTCACTTGATCAAGGGCCAAACACTTCTCTTGTTATATAGGAGGGACAAATCCTATCTCGATCAATCAACATCCCTCTACATAATTCGTAGTGTATCCAATAGTTGTCTTTATAGTTTACCCTGTTACGGGTAACGTTTGACAATATCAAGATACATAACTCCTTATGTTAGGATCTCTGATGATCACAAGTCGTAAGGATTACATACATTATTATCACTATGAGAATTGCATATGACAATCATATAACTATCCATGTTGCATTCTTATGGTGGGTCTGTCCAGTACATCGTTCTCTAACATGTACCCATGTGTTGATTTGATCTCATATCAATGAACAATCATCAATCAACACATACTAGTCTCTATGTATTATCATTATCCCAATTCATGATAATACTTGACTAGGGACAATGTTTAAGAATAATACAATATTATTCTAAGGACATTAACATATACATTAATTCACATTGCACAGTTAAACGAATAATATATAATAATGAATTGCCATTCATAAAATCATAAACATTGTATGTCAAAACAATCATCCAATGACATGTCTTAGGGCATATCCCAACAAGTCTCCCACTTGCACTAAGACCACTCAGACATATACATAATGCCCAGAGATCTAGTATGACGATCATGCTTCTGCTGTGACAGTGGCTTCGTCAATGGGTCAGATACGTTATCATCTGTTGGTGCTTTACATATTTTAACATCTCCCATTTCAACGATTTCTCGAATGAAATGACAGCGCCGAAGTATGTGCTTGGATCTTTGGTGAGATCTAGGTTCCTTAGCCAATGCGATCGCTCCATTGTTGTCACAATAGAGTTCTATCGGATCTTTAATGCTAGGCACCACTCCAAGTTCAGAAATGAACTTCTTGATCCAAACAGCTTCCTTTGCTGCATCCGAGGCAGCAATATATTCAGCTTCCATTGTAGAATCGGCTACTGTCTCTTGATTTGAACTCTTCCAGCTCACAGCACCTCCATTTAGGCAATACACATATCCAGATTGCGATCGATAATCATCTTTGTCGGTTTGGAAGCTTGCATCAGTGTAAACCATTACATTGAGCTCTTCCTCACCTCCATAAATCAAGAATGTATCCTTAGTTCTTCTCAAGTACTTCAGGATATTCTTGACAGCAATCCAGTGACCTTCACCTGGATCAACTTGATATCTGCTCGTCATGCTCAAAGCATACGATACATCGGGACGAGTACATATCATGGCATACAGGATAGATCCATTAGCTGATGCATATGGGATCTTACTCATGCGTTGTCTCTCATCTGGTGTTGAAGGACACTGTTCCTTCGAGAGATATATACCATGAGTCATAGGCACGAATCCTTTCTTTGACTCTTGCATGCTAAACCTTTTAAGCACTTTGTCTATGTATGTACTTTGACTTAGGCCAAGAAGCCTTCTTAATCTATCTCTATAGATCTTGATTCCTAATACATAGGTGGCTTCTCCCAAGTCTTTCATCGAAAAGCAATTCCCTAGCCAAATCTTTACAGTTTGTAAGGTAGGGATATCATTCCCAATGAGAAGTATGTCATCTACATACAATACTAGGAAGATAATTATGCTCCCACTGACCTTCTTGTAGACACAAGGTTCATCTACGTTTTTGATGAAATCAAACTCTTTGACTGCATCATCAAAACGAAGATTCCAACTCCGAGAAGCTTGCTTCAATCCATAAATGGATCGTTGTAGCTTGCATACCTTTCCAGCATCCTTTGGATCGACAAAACCCTCGGGCTGTGTCATGTACACATCCTCGAGAAAATTTCCATTAAGGAAAGCTGTTTTGACATCCATCTGCCAGATTTCATAATCATGAAATGCAGCTATTGCAAGTAAGATCCTAATGGATTTAACCATGGCAACTGGTGAAAATGTTTCATCATAGTCAATACCGTGAATTTGTTTGAAACCTTTTGCAACCAGTCGACCTTTATAGGTTTGTACATTACCATCCATGTCGGTCTTTCTTTTGAAAATCCATTTGCACCCTATGGGTCGTACCCCTTCAGGTGGGTCAACCAAAGTCCATACTTGGTTTGAATACATGGATTCCATCTCAGATTTCATGGCCTCTTGCCATTTCTCAGAATCAGTCCCCATTATAGCTTCTTGATAAGATGACGGCTCATCCTCATCAATAAGTAGTAAGTCACCTTGTTGAGTCACAAAAATCCATATCTCTGTGGCTCCCGGTGTTCTCTTACAGACCTACACTGGGTTTGTGTCTCTTGAGCAAGTACTTCTTCCACAACAGCTTGCGGTGCCTGCTCTGTTTCCATCTCAATCTCAGGTTCAGTGTTTTCTTGTGGTTGAACTTCACTAAGTTCTATTTTTCTCCCACTGGTTTTTCTAGAAATAAATTCTCTTTCAAGAAATACACCAGTCCGAGCAACAACTACTTTGTTCTTGGTGGGATAATAGAAATAGTATCCTTTCGTTTCCTTAGGTTACCCCACAAATAAACACTTATCAGATTTGGGTCCAAGTTTGTTAGTGGCGTGACGTCTAATGAAAGCCTCACAACCCTAAATCTTCATAAAAGACATACTAGGACGCTTCCCAGTCCATATCTCATATGGTGTCTTTTCCACTGATTTAGATGGAACACGGTTCAGTATGAAAATCGCTGTTTCTAAAGCATGTCCCCAAAAGGATATCGGAAGATCTGCATGACTCATCATTGATCGAACCATGTCCAACAAAGTTCGATTCTCCTCTCGGATACACCATTCCATTGTGGAGTATACGGAGGAGTGAGTTGTGGGACTATCCCACACTCCTTTAGATAGTCATGAAACTCTCCGCTTAAGTATTCACCTCTTCGATCTGATCGAAGGATTTTGATACCTTTGCCAAGTTGGTTTTGTACTTCATTCTTGAAATCTTTGAACTTTTCAAAGGTTTCATGCTTATGCTTCATTAGGTACACATACCCATATCTACTGAAGTCATCAGTAAATGTAACGAAGTATTGAAAACCACCTCTAGCTTGTGTACTTATTGGTCCACATACATCACTATGTATTAGTCCCAATAACACATTTGCCCTTTCAACATGTCCCTTGAAAGGGGCTCTAGTCATCTTGCCCATTAAACAAGACTCACATGTTTCATATGATTCAAAATCAAATGAATCTAATACTCCATCATTATGAAGTTTAGATATGTGGTTCTCGTTTATGTGGCCCAAGCGACAATGCCAGAGATAAGTCGGATTACAATCATTATTTTTAATCCTTTTAGTATTTATGTTATAGATAGGCATATCAAGATTTAATACATAAAGACCATTAATCATTTGTGCACTAGCATAAAACATATCATTTAAATAAATAGAACAACAGTTGTCCTTTATCATAAATGAAAATACACACTTGTCTAAACAAGAAATAGAAATAATGTTTTTGGTAATAGAGGCACAAAATAGCAGTCTTTTAAAATCAACGATAAACCAGAAGGTAAAGCTAAACAATAATCTCCTATAGCTAATGCAACAACTCTTGCTCCATTTCCAACTCGGATATCAACTTCACCTTTAGCCAACAATCTACTCTTTTTGAGGTCCTGCACATTTACACAAATGTGAGATCCACATCCAGTATCTAATACCCATGATGAAGAAGTAGATAAATTGACTTCAATAACAAAAATACCTGAAGCGGAAGTCACACTTCCTTTCTTGAGATCCTCCAGATATACTTTGCAGTTCCTTTTCCAATGACCGGTCTCACCGCAATGGAAACAGTTTCCTTCCTTTGCTATCCCTCCCTTTGGTTTCAGTGCAGAAGACTTTGGCTTAGATTTAACAAAGACCTTCTTGTTCTTCTTGAAGCTCTTAGCTTTAGTCTTTCCTTTGCTCTTATTCACAATAAGAACATTTGTAGGTTTAGACTTCTTGCTATTTGCTTCAAAAGTTCTAAGCATGCCAAGTAACTGTGGTAGAGTCTTTTCAATTTCAATCATATTGTAAATTAAGACAAATTGACTGAGGCTTTCATGCAACGATTGCAAGATCACGTCAGTGGCCAACTCTTGGTCCAAAGGAAAACCCAGCTTCTCCAGATTCTCAATATACCCAATCATCTTGAGTACATGAGTTCCAACCAGACTTCCTTCTACCATTCTACACTGGAATAAAGCCTTAGAGACGTCATACCTCTCTTGTCTTGCTTGTTGTTGGTACAGTTGCTTAAGGTGCTCGATCATATCAAACGCCTCCATTTCCTCATGTTGCTTCTGAAGCTCAGAGTTCATGGTGGCAAGCATAAGGCACCCAACATCAAGTGCGTCACTTTGATGCTTCTTGTAAGCATCTTTATCGGCTCTAGTAGCCGTTAGGGGAGGTTCCTCAGCAGGTAAGGGTTCCTCTACGATATATTGCTTCTTTTCTTGTTTGAGGACTATCCTCAAGTTCCTATGCCAGTCTAGGAAATTTGTCCCATTTAATTTGTCCTTCTCAAGGACTAATCGCAGTGATATTGTGCTTGTGACGTTGTTAGTTGCCATGGATATCTACAACATGCAAAATAAGTTTATGATTTTAATCATTTAATATGGTCTTATATTAAATGACACTCCCACTATTTTGTTTAAAATTATCAACCCTCGAAACCTTTAGTGGGCCAAGATCCATATTTCGCCTAATCTTGAGTTAGCTTTGGCTAATCGCCCAAGACTCGGTTATTTAGGTAGACAACACTTTGTCAATTACATCACATGTAATTCTTGGATAGTTGGACGAACAACGCTTTGTTCAATTCATCAAATGAATTATTATCCAACACATGCCTCTAGGTTCCCAATCCTATTGAGATAACCTAGTTAAGTCGTACCCAATTTAAAGTATAACGGATATCACTATTATCCTTTCGCGCCTTACCAAGATTGCCACGGTGCTTTGCTTTGGCAAACCCACACATGTACAATCGAAGTTTTTGACGAGTACTTTTTAATTTTGGAAGGCATCTAAAACTTAATATTTTAGAGGGATTTATTGATCTCATGATTAGTTTGATAATTTAAAATATGTCCACTACATATAAGCATATACATATCTACATGTATGTGTAATACAATTATCAATCTAAAACATAAGATAAATCATGCATCAACATACATTATTAAACGTGATATGGTTATAGCCCCTACTAGCGACTTTCTCAAGCCAATGAGAAAATCCTAAGAGTCAACCTAAGGTAACTTCACAAGCACCTTCTTTTGGCTCCAATTTGTGAATGGCCTCCTCATCCCGGCACCATGCTCCATCTTCATTGATCACCATCAATAAATAAACTATACTATATAACATTTACAAATACAGAGAATTCCTCGATTCACATTCGAGGGGAACATAGGGGAGGGATAACATTTATAATAAAATAGAGATGGCACGACACGCAGGTCATATTATAGATTACAAACATTCACAAATCCTATCTAATAGGTCAAAGGGCTATAACCATGCATCATGCTCAAACAACACATAAAACATGCTATATCATTTAATTAATTAAATTCTAAACATTTTAAAATTTAATTCTAATTAAAACTGTAAAATAAAACTTTGGAAAATTATCGTACGCTCGGGACATCACATGCCACGAACTAATGCGACTAAGCCACGAACCACCATGGTTCGAATCAACCAACCATCACGGCTGGACCAATTATGGGCCTAGGGTTCGAAACCCTAGCCCACGACTTGGTTCGAGCCATTGGCTTGGGTGCGGCGCCGCGAGGGTTCCAAACCCTAGCCGCCTTGCACCATCTTGGTTTCTATCGAGCCAACTTGTTCGAAACGCCGGAATTCATGAGCCACGAATCATGGTCAGGCCATGCACGGTGGTGGCTCAACCATCTCAAGCCAAGGGTTCAAAAACCCTAGCTCTCACGTGGTGAAGCCACTTATCCATGCATGCGTGAACCATTATCGAGCCAAAGAGTTCAAAACTCATCCACGTCTCGAAACCTCCATGCACGAACATGAGCCACAACGACTAGGACATCTCGAGCCAAGGGTTTGAAAACCCTAGCCCTCACGTGGCTAAGCCGTGGGTCAAGTGCACTAGGTGGTGGCCGAAACATCATGCAATTAATTCGATTATTCGCTTCGTGTATCGTATACATCAAACATCAATTATATCAAATATAATTTCATGATAATTTCACAAACTTAATATTAACATATCATATATGTTCATACAGTTTTAAATAGCATGCAATATTAATTCTAATATGATTAAAACAATTTAACCACATAAATCCGATATGAGCCTTGTACACGGCTCTGATACCACTGTAAGTAATCCAACAAGCATGGTACGCAGCGGAATAAAATTTTATGGATTACAAGACACCGAATCTATACATAGGTTATCATATCGGATTAGGGATTACAAAAGTCTCACCCTTGTAGCGTGTTTGAGCAGATTCCACGAAGCACCACGTCCAACGAATTCCGAGTCACGAGCAACACCTCCAAGGTCTTGCCTCTACGGTATCCACACGATTAAATCGAAAAGGATGTTCAAGAACAAGTTGCTAGACTTATTCTTGAACCAAAACTGAACTCCCGGTTCAAAACCGATCAACGACTACCAATTCCTACTCAATAGCTCGACGGCGGCCGTGAGGTTAATGAGAGAAAGGGGCGGCCGATAGTTCAAGGAGGAGGCTAGGTTAATTTTTGATATCAAGGAAAATGAATTAACAATTAATCACCTTGTTATTATTATATATGATTTAACTAAAGGCTTTCACAAAGCCTCATGGGCCCAAACCCATGATTTAATTAAATCTTTATATTCATTTAATTAAGACTCTTCTTAATTAATTAATTCATCCAATGAATTTAATTCCCTTTATCGATTTAATCTTTTGTGCGACCCGATAGGATCTTGTAATGTTGGCAGTGACATAAAATCTCATTTTACGTTACAAGCAAAGAGCGGTGTCTAGCAACACATCAAGGCTACCCAAATTACAAGAATCTCAATGACTCGACATAACCTTTAGAACTTGTGATAATATTAACCATGTAACTTAATCCCTTTGTCCTTTGTGTTTAGATTGAACACGAGTCATGGAATAGTCATACTCGTATATTCAATCTTTATTTCTTGATCCCCAAGTTTAACTAGAATAAACGAATAAGCTCGATATCACATATCGACTCATTCGAGCATGGCCATGCATTTTAGTCTCACTTGATCAAGGGCCAAACACTTCTCCTGTTATATAGGAGGGACAAATCCTATCTCGATCAATCAACATCCCTCTACATAATTCGTAGTGTATCCAATAGTTGTCTTTATAGTTTACCCTGTTACGGGTAACGTTTGACAATATCAGGAAACATAACTCCTTATGTTGGGATCTCTGATGATCACAAGTCGTAAGGATTACATACATTATTATCACTATGAGAATTGCATGTGACAATCATATAACTATCCATGTTGCATTCTCATGGTGGGTCTGTCCAGTACATCGTTCTCTAACATGTACCCATGTGTTGATTTGATATCTCATATCAATGAACAATTCATCAATCAACACATACTAGTCTCTATGTATTATCATTATCCCAATTCATGATAATACTTGACTAGGGACAATGTTTAAGAATAATACAATATTATTCTAAGGACATTAACATATACATTAA
Organism: Haberlea rhodopensis; assembly: GCA_907163345.1. Lineage (NCBI taxonomy): Eukaryota > Viridiplantae > Streptophyta > Magnoliopsida > Lamiales > Gesneriaceae > Haberlea > Haberlea rhodopensis. Next base: position 2,928,704 of record CAJQUN010000023.1, on the reverse strand, counting down.
TTCACATTGCACAGTTAAACGAATAATATATAATAATGAATTGCCATTCATAAAATCATAAACATTGTATGTCAAAACAATCATCCAATGACATGTCTTAGGGCATATCCCAACAACATCCACATGTGACTAAGCATTTCCAATATTAATTAATTCCCACAATAAATTAATTAACACCAAAATTACCACATAAACATAATTAATGCCCAAATGCATATAATCATTTCGGGGATATCACACATATATTATATGTCCCATTATAACAGGATGATGAATGAGACGTGTCATGACATATTTGCATTTTGTGGTGTATGATACTGAAACAGTCACAGATGACTTGTTTATTTATTATATTGTGAATACATATTGATATGGCATTGAGACTGTATAGATATCAATACTCATGATGTGTGATTGTTTATGTAGGAACTCATAGATGGGAAAAGCCGGGATTGTGAGTTGACTTCTGCTGCGAGAGGAACCACTGACAAAGAAATGAACATGTTGGGCTTGTTCAAATGTAATTGATGTATATTATGTCACAATTTTGTAAATGTTGTAATAACTGACATAGTATAACTCTTAATCAGTGTGTATGCTTACTTAATCATATTTTATAATTGTGTAATGACCGAGATAATGGATTAAGTAGCGAGGCCCTACATTAGTGGTATCATAGCAGTGGTTCGAGAACTGTGGGAAATTAGGGTAGAGGAAGTGAACTAGAGAGTTGCCTAGTCACTTGAAAGCATGTTGTTAACTGTGATATGATATACTAACATCCTTTATACATTTGAATGTTGTCGTTAAACCTTGATGTGCAGTCATGATAGACAGAATACCTCAAGATGTAGTTGGGGATGCGATGAGTGGAAATGCTAGTATGAGTTTAGCTCCTGTGCCACCACCACTAGTACGGCAAGGGCCAGTATAACAGGTGTCGTTACCTGGGGAGTTGACACTGACCCAGATTTTGAGTTACCAGCCATCATGATTTTAGGGTACTGAATCTGGGGAACAGGCTGAGGAATGGTTAGAACGCATTAACAGATCTTTATGTCAGCACTGTGTGCGAAGTCAGCCTGGTTGAGTTTGGCTGAGTTCCAGTTGTCAAAGAAAACAATGATATGGTGGAAAGCGACATTGATTGAATTGAGAGCTCAGGGGCAGACTGTGGACTGGGATGTGTTTAGAAGCCGATTTCTTGATCACTATTTCTCTGTTGCTGCACGACAGTTGAAGGAATATGAATTCACTAATTTGAAATAGGGAACAATGAATGTAGCTGATTATGCCTTGTGGTATTCTTCTTTGTTGAGGTATGTACCTCATATAGCTGCAAACACTAAAGCTAAGATCAGACAGTTTGTTAAAGGCTTACGGCCTAAGTTGTTTGATAGGGTTATTTCTAATAACCCTACTTCGTTCGAAGAGGCGCTGACTAGGGCAGAGATGACTGAGATAGGAATTGGGGCATATAAGGATGTAAGACAAGCTCAGAAACCTACATCAGACAGCATGAGACCCAGAGGGGATCAGTTTAAACCATCACGAGGAGGTGCATCGTCCTTGAGATTTGGTAGTAGGCGATTTGATAATCGGAAAGGGGGCGAATGAGTTGCCAAAGGACAGTCAAAAGATAGCAGTAGTAGAGGATTACGATGTTTTAATTGTGGTGGACCACACTAAAGAAGAGATTGTCCACACACTGAGGGTCCAGTTTGCTATTGCTGTGGTAGGACAGGGCACATGATACGAGATTGTTCTCAAGGTAGAGGAGAACATATCAGAGGGAATGTGTCAGAGAGTAGATTGCAACGGAGACCACAATTTGTACCTTGGACTGGTGGGGACAGAGAGCAGGGCCACCCCAAGTGCAGGTGTATGTACTAAACAAAGAGCAATCAGATGCAGCTCCTGATGATGTGATAGCGGGTAAGTGTTATTTATTATTTACCTATCCTGCTTCTGTATTGATTGATATTGGTGCATCACATTCATTTATTGCACAAAGTTTATTGGTCGGTATCATATATGCTCGTCTCCACTGTTGATGCCTCTATATGTCTCGACACCCATGGGAAAGACTATGTTGACAGGTCAGATGGTGTATGATTGTGCTCTTCAGTTTGATGCATATGGCATTCATACAGATTTGATTGTGTTAGAAATGTTTGATTTTGACTGTATTCTAGGTATTAATGTGTTGAGTAGATATCACACGGTTTCAATTGGAAAATGGAAACCAGTGGATTTTCTATGGCCAGAGATCTCGTGCAAAGATTCCTTTGATATCTGCTATTAGAATGTCACATTTGCTAGAACGTGGACACACATGATATTTGATATATGCGATTGATGTAGCCGAAAAGAAAGTAGAGAGAAGAGTAGAAGATATACCAGTGGTTGCAAAATACGTAGATGTATTTCCAGATGAGATTCCTGGATTTCCACCAAGTCATGAGGTGGAATTTGGTATTGAATTGCTACCTGGTACCTCTGCAATTTTACGAGCACCATATCGCATGGCACCAACTGAAGTGAGAGAGTTGAAAACTCAATTGCAAGATTTACTTGACAAGGGATACATACGTCCTAGTGTATCGCATTGGGGTGCTCCGGTGTTGTTTGTCAAGAAGAAGGATGGATCAATGCGATTGTGCGTTGACTATAGACAGTTGAACAAGGTAACGATTAAAAAAAAAATCCTCTTCCCCGTATTGATGATTAGTTTGATCAGTTGCAGGGATCGATGATCTATTCTAAGATTGATTTGAGATATGGATATCATCATATACGTGTGAGGGATAGAGATGTGCAGAAGACAACATTTAGAACTCGCTATGGACATTATGAGTTCTTGGTTCTGCCATTTGGTGTGACGAATGCTCCAGCTGTCTTGATGAGTTTGATGAATAGAGTGTTTCAAGAATACCTTGATCAATTTGTCATTGTGTTTATCGATGATATACTGATCTATTCTCGGGGTGAAATAGAGCATGTCCAACATTTACATATGGTGTTGGAAATTCTGAGAACACATCTTATATGCCAAACTCAGTAAGTGTGTGTTTTGGTTGAAAGTGTAGTCTTTTTGGGACATGTGATCTCCAAAGATGGTATAACAGTGGATCTGCGAAGCGGTATTGAAATGGTCAGCACCTACTTATGTGCCAGAGATTCGTAATTTCTTGGGTTTGGCAGGATACTACATACGGTTTGTTGAAGGGTTTTCAAAGATTGCCAAACCATTAACACAGCTGACACAGAAGTGCGTACCTTTCAGATGGTCAGATGTTTGTGAGCATAGCCTTCAAGAATTGAAACACCGGTTGACAACTGCTCCGTTGTTGATCATTCCATCAAAGTATGACATGTTTGCACTCTATACTGATGCATCTTTACTTTGTTTGGGTTGTGTATTGATGCATGATAAACATGTTGTGGCATATGCATCACGACAATTGAAGCCACATGAAATGAAGTATCAAGTGCATGATCTTGAACTGACAGCCATAGTCTTTGCGTTGAAGATATGGTGACATTATTTATATGGTACGTCCTTTACCATATACACTGACCATAAAAGTTTGAATTTTTTTTCACCAAACAGTGTTGAACATGACACAAAGGAGATGTATGGATCTATTGAAAGATTATGATTGTGAGACGAATATCATCCAGGAAAGCCAAATTCACAGTTGATGCATTAAGTCGAAAGGTACAATACACTGCCAATGATATGATTCAATTGTCATCTTTGATGACTTCTTGTTGTACATTTGGTTATGAGTTTGATGCAGTGACAGTGCCAGTAAGGGTGACAACATTGTTGGTTGAACTCGATATCTTTGAGAAGATCAGAATGGCACAAAACACTGATGATGAAGTACAACACTGTAAAGAGATGATAAGTCAAGGACAAACATCGCAGTGTGTAATAGCCAGTGATGGAAGTCTGAAATATGGAACGCATTGGGTAGTGCCTGCGACATTGGGACTATGCCAAGAACTACTACAACATGCTCATTGTAGTAGATATAGTATGCATCCTGGAGGAAAGAAAATATACAAAGATTTGCGTACACAGTCTGGTGGAAACGCATGAAACAGGATGTGCTGGAGTTTGTGAAGCGATGTCTGATTTGTCAACAGGTGAAAGTAGAGAGGTAAAGACCAGGATGTGATGTGATGCCCGGGAATTATTGGTGTAAATCCAGGTGTAATAATGATCCCTAATGGATTTTAATTGTGGCAATTATGATTGAATTGCGGTGTTGGGACTCCCGAGGATTTTAAATCCGATATTTGGGGTCGTTGGATCCAAAGGTCAAGATTGTATTCTCATCATGGTGTTAAACCTTGGAATTGGGTTTTTGGTGGTGTCTGGGGTCTGGGGCGCTTTGTGTTGGGGCTGGTAGTGGAAATTGAGATTGAGAGGTAATTATTTGAACATAGATGATTTTTAATGATTTATGATGTATTGTAAAGGACTCGGGATTTTTGGGCCTTGGTACTATATATACCAAGTGGACTTGGTGTTCACTCATTTTGGCTTTGCATTTTACTCTCTCTCTCACGTCTCCCTTCCCCAATTCCCAACCCTTTTCCCCTCTCTTTTTCCCCTTGGTGCAAAAATCGTTGGCGGCTCGGCTTGGGAGCCGGATTTCTCGAAGATAATTAGGTATTGTTCTTCTCCACGCATTTATCTTCGATTTGATAGTAGTATTATGCTCTTGGTTATGGTTTTGGGATAGGAATGAGTTTTTGGAATTTTATAGATTTTGGATTGTTGTGTTTAAGGAGTTTTTATGGTGTCTTGGTTGAGGAATGATGGTATACTGGGTATTGGAATTGTTTAGTTGGGGTTTTAAGCCATAAAAACGCCATTTTTGGGCTGTTGCAGGGTCCGCCGATCGATCGGCACGAGGGCTCGATCGATCACGCGTAATTATCAAAATTTGAAGAAGATGAATAGTGGGCTCGATCGATTGAGCAAAGCTGCCGATCGATCTAGGCTTTTGCTCGATCGATCGAGCGAGGCTGAATTTTGGGCAATTTTGTGCTGGAGCTCTCGATCGATCGAGCACTTTTGGCAGGTCGATCGAGATGCTCTGTTTTGAGGGTTATATTGTTTTATTGTTGGGGTTTCGATGCATGCTTCACCCGGGGTCTTTTTAAATGGTTAATCGTCATGGATTGACGATATCATTGGAGGTTGTGAACGTGCTTGGGCACGTGATTGCATGCTTGTAATTAATTTTGAATTATTAATTGTGTTTAGTTCATGATTCATCGGTCACGGGACCAAGGCAATGTTGGATTCGAACTACGAAATTCTAAGGTACGTATAACGTACGAGCATAACCTTTCATATTATTGCAACTGTGAAATGCATTGTATATTGTATTTGTAATAAATGGATATACATTGGGAATTATACGGTGCCGCTTTTGAGCTAGCAATGATTGGGATATTGTTGCTGTTGAGTGAACATCGGTTATAACGTCGCTGTTGTTGAGCGTGCGTGAGGTTAAAATGTCGCTATTGTGGACCGAGCGATGAAATAGAACTATGGAATCATTGGTTAGATATATGTGATATCTATGGTCATTTGTTTAATGATTTACTCATATTTGATTATGAAACTGGCATGGCAGGAATGGATTTAGTTAATCAATGAGATGATTAACTGGCTTTTGGGAATTTGATGGTTTCGGTTATTTTGAGAACGGGAACAACACAGGGGATCCGGATGAGGATGATACCATCCAGGGAGTATCTTTTAACATTCATGGCATTTACATTCTGTAAATTATGAACTGTAATATTGTGATTATTGGATCGGTGGTATTGGTATGCTCACCCCGTGTGGGGGGTGTCTCTGTTAAAGCAGGTGGAACAGGTACAACGGTAGCTCCGGTGTAGAGTTCAAGCTATGGATTGGAGGTGCTTCCAGGACTGAAGTACCAGTACCGGTATCGTGTAGGGTATTTTATACATTAGATACACATACACTCATTTGATGCTCGTATGTGAGCACTTCTATATGTGTATATGGTTTGTATAAAGTGCATGTGCCTTTCTCTCTTCATTTATGGGTTGCATGCAATTATTTAATGAATTGCTAAATGAACTGAGAACATGTTAATGTATTATAAGGAGCATGCATACTTATGAGTCGAGCGGTATGGGGAATTTGAACATTAAGCTGTTTAATGCAAGATATTTTATTGTTGGCATGTTATGCTATGGTAGCCAGTGGTTTTTCCCCTGATTATATGATTGTATGCACTAAAAGCATGGATAATACACTAATAGTGGGTTAAGGGCAAGGGGGTCCTTACAGGTCAATTGATGGGTTAAGAGATTCCTCAATGAAAATGGGAGCATATTACGATGGATTTTGTGACCCATTTATCAAGACTTCTTCTAGTTTTGATGCTATTTGGGTGGTAGTTGACAGACTGACGAAAGTAGCTCACTTCATACAATACAGTATGACGTTTACCTATTTGAAGATGGCTCAAATGTACATTCAAAATGTAGTTAGACTACATGGAATACAAGTTTTGATTGTATCATACCGAGATCCGAGGTTTGCTTATCATTTTTGGGAAGGATTACAATCAGCAATGGGGACTGAAGTACGACTAAGTACAACTTATCATCCTCAGACAGATGGGCAGACAGAGCGTCCGATACATACACTTGAGGATATGTTACATGCGTGTATTCTAGAGTATGATAACTCGTGGAAAGAGTCACTGCCATTAGTTGAATTTTAGTACAATAATATTTATCAGACCAGTATACAGATGGCACCGTTTGAGGCACTGTATGGGCGACGATATAGATCGCATTGTATTGAGATGATGTTGATCAGTCTTCGATAAGTGGACCGGATATGATACGAGAAATGGAAGAGAATGTGAAACTGATCAAGGTGAAATTACAAGCAGCTCAGGATAAACAAGCCGCTTATGTGAATAAACAGCGTAGACCTCTTGAATTCCAAGTTGGTGACAAAGTATTTTTCAAAATCTCACCTTTTAGAGGTGTGGTATGATTTGGTATGCGTGGAAAGTTGTCACCATGATATGTTGGTCTGTATGAGGTGATGCAATGTATTGGTACGTTGGCTTACCGACTAACATTACAACCATCGTTGAGTGGTATTTCATGATGTGTTTCATGTTTCGAAGTTGAGGAAATATGAGCCAAATCCGTGTCATGTATTGCAACCATCTGAGGTACAGTTGGATACTGACGTATCATATGTGGAACGACCAGTGAGGATCTTGGACAGAGCAGAGCCTAAATTAAGAAGCAAAGTGATACCAATGGTGAAAGTAGTGGGACAGGCGGGGTGTCGAGGAGGCAACATGGGAGACGGAGCAACATAGGATGCAACAGTATCCTGAGTTATTTTCTGGTATGTTGTTTACGTTTTTGGTATACTGCTGGTGAGTATTAATATTATTACACTTTTGCTAGAGTGAATATGTGTTCCTTAATGTAGTATGAATGAATATGTGATTTTGTTTATTGCAGTAGTGTTGAGTTTATTCAATTTCGAGGACGAAATTCAATTAGTAGGGGAGAATTGTAATTCCTCGATATGAATCATATATGTTTGATGTGATTATTGTGTAATTATGTGATAATTACGGCATGATGTGAACTCGAGTTTGGATTGAATCGAGTATGAAAGACGAAATGTTCATGTTATATTTGGCAAATAAATGAGCTAAACATGTTGGTGAATATATTGTTGTTGAATTTGTAGCAAGAGGTATATTTGAGTATGAACCATTATAGAGATTTAGTTTGGTACATGGTTAAACATACAACTAAATGATATTGGTGTGTTATGTGTACATGATTTGGTGAGATAGGAACCACGCGAAGATCATGAGTTACACATGCATTTGAATTTGAGAGTAATTTGACATGCATTTGATTTGAGTGTGGGAAGAGTATATTAAACTCAAATCAGATTTATTAACACATACTTTACCTTAAAACACCTACAAATCTCTACACACACTCCCTATCAAACCCTTGCTTTCTCTTGCACTCTTGTCTTGGACTTGAGCTTGGAATTAAAGGGATTGTGACTTAGAAGTTGAATATAGTGGGTAAGAGGTATGTGTATGTGTTTTATGTGCTTGTTATGTATTGGTTTAGATTGAGTTGGAGTATAAGCACATTTGTTTGGTAGTTCTTGAATTCATATATGATATAATGTAAAGAATTGAGTTGTTTAGTTAAGAAAACATACTCATATGATGATATTGCATGCCCTTATCATGTTTCGATAGAAGGAATTGAGTTGGAAGAGTTGAACCATGAAGATAAGCTCAAAATCGCCATTGTTTGGAACTTCTGCTGTCTCGCGATCGATCGCTAGGATCGTGCCGATCGATCGCTGAGACAGGGAAAATTATAAGGCGGTTTATGCTTCTAGCGATCAATCGCTGTCATGTGACCGATCGATTGTGAGCTTTAGCGATCGATCGCTAGAAGGCCGTAGCATTATGTAAAAATTTGACTTAAATTGTGATCGATCGCTACGTAATACCGATCGATCGCTAGGGTTAAAATATTGAAGCGATCGATCGCTATATTTGACCGATCGATCGCTAGGATTAAATTGTTGAGAATGTTATATTTTGTGAAAAGTTTGATTTTTGAAGCCTATTCTAACATGAAAATTGTTGATATTCATGTAGCATCATCACAGAGGATGAGTCAGAAAGGAGGTTATGCATTAACTCCTGATTTTCTATATTCTGTACAGCATGACATGTACTTGTTGACGTACGAGTATTGATTTCTGTCTAATGTGATGTTGCTTATATATGTTGAGATTGCGATATATGATTGTTGTAATCATATTGGTGTACATTCATGTTTTTGAGGCATATAGTTGATGCCATGAGATGTATGCTACTATTGAGCATATGCTTTAGCTGTTATAACGTGTGAGAATGAAAATATGACATGTGCCGCTAATATGAGACGTGAAGGCTGAGTGTCATGCCACGATATGATGTATACATATATGATATGCTTATGGTGTAATTATGATAAATAATTACAGTATGATGTAGACTCGGATTCGGATTGAATCGAGCAGGAGTAAAGCCATATGTGAATGAAATTTAGTTGAAATTAACAACATGAATATGTATATGTGAGAAATTAAAGAAGGTGAGATTATAACATAGACATATGCTAATACATCACATAGTTGGATATGTCTTTACATTTACTATGCATTTGAGGGGATTTGCATTTGAAGTTGAGTTTACATGTGGTGTGTATGTGAGTGCATGACATGTGAATTTGAATTTGAGGTAGAGGAGTTTATATGAAGATATAATCAGATTGTAAAAGCATACAACACCAAATCACACCTAGTAATCTCTACACAAGCACCTCTCAAACCCTTGTTTGTTCTTGCACTCTTGTCTTGGAGTTATACTTGCAAGGTTCTTTGGAGACTAAGAGGAAGTGATTTACTTGGTAAGGAGAATAACTTGCATTACTTTGTCATGGTATTTAGAAGTTCTTTGGTTGTGTTTGAATGTTGAAGCATGAAAGCATGTGATGGTTCTTTGTTACTTCAAGTGTATATGAAGCTAAGACACAAGGTGTAAAAGTATGTAAACATGTTTGTTTGATGTTAGAGATTCCATGGAATAAGTTGTAATGGTGAGAAGTGAGGTGTAGGAGAAACACCAAGAAAAGAAGTAGAAAATCGCCATGGTTTTTCAGAAAACAGAGGAGGCGATCGATCGCTACGTTTGAGGCAATCGATCGCTTGTGGCTAAACATGAGAGTGGCGGTGCATTGAGGATCGATCGCTTCAAGTAGGCAATCGATCGAATCGAGACAGAAATTTTTTCAAAGGATGAGGCGATCGATCGCATGGAAATAGGAGATCGATCGCCCATGACCAAAACTTAGGCGATCGATCGCGTCAAAACAGGAGATCGATCGCTAGGGTTAATTCTTGAAAAATAATTATATTCTGTGGAATTTAATTTTAAAGCCTCTTGTAACATGTTATATTGTTCATATTGTTGTAGCATCATCACAGGGGACGGGGCAACGAGACGGTTAGACATTGACGCCTAATTTATATCATTTGTGTCGCACAACAGGTACGTTTTGACGTACGAGTATATGATATTGTTGTGATGATGATGTGAGCATGGTATCATATGATTATTGACATCATATGCATGTGCATTCATGATATTATATTGTTGAGATGGATGCCACGATAGATGTGTAGCGTATGCTTTGGCTGAGATCGGTGCCACGATAGATATGCCAGTGTTGGGCATATGCTTTGGCTGGGATTATTGCCACGATAGGTATGTTACATATGCTTTGGCATGAGAGATATACGCCGGTTGGGTATATGCTCTGGCTGTTATAACATGTTAGGATGGTACTATGATATGTGCTGCTAATATGAAGATGTGAGAGGGTTCCACTGACATATTGAGCTGAGATAGACATATCATATTGGTCTGGTTATAACAGGATGAGGAATGAGACATGTCATGACATATTTGCATTTGATGATGCATGATACAGGACAATCACATTTGATGTTTATTATGCTTTATCGTTTATGTTTTGTATTGATATCGCACTAGGATGGTTATTTATCTATACTCATGTAGTCTGATTGTTTCTGTAGGGACTCATAGACGTCGGAGGACGGGATTGTGAGTCTTTTTCTGCTGCGAGCTGAACCACTGCTTAGGTGTTTTGGTCTAGGTTGTTTTGCTGAATATATGATATATATTAGGTTGTCAACTTGTAACCACCTACATAACTAAACTCTTAATCAGTGTATGTTTTACTTAATTCTTACTCACATATGTATAATGAACTGGTACATAATGAATTAAGTAACGAGGACCCCACACTGAGACATTGACATATTGAGCTGAGAGGCATAACATATATGTCCCGTTATAACTGGATGATGATTGAGACATGTCATGATATATTTGCATTTTGTGGTGTATGATACAGAAACAGTCACAGTTGCGTGTTTATTTATTGTATTGTGAATACATATTGATATGGCATTGAGATTGTATAGATATCAATACGCATGATGTGCGATTGTTTCTAGGAACTCATAGACGGGGAAAGCCGGGATTGTGAGTTGACTTCTGTTGCGAGAGGAACCACTGACTAAGAAATGAACATGTTGGGCTTGTTTAGATGTAATTGATGTATATTATGTCACGATTTTGTAAATGTTGTAATAACTGACATAGTATAACTCTTAATCAGTGTGTATGCTTACTTAATCCTACTTTATAATTGTGTAATGACCGAGACATAACGGATTAAGTAGTGAGGAACCCAAACTAACTATATTCAGCCTAAGATTATTGAGTGAAACTTAATTAAAATAAACCCAGAAATTAGCCAAACCAAACAAACTAGCGATGAAAAGCGAAGGAAATCAATAGAGATGAATATCAAGACTTTGGTTCACCCATATAATCCTCACAATTCTACTATTAGTTAAGACTTCAAATTCTACGTTCTAAGGTGACGAGTTTTCCGATGTTATCCAATATACTTGGTCAACCTATATTGTAAGGACCTCGTGCCATTAACCCGTTATTAGTGTATTAACCCTTGCCATTAGTGCATACAATCAGGTTATCAAGGGGAAAGAGATTACGTGCAACCCTAGCATGAAATACCATTTATAAAATTCCTTTACATTATTCGTATAATGTCTAAACTTTCCCCAAACATAATCCATAAACATAACATGCACCTTTATACATACACTAACATGCTCTCAATTCATTTTGCAATTCATAAATAATTGCATGCAACACATAAATGAAAAGAGAAAGGCCATTGCCTTCTTTATACAACCCATATACACATGATAGTGCTCACATGCGAGCATCGAATAAGTATGCGTGTATCCAATGTATAAAGTATCATGCTCAATACCATCACTGATACTTCGATCCTGGAAGCACCTCAAATCCACAGCTCGAGCATCGATGTACATATTCACCTGCCCCAACAGAGACAACCCCCACACGGGGTGAGCATACAATACCACCAAACCGATAATCACAATAATACAATTCATAATTTACAAAAATGTAAATGCTATGAAATATAAAAGATGCTCCCTGGATGGTATCATCCTCATCCGGGATTCCCTGTACTGTCCATGTTCTCAAAACAACCAAGACCATCAAATTCCCAATAGTCAGTTAATCGTTACGTTGACTAACAAATCCTTATGCCACGTACCGATATCAAAATCAATAATATCAAATCATTAACAATGGTACAGATATTCCGTACATCTCACTTATGGTTCCATAGTTCTATTTCATTGCTCGCTCTACAATAGCGGCATTTTTATTCTCACGCATGCTACAACAGTGGCGTCATAACTGATGTTCGCTCAAAGGCGACAACATCCAATCATTGATCGCTCAAAAGCGGCACCGTATAATTCCCAATGTCTATCCATTTATTGCAATATAATGTACCATGCATTCAACAATTGCAATTATAAAAAGGGTTATACTCGTACGTTATACGTACCTTATGACTCCGTAGTCCGAGCACAACTTGCCCTAGTCCCGTGATCCAATGAATTATGTGCTAACACATAAATAACTCATAATCAATTACAAGCATGCAACCACGTGCCCAAGCACGTTCACAATCCTCAATTATATCGTCATCCATGACGATTAACCATTTTAAGAGACTCCGGGTTAACCATGCATAATACCCAAAAATATTCCATTTCAAACGTTTAAAATGATAGCCAAAAACTCAACCGAGAATTCCGTTTTATTAAACTTTGGCTCCAACCAATCCATTTTAAAAGTATAACATTCCCATTGGAATGTAGACAATGCCCCGGAAACCGGCTATTTAAACCCCAAGTCCAAAATTCCAAGTATTAAAACAAATTGAAAAAAAACACTATTCAACAAGCAGCGATCGATCGCCATTTACGCGCGAACGATCGCCGTTCCTTACTGCCGGGCAGAACCACCTCGCGATCTATTGCCATGTCTTGGCGATCGATAGACAAACACTTCGCGATCGATCGCCGCACTGTTTATCTTCCACAAATTTCCAGCTGCTCGCCGCGATAGATCGATCGGCACTCCTCGGCGATCGATCGCGACCTGCGATTTTCCGAAAAACTCGAGATTCCATGGTGTTTTTGACACCCAAACTCAAAACCAACACCCCTATCTTCTTCAACACCTCCAATACACCAAATATACTCAATAAAAACACTACAAACAACTTTTAGACTTTGAACCAAAACCCACAATTCTCAAATCCAACCCAAAACTCAACCATCTAGCACAAAACCATAATCAAATCGAAGCTAAAGATGAGGAGAAGAAGATTACTAGCCTTTCTTCAAGAAATCGGGCTCCCAAGACGATCCCCCATCGATTTGTTTCCAAGAGAAAAAGAGGGAAGGGTTTGGGGTGAGAGAGAGGCATAAGGGAGAGGAGAGAGAGAAGAGATTCCATATAATGACGGAATACCGAGTCTATTTGGTATATATAGCACCAAGGCTCCAAAATATCAATACCTCCACAACTACATCATGATTCATTGAAAATCATCTGTTTTCAATAATTATCTCTCCAACTCAAATTCCATCACCAGCCCCAGTACAAAGTACTCCGGACCCCGGATTCCACCAAAAACCAAATTCCAAGGTTATCACCACGATGAGAATACAATCTCATCCCTTGGATCCAACGACTCCAAATACCAGATTTAAAAATCCCCGAGAGTTCCAAAACCGCAAGCAATTCATAATTGCCACAATTAAAATCCATTAAGGATTATTACCACACCGGGGTTAAAATCATTAATCCCTGGGCATCACATATATTGAACCTAATGTTAAAATGTAACAAGTCAATGGTCATGCATTCATTAAACATTCAATATTGGATACGTTCTATGAAACTTCTATCTTTCGATCTTGGTAGATCTATAGCTATCACATGCGTGCAGATTTTACGTGGTCAGTTTCAATCTAAAACCCACGGTATGAAGTATCTTGTCAAGTTATAATATCGTATGGTCAAGTCAATTATAATTACTAACATCAATTCAAAGTTAGCTAATCCTTGAAAAACACTAAAGCACAATCATACTCAAAGACTTGTAGAAAAATCAATCAAAAACTCAAACTTGAATCATGGGTTCATACAAGGGATCCCGTAGTCTTGATAATTAAATTAGCCAACTACCATCATCAAATATGAATGCAAAAACTTGTTTAACAAACAAATCCAACATTCCAGATGTAAGGCCCTCGCTACCTTAACCCGCTATTAGTGCATTATCACATATGTTAGTGCATACATTCAAACCATTAGGGAGTTCTTATACATGCTTCTAGAGCAATAATATGCCATCTATAATTTTGACATCAATTCCCCTAATGTTCAATTCCCATACAGTTCAACTTGCATAAGTATGCACCTCATAACGCACTAACATGTTCTCAATTCATCATGCAATACACCATAATTAATGAAATTACCGTTTTCACCCCTTTCTCCATGCAACCATAAATGAAAAGAGAAATCCAACAACCTTTATACAAACCATATACACATATAGGAATGCTCACACACGAGCACTGAATAATTAATGTGTATCTAATATATAAGGCGTACTACTCAATACCAACATTGGTACCTCAGCCCTGGAAGCATTCCCAATCTACAGCCCGAACTCAAATCCGGAACTGGTGTTGTACATGTTCACCGGGTGAGCATACCAATCCACCATCTCAATAACAACAATATCATAATTCATAATTTACAGAATATGAAGCTGTTAATTTAAAAGATACTCCATGTATAGTATCGTCATCATATGGGATCCCCCATGCTGTTCTGTTCTCATAATAACCAAAACCATCAAATCCCCAAAATCAGTTAATCATTACCTTGATTAACTAAACTCATCTCAAATACCGATTTCATAATCAGTATGTTTAAATCATTACACTAATGATCACAGATACCACATATATCTAAACAGTGATTCCACAGTTCTATTTCATCGCTCGCTCAACATCGGCGGCTTCATAACAGATGTTCGCTCAACAACGACAACATCCAATCATTGCTCGCTTAATATCGGCACCAGATAATTCGCAACGCATTCCAATTCATTGCCACAACAATATATTACTCATTTAACAATGACAATAATATCTAAATCTATGACTGAGATCCAGTGAACTATTCGCTATACACAGTTAATAGCTCATAATCAAACATAAGCACACAACTACATGCACAAGCTCGTACCTGACCCCCAATTACATCATCCTATCCCGATGATTAATCACAATTATTGAACCATGCATACTAGTCAAAATATCACCTTTTCTATGTTCAATGATAAACAATTATTCAATTGAGTAGTCCGACTTTATCAAAGTTCGGCTCAAACCATTCCATTTTAAAGTGTAATATTCTCATTGGAATGTAGACATCACCAGGAAAATCTACCAAATAAACCCTAATTCCAAAATCCCAACTTTTACCAAAACTTTTGAAAAACCAAAGAAACGGGGGCCGCGATCGATTGCCATTTCCTGCGGTAGAGCGTGAGATCTTACTACACGAAAATTAAACATTTGCGATCGATCGTCGTCCTATGCTGATTGATCGCCAACATCAACTGACTCCCCGCGATCAATCAGCAACTTCCCGCGATCGATCGCCACGCCTTCCGCGATTGATCGCCGAGTATTCACGATCGTTCACCGCGACTGCTCATCGTAACAAAAAACCAGCATAATCTCGTGATCGATCGGCGCCAAGCCGCGATCGATCACGACCTGTGATTTTTTCAAAACATTTATACAACAATGGTGTTTTTAACCCCAAATTCAAAACCAACACCCACAATACCTCCACAACCTCAAATACTCAATTTAAACTCAATAAAAACACCCAAAGCAAAACTTTAAGATTTTACCAAAAATCCCCAAAACTCAAATCCATTACCATACCCAACCATACTCAACACAACCACATTCAAAACGAAGATAAAGGCAAAGGGAAGAATATTACCCAATTATCTTCGAGAAATCTCGCTCTAAAGTCAAGCCTTGCTTGATTCATCCATGGGAGAAGAAAGGGAAGGGAAAGGGGGAAAAGGGAGGGGAAGAGAGAGGCGGGAGTGAGGTGAGGAAAGTGAGCCGAGAGAAATGATTGAACACCGAGTCCTCTTGGCATATATATATAGTACAAGGGTCCAAAAACCCGAGTCTCAAATACTCGCACCACAATTCATTAAAAATCATATGTGTTCATTAATCATCTCCCAATCACTCAATTACATCACCAACCTCAAACCAAAGTTCCCCAGATTCCAGATTCCACCACCAACACAATTCCAAGGTTAGCACCTCAATGAGAAAAAAATCTCAACCTTTGGTTCCAACTACCCCGATATCAGATTAAAATCATCGGGAGTCTTAACACCGTAATTATCTCATAATTAACACAATTAAAATCCTTTAGGGGTTATAATCACTCCGAGATTAACACAATTAATTTTCGAATATCACACCAAATCTGAAAAAAAACGACAATAAGATTTTGTAAGTACTAAAGATGCTAGGTGTCGACTCCTTGCTTCGTTGCACGTTTCGTGTCTTCGATTCCAGCTTGCTCTTCAATGGCTTGAGGTTGAATGGAGGTGGAGGCTGTGTTTTAGGGTACAAAACTGAGCAAAAGTCCAACTAAAAAGTCCAAGACATGTCCTTATATAGTGGTGGAAGAGTTTACCAAGTTTTGGACACAAAACATCCAACAAGGAAATAAAATCTCGATTTTTTCGCGTCTGGCAATCGATCGCGACATCCTGCCGATCGATCGCCAGAACATTGTGCCATTTATTATTCAAAGTCTTCAACTCCGCGATCTATCGGGACATATTGACGATGGATCGCCAAAAGTTTCTGGATCACGGCGATCAACCGAGAGAAAATTGCCGATCGATCGCCACTCTTAAAATTCAACTTTTGAGATTTTCGTCCTTTCTTCGTTGTGTTCACTCGGTTTGGTCATTGTTCATCATTATTAGCTCATTTCTTCCACTTTTATGCACTTGGACCTAGATTCCTGAAACATACAAATATATACCAAAAAGAGTAATATTGTCCAGGAATCACTACAAAAACCACTATAAAATCATAGTAAAATAAGTAAATCACACTTATCAACTCACCCAAACTTAAACTTAATAGTCTCGAGCAAGAAAAAAGATCAAAAAAGTAGAATTCAATATTGAAGATTCAAATGAACCAATTCGCAATCAATCATGTAGCTCAGGCATCTCACTTACAGACAAACAAAAGTCAATCAGAAAATTTAACTAGTCATGTTTTCTCCTATATCAAGCAACATGTCTCCAAAATTACATGAAACTTGAAAGTGACAATAGGCCTATGGGGTGCTCAACGATAATCTCCATTAATGTAGTCACTCCCTATACTTGGATCAAAAGGTCTTTTTAAGCTTCTAAAGTTAGGCCTAGGTGTTGGCTTCAAAGAAAATATAGGATAGCACAAAGAAGAGAGTATAATCATGTAATGTTCATATTTTAGCACAAATTTGAGCTTCTCTTATTTTTCTTTTATAGATTTGGCCACTTTGGGTCTTATTTAGACACTTTTTCTCAAGGCTCTTTCTCTTCTTTTCGTTTCTCATTCATAAATTTTCAACAATAAGCTCATCAAAATATAACAATTCATGTGCATCTAATGAGATTCATTATACTCCCTTTAGGTAAGGATAATTTTTTCCAATTTTGGCTCAAAATAGGTGGGTATAATGAGTTTGCCAATCAATGTTGAATGGGGGCTAATAGTATGTTAAACATACACCATTCTTTTCAATTAAACTCAAAAGTGGACACTAACGATTGATGTATACTTGGTAAGCTTGAAAAGGCATCAAGTTCATGACTATAAAATTTCTCCTTGAAGTGTCGTCATCAAATAGGTTCTAAGGCACTCTAAGATACTCAAAAACAATTCATCAAGTTTACAAAGAGTTTCACTACTTCAAATGCAATTCACAAGATTATGACTCAAAGGTGCTCAAAATATTCCTCATCTTTGACATGCTAGCTCAAAACAAGATATTCACAAACAAGTCTTATAATCATCAAAACTCAAGTTGACATGCAACTCAACGAGAATAAAATCAAAATGGAGATAAGGGGAAGAAATAGTTCTTGATTTATAGTCCCAAGCACGAATGTTACCACATTTCCTCAAAGGTTGGAATCGTTTGTGAAGCACGAATCTCCGTAATCAATTGGGTAATGCCTTAACCTCTCATCATTAACGACATAAGTGCCTAGAATAGGATCACTTACCTTAATGGCTCCATGCAGGTATAACTTGGTAACAGTGAATGGTCCAACCCATGAAGCCTTTCACTTGCTTTGGAAAATGCGAGGTTGTGGTGCTTTATCCAATTGGATTGTCTCTCCCTTCATGAACGCCATTTTCTCCTTGAGCTTCTTAGCCTTATTTGACTTCACCATGTCATGGCTCTTGCCTTCTTCAGTCTCTAGTTTGGTATTCACATTCACCTCATCAGTACCTTGCACCACATCAACAAGCAAAGTGTCAATCATGTTAACTTTTAAATTATCATGCTTGTTGTGTGCGTGTGTTAAAGATTTAAACATATTGAATGTAGCCCGATCCTCTCTTACATGGAGGATAAACTTCCATTCTTCAACATCAATGATGGCTCTTCCAATAGCTAGGAATGGGCGTCCCAGGATCAATGGCATGCTCACATCCTCCTCCATATCCAACACTAGAAAATCCACCAGGAAAGTGAATTGATCTATCTTGACTGGCACATCCTAGACGATTCCTAGTGGGTAGGTGATAGACTTGTCCGCCATTTGCAACACCCCCCTTGTGGGCTTCGGCTCTACCAGTCCAAGACGCCTAAAAATAGAAAAAGGCATTAAGTTAACACTACCACCCAAACCACATAATGATTTAATGGAAGAAATAGGCCCAATAGTGCAAGGAATAGAGAAACTCCCTGGATCTTTTAACTTGGTGGCCGATTTCTTTTGCGCAATAGCACTGATTCCTCGGTCAAAAAGACAGTCTCGTGGTCTCCCAATTTCCGCTTCTTAGATAACATCTTTTTTAAGATTTAGCATAATTTGGCATTTCTCGTAACACATCAATAAATGGTATGTCTATATGAAAATTCTTAAGCATGTCTAAAAATTTGGCAAAGTTTGAATCAACCTTCGCTCTATTAACTGCTACAGGAAATGAGAGAGGAATGTGTACTTTTTCTTGTGGTGTGATCGGTGTAGTGGCTCCAGTGGACTTACCCTTGTTGCGTGGTTTCTCCTTCTCCTCTTGCTTGACCTAAGGGATTGTCATTCTATTCCCTTCGACATTGGCCAGAAATTAGATTAGTGAAATTTCCCGCCTTCTTTTCTTCCCATTGATGATAGAGATTTTGTACGTTGAAGGTCCGGGGTTGGAGTCACCGAAGTGGACGATAGGCAAGAGAAGACCCTCTCTGGTTGGTCAAGGGTACACACTTCTCTTTTTTGAATTTCTGTATTCCATTCCCGGTGATCCTGTCTCGAAGCCTGACGTTCGGGACGAACTGAACTCACTGAGCCGGGACGGAAACCCGGAGGGAAGCTCTCCTTTCCGCTGACTCCTCACAGCCTACCACTAAAAACTCAATTTGATCCCGAATTGATAGATCTGGGCAAGGGTTAGTATCTAGCCAGATTTTATTGCAGGTAAGACTACAAGCCAATAAGATCATTTCCCGGAAAAGGAAGAGGGTGAGGACACAGTTTCTTGGAATATAGCAAGGCCCAGAGTAAAACAAACAGTACGCCCACTAGATCCTTCATACTATTACTAAAGTACACTGAACACTCACCCAATCTTGGACGGTTCGGATGGACTTCGCCGTTCTTTCCCAACTAAAATAGAAAAGGTAGGCTCGTAGAGACCTCGAGATGTCGATTCGTCCCACAATGGGTTTGAGTCAGTGATTGGACTCCATGCCTTTTCTCGATCTTGATTCGCATAGAAACTCGTCACCAAGTTCCTTTCCACTTCTTAGGGTCACGACATTGGCTTTCTCCCTTGGATTCTTCTATGCGTCACAAGGTAGAGTTCCGTGTGCTCTCCTAGCCAAGCTAGTTGCCAATTACCCTACTTGAATCTCCAAGTTTTTGATAGATGAATCTTGATTATTCATCCTTGTTTCAGTTGAGGATATGAACTTGGTCAATAGCTCCTCCATGCTCGGCTGTGGTGGATAACCTGGTGGTGGTTGATGTTGATACCTCAGCCCCATATTGTATGTATTTGGGTAAGGGTTGTTTTGTGGCAGGTTTCCTACATAATTCACAGCTTCATTATTATGAACGAATGGGTTACCTGTTTGTCATTCAATGCTCGGATGATTGCCACCGCATAGGTCACAAGTAAGCACTTGAGCTTTCATCGCTGTCGTGTCATGTTGTCTAGCCTCTTGTTCAATTTGGGTCGCCAAAGCAGTAACATCGCTCACTTGATGAACTCTAGCTTGCTTCTTTGGCACCTTCCTTTCATACTGCCACTGATAGCTATTAGCAGCCATCTCCTCCAACAGTGTATACGCCTCCTCATGCATCTTCCTCATAACAGTACCTCCAGATGCTGCATCAATCATAGAACGGTTATCAGAAAATAAACCGTTATAAAAAGTTTGTACCTGTAAGGACCCCCCATGCCCTTAACCCATTATTAGTGTATTAACCCATACAATTAGTGCATACAATCATGTTATCAGGGGGAAAGACTACATGCATCCATGGCATAAAATACCATCTATAAAATTCCTTGCATCATTTGATTAAATATCCAGCTTTTCCCAACCAAGTCCACTTACATATCATGCACCCTTG
This sequence comes from Haberlea rhodopensis, assembly GCA_907163345.1. NCBI lineage: Eukaryota > Viridiplantae > Streptophyta > Magnoliopsida > Lamiales > Gesneriaceae > Haberlea > Haberlea rhodopensis. The sequence goes on along the minus strand of CAJQUN010000023.1, from coordinate 2,907,644 downwards.
TAATACACTAACACGTCTCAATTCATTTTGCAATTCCTAATTAATTGCACGCAACACATAAATGAAAAGAGAAAGACCCTTGCCTTTTTATACAAACCATATACACGTAATAGTGCTCACATGCGAGCAGCGAATACGTGTATGTGTATGTAATGTATAAATATCATACTCAATACCAGCTCTGGTATCTCGATCCTGGAAGTACCTCCAATCAACAGCTCGAGCTCAACTCCAAAACCATCGATGTACCTGTTCACATGTCCCAACAGAGACAACCCCCACACGGGGTGAGCATACCAATACCACCAATCCAATAATCATATTATTACAATTCATAATTTACAGAATGTAAATGCCATGAATTTTAGATGATACTCCCTGGAAGGTATCATCCTCATCCAGGATCCCTTGTGCTGTTCCTGTTATCAAAATAACTGAAACCATCAAATTCTCAAATGCCAATTAATCATTACATTGATTAACTAATCCGTTCCCCACGTACCGATATCATAATAAATAAAATCATTAAACAATGATTACAGATATTCCATATATCTCACTAATGGTTCCATAGTTCTATTTCATCGCTCGCTCCACAATAGCGGCATTTTAATCTCACGCACGTTCAGTAGCAGCGGCGTCATAACCGATGTTCGCTCAATAGCGACATCATTCCAATCATTGCTCGCTCAAAAGCGGCACCATAAAATCCCCAATGCATATCAAGTGATTGCAACAACCATATATTATTCAGGCACAAGAAAATAATATATATCTATGAATGCTCGTACGTTACACGTACCTTATGATTCCGTAGTCCGAACCAAACCTTGACTGAGTCCCGCGACCCGATGAATTATGTGCTAACACAAAAATAATTCACAATTAATCAAAAGCATGCAACCACGTGCCCAAGCACGTTCACAACCTCCAATCTATCATCAATCTATGACGATTAACCATTATATAAGACTCCGGGCTAAGCATGCATGATACCCAAAATATTACATTCTATATGTACGAAGGTTAGTTGGAATCGAAGAGGGGGGGTGAATGAGATTCCTTGGCTACTTTAGCTTTTTAAAATGAGTTTATAAAATAAAAATATTTTGCGCTTTGCGGAAGCCTTTAGTCAATCGATAAATGAACAATAAAATAAATAAATGCGTAAATGAAATAATGCGGTAAATAACAAAAAGATTTGTTATAGAAGTTCGGCGATGAATCGCCTACGTCTCCTCTTCCCGGTTAGATAACCTCCAACCGAGGTTCCACTAGAATAATTGATCTTGGCCTTGAGGGCTCCAAGTAAGCCACAACACAACTCTTCCCGAGTTACAACGCTCTTCCCGAGCACAATACTCTTCCCGAGTACACAAGCTCTTCCCGAGCAACCAACACTCTTCACGAGTCTTCTTGGCCTTAAGGGCTCCAAGGATAGCCACACAATTGCACCACCTTCACTTGATGGCGACTTTACAATTTTCCAACTTGCTTTGGTGTTGGAGGACCTTTACAATGAATTAAACCAACAGAAACACCTTCACGGTGTACTCACACGAAGACAACAAGACTCAACAAATGAAAACAATCACAAGCTCCAATACAACAACAATGTATGGAGAGTATGATATAATTTGAACCAACAATTGATCAACACTTTGTATGAGTTGTAGACTTGTTCCTTAGCTTCAAAATGCTCCAAAGCATCCATATTTATAGAGTAGAAGGCCTCCAAGGCTCCTACTAGCCGTTGCACTTCATATGGCTGAAATCACTCCTGGATCGCCTCGGACATCGCCTCGGGCGATCACCCATCGCCGCGTTCCAACGGTCAAAATTGCACAGATCGCCTCAGGCGATCGCTGGATCGCCTCAGGCGATCACTGGCTAAAATCAAGGCCGTAGCTTCAGCACCTTCAAAATTTGCATCGCCTCAAACGATCTCCACATCGCCTCAGGCGTTCCAGCCCATCGCCTCGGGCGTTCGTGCCATCGCCTCGGGCGTTCCCCTGCGCGCATGCCCGCGCCAAGCTCGGCGTCGCTTCAATCGATGTGCTGGGGCGAAGTCCAAATGGCTGCCATCGCCTCAGGCGTTGATCACCATCGCCTGGGGCGATCTGCCCTGCATGCTCGCCTAGCCATCGCCTCTGTCGATGTGCGTGGCGATGCCCCTCCTGGCACTCATCGCCTGGGGCGATGATCACCATCGCCTGGGGCGATCCTGGCCAGATTGTGCACACTTGAAATACTTCATTCCAATCTTCTTTTCATCACTTAATCTGCACACTAAGTAGATGCATTAGAATAACAAACACAAGTTTTGTTGATCATCAAAACTCAAAGATTGACCGGGGATAATTTAATGCATTAAACGCAACCATGCGTTTAAGGCTCAACAATCTCCCCCTTTTTGATGATCACAAAACTTGATAAACTTGAGTAAGTAATATGCATGAAATGTGAGTAAAAATAACTCCCCCTTAACAATTGCATAACACAAACAAGTTATCAAGTAAATCAATAAGCAATTAACTCTCCCCCTTAAACCATGCATACATAAACTTTCCCCCTTAAACTATGCATATATTAAGGTTCAAGTTTATCACAAAATTCTCCCCCTTTTTGTGATAATCAAAAAGAAAAAAAATAAATAAATAATCATGGCATAATTATAACAACTTTCACATGTCCATCATCAAGCATATAATAGGCATAGCAATCCTAAGATTAAATTATAGAGATGATTTATGACCATGTGTTTAAGGCACACAACAATTAATTCTAAAAGTTGCAAAGTGTGCATATGTTCATGCATTCAAGCCCAAAACAAAATAATAGGAATATCAATGCATTAGAACAAATCATATACTTGCACATTTTCAAATAGCCTATTCAAATTTGAATGCAAAGCATATCAAGCACTTACTATAAAAAGATAGCACACTTCATGCACTTAACAATTGTGCTAAGGGGTTATGCATTTTACTCAAATTAATATTGAGCTTCAATATTTATTGAACACAATTAATTTGTGCCAATGAATTTTGAAATTGCTCTTGTAAAATAAATTTTACCCTTTATGGCAAGAGTTAGTTCTTGTCATTGGACCAATGCCTCTTGCTTCTTCTATGGTTGTGAACAAAACAAACTCCTCCTTTGAGTTGCTTGGCCCTTCATCCTCCAATTCATGGTTGTCCCTACAAAATAAATTAACAATAGGGGGGTCTTTGGTACCCATTTGATTTTTGGGTCCATGATGGTTAGCTACCTTAGGCACCTTTGGGATCCATTTCCACCTTTTGTTAGGTTGGTATTGGATTCTAGCATACCTACATTTGTTCTTGGTATGACCATTTTTGCAACAATAGTGACAAGTAGTAGATTCATGCTTTGCTTTGGCCAACGAGCTAGAAAAGAATTTTGATTTGCTTGAATAGCCTAACCCGGCTTTGTCAAAGCTACAACGTTGTAAGCCAAGCAATTCATTCATCTTTAAACTACTATCACTAAACTTGGCAAGAGAAGTCTTTAAATCAAGCACTTGATTTTTCAAAATAGTATTTTCTTCTTCTTTCTTAGCCAAGTCTAGCTTAAGTACTTTGTTGCTCTTTTTGGTTTTACCAAGGCAATCAATGATATCATTATAAGCATCTAATAAATCATCATAGGAAGGTACCTCATCATCCTCCTCTTCATCTTCATCTCCAAGCGCCATTAGACATAGATTTTTGGCTTCTTCTTCATCGGAGTCGCTATCACTCCATGTTGCTATGAACGCCTTCTTCTTGCCTTTGTCCTCATTCTTCTTCCTAGGACACTTGTTAGCATAATGGCCTAATTCTTGACAATTATAACAAGTTACCTCATTTTTGGAATCTTGTTTGGTAGCATTTGATGTTTTTGACTTGCTATGCTTGGTGAAGAGCTTCTTGAACTTCTTTGTAAATAGCCTCATCTCTTCATCATCATCATCTTCTTCATCATCGGATTGGTCTTTCCTACCAACCAAGGCGATCCCATTCCTTTTGGATCTATCCTCCTCCTTCACTTCTTTCCTTGTGGCAACTTCAAGCTCATGGGTCACTAAGGTGCCATGGAGCTCATCAAGATCATAGGAAGCACTCTCCCCTTTGTTGGACTCGATAATGGCCGTCCTCTTTGCATCCCATTCTTTAGGTAAGGCCCTTAGTGCTCTCCTCCATATTTGCTTTGGAGGGTACTTCTCTCCAAGTTGGGCAAGCTCATTTATGATAAGTGTGAGCCTCCTAAACATGGAATCCACCTCTTCTCCGGGCTCCATCTCAAACGTTTCATACTTGAGTTGCAATAGATCAATCTTGGTCTCCTTTACTTGATTAGTGCCCTCATGACAAATTTGCAATTTGTCCCAAATTTCCTTTGCCGTTGAGCACATTGAGATCCGGTTGTACTCCTTCATATCTAAAGCACAATGCAAAATATTAATCGCTTTAGCATTTTGTGAAATTAATATCATATCCGCTCTAGTGAAATCGTCCATATCTTTGGGAACACTAATTCCCCCAACATCCTTTAAAGGAATATGTGGACTTTTCACTATGATTTTCCATAGATCATAATCTACGGATTGGATGTATAGAGAAATTCTATTCTTCCAATAACCGTAGTTATCACCCGTGAAAAGCGGAGGGCGATTCGTCGATTGACCTTGAGCAAACTCATTTGCTAGATTAGCCATATAAAAATTTTGATTTAAAACAAAAATCAAATGGCTCTGATACCACTTGTTGGAATCGAAGAGGGGGGGTGAATGAGATTCCTTGGCTACTTTAGCTTTTTAAAATGAGTTTATAAAATAAAAATATTTTGCGCTTTGCGGAAGCCTTTAGTCAATCGATAAATGAACAATAAAATAAATAAATGCGTAAATGAAATAATGCGGTAAATAACAAAAAGATTTGTTATAGAAGTTCGGCGATGAATCGCCTACGTCTCCTCTTCCCGGTTAGATAACCTCCAACCGAGGTTCCACTAGAATAATTGATCTTGGCCTTGAGGGCTCCAAGTAAGCCACAACACAACTCTTCCCGAGTTACAACGCTCTTCCCGAGCACAATACTCTTCCCGAGTACACAAGCTCTTCCCGAGCAACCAACACTCTTCACGAGTCTTCTTGGCCTTAAGGGCTCCAAGGATAGCCACACAATTGCACCACCTTCACTTGATGGCGACTTTACAATTTTCCAACTTGCTTTGGTGTTGGAGGACCTTTACAATGAATTAAACCAACAGAAACACCTTCACGGTGTACTCACACGAAGACAACAAGACTCAACAAATGAAAACAATCACAAGCTCCAATACAACAACAATGTATGGAGAGTATGATATAATTTGAACCAACAATTGATCAACACTTTGTATGAGTTGTAGACTTGTTCCTTAGCTTCAAAATGCTCCAAAGCATCCATATTTATAGAGTAGAAGGCCTCCAAGGCTCCTACTAGCCGTTGCACTTCATATGGCTGAAATCACTCCTGGATCGCCTCGGACATCGCCTCGGGCGATCACCCATCGCCGCGTTCCAACGGTCAAAATTGCACAGATCGCCTCAGGCGATCGCTGGATCGCCTCAGGCGATCACTGGCTAAAATCAAGGCCGTAGCTTCAGCACCTTCAAAATTTGCATCGCCTCAAACGATCTCCACATCGCCTCAGGCGTTCCAGCCCATCGCCTCGGGCGTTCGTGCCATCGCCTCGGGCGTTCCCCTGCGCGCATGCCCGCGCCAAGCTCGGCGTCGCTTCAGTCGATGTGCTGGGGCGAAGTCCAAATGGCTGCCATCGCCTCAGGCGTTGATCACCATCGCCTGGGGCGATCTGCCCTGCATGCTCGCCTAGCCATCGCCTCTGTCGATGTGCGTGGCGATGCCCCTCCTGGCACTCATCGCCTGGGGCGATGATCACCATCGCCTGGGGCGATCCTGGCCAGATTGTGCACACTTGAAATACTTCATTCCAATCTTCTTTTCATCACTTAATCTGCACACTAAGTAGATGCATTAGAATAACAAACACAAGTTTTGTTGATCATCAAAACTCAAAGATTGACCGGGGATAATTTAATGCATTAAACGCAACCATGCGTTTAAGGCTCAACATTAACCAATTACTAAATCGAGTAATCCACTTATGTTATTAAAATTTGGCTCCAACCATTTCAATTTCATAGCATAGAATTCCCATCGGAAACTAGGCATTGCCCCGAAAATCGGCTAATTAAACCTCGATTCCAAAATCCCAACTTTTTCCAAATTTTCGAAAAAACAAAGGAAACAGGGCCGCGATCGATCGCCGTCAGGCCCGATCAATCGCGCAAGTCTACTGCCCGAAAAATGCATGCCGCGATCGATCGCCAGATCTCGCGATCGATCGCCCATTATTCGCGATCGATCACCACGACTGTTCATCGTCTCCCCAAAATTTGTATAATGTCACGATCGATCAGCGCCAAGCGGCGATCGATCGCGACCTGCGAGTTTCTGAAAAAATCGAGCTTTAATGGGGTTTTTCATACCCAAACTCAAAACCAACACCCCTCACTCCTTCAACACCTCAATACTCCATTCACAACCAATAAAAACACCAAAAACACAACTTTAAATTTTTACCAAAAATTCTCAAATTCCAAAACCAACCCAAAACTCAACCAAAATCTACAATACTACTATCAAATCGAAGGTAAAGACGAGGGGAAGGAGATTACCAACTTTTCTTCGAGAAATCCGGCTCCCGAGCCGAGCTTCCAGCCATTTTTCTCCAAGGGAAGAAAAGAGAAGGGTTTTGGGGGAGATGAGGCGCGAAGAGAGAGATAGGAGAGAGGAGATATTCCGTGCAATGACGGAATATCGAGTCCACTTGGTATATATAGTAAACAAGGCTCCAAAATACCAAGTCCTCAACAAATACATCATGACTCATTAAAAATCACATGTTTTCAATAATTATCTCTCCAATCTCAATTTCCAATACGAGCCCCAAAACAAAGTACCCCGGACCCCAGACACCACCAAAAACCTAATTCCAAGGTTTTTCACCACGATGAGCATACAATCTCAACCTTTGGATCCAAATGCCCGATTTAACATCCTCGGGTGTCCCAACACCGCAATTAATTCATAATTACCACAATTTAAGTCCATTGAGGATCATTAACACTCCAGGATTAGCACCCTTAATTCCCGGGTATCACAATTATCCCCACTAATAAAATTTCGTCCTGAAATTTGCACAGGCGTACTCCACGTACTGCCAAGACTACACAAAGTAATCGAATCCACATCGCAGAATCATGAACTCATCATGAACGACACACCAACTGCGAGGACATCGACCCTGCACCAATTCTGGAATGGAGTAAATCTCCCAAACCATCACAAATCTTACAAGACATCAACATACCTCGACGTGAGCTAACCCAGTAGTCGGTCGGCCTCAACTGCAAATCAAACGAATCATCCTTGATACTAACATTGATATCATTTCATGATATCTTCACCACTTAGTTTACGATGCCCAACACATCGCTACGAAGGAAACCACTAGTATACAACAGTATACACACACTAAACCCTATTTCCGCTTTCCAAATCCATCTCCATCGAAGGAGTAATTGCACCTCTTTCCAACACGGATCGGGCAACTCACGGCCACCGATCAACACAAAACACATCTCCAAACATGTCTGCATTCGTGTGTTCTAAGAAATCCTATTTCGGTCCAAACACACCATAGAGACTCCATAAGGTCTCAAATTCACATAGAGAACATGCAAGAAAGTCGATTGCGTTCCCTCCAAACGTGTCAACAACGACACCCAACAGATCGAATCTCAGCCATCCCTCCTTTAACCTAGGATTCAACAATCCTAACACGGAGATGCTATCAAACTACCCAGTAATGAATTACCATAGCCTCAACACACGACAATCCCTCCTCAAGGGAGTCAACCAAACCTCAATATCATTCCTCAGAATGCATCGTGTTGTTGAGATTACTAATCTCAAGGTGCCACAATTCTCTCACCAGAGATTTATTATCCAAGCATACTAATCTGATGCTCGACAAGTACCCAAAGAAAATGCTGGCATTCGTATACACACACCGCTATACATGCCTAAGCACCAACACCACATGCATACTCAATGCACTCGGCTCAGGTATCTCCAATCATACCCACCAGCCCCAAATACAACTGTCAATCACCGTGGAGAATGATGATTGACGAACCAATGACTAATGGTGCGATTCCAACATCAACATCACCCAAACCGACTCAACGAATCTCCCAATGATCCCCAATAGGTAGGTATATCAATGTCGCCTTCCTCATAAGGAAAGTGTCATGAACCCATGACCATTCGACCTCGAACCACCATTCACAAACTTGGATATGTTCATACCACAACATATCCCGAAACCCAGAAATACACAACTGGTTCGAAATAGTGCATCCTTGCAACTATTACCCATCCAAAATCCGTATACACAACGTATACTCATTCTAGTAATGCTATGTACTAATACCATAGTACTCCACAATATCGAGCATCTCCCCAGAGACGTCTCCTCGTACGTCTCATCGAAAAATATAAAGTCATTACTCAGTCCAACACCAGTAATGCTTACCATGGCTAATTCACAATCAACCCTCGACCGATACCAGCTCTCTCCATGACAGTATGTTTCAAATCTCTCCAAGAGATACTAATAATATAGTAGTGTCACCCCACTAACTATATTCCACAATTCCGATCGCGTCCCCTATTGCATTTCATATGCAAGGATGCTCAACCAGAGCCAACAATTACTTGTCGACACTCACGTTGGTACTCCCAACAGAATCGAGTTGTCCCAGTACAAGTCCCTCAAAACATTTAACGTATAGACGTTCTCGTGAGGCATTCCCTGCCTCAATCCTTATGCCACATAGTGACTATCAGAGCCCACTATAAACCCTCATCGTATCATCATACCATTCACCAAACTCGATTCAACGAGCAGTATAATGGCTACATCAAACTCACTATAATACTGCAATATTACCTGGCTAGCAGATCGCTGCCTCCTTAGGTTTATACCAAACCTATCACGTATCATACGTTTCATCCCGGTGTACCATATCGTACCATCCATTAGAGTAGTGGGTCATCAGCCAACATTCCTCTAATACCAAAGCACCACGGATATCCCGATGTCCTTACTCATCCACAATGCAATCCTAATCCATTAGGATTTATTCCACACGTCCATGTGTGGGTGTGACCATGTCTACCATACGTCACATCGATAAATACAAGTAGTTTCCTCAATAACTACTCCTATCACTAATCACTTGGCCATAGCCATCCCAACGAGTATACCCAAAGGTACCCCTACTTGTAAAATATTTACCTCAAATGTGTGTTGCGGTACTCTTCCTGTACGGCGAATCCAATAATTCATCGAGCAAACCTGCTCGGCATAATGGTCTCGTCAATCAGTGACTCAGACACTGCCCTGTGCCCACCATTGGCACTCAAACCATACGACTAATACATACACCTAACTGTATTTTTCATCGTTACGACGGCATCCGTCCACATAGAACATCCTCTATGTCATCGTCATCATGTGACGGTACATGTCAACACATGACATCCACAATATCATCGTCAACTCGTGACGGTATATGTCAATACATGACATCCACAACCTTGCTAACAAAACAACAATATACCATAACTCATCGCTAATAAGATAGTGGCATACCTGTCTCCATCGTCCAACAGCGGTACGCAATCAACATCCGTAGCTCGTGGGTGGCACAATCCCGTGCTATGAAATCAGCGGTATGAGCCCTCGCTATATAATCAGCGGCATAAATCATCGCTATAGGATCAGCGGCATAAACCCTCGCTATAGAATCAGCTGAATAGATCATCGCTATAGATATCCGACGGTATGAACTATCGCCATAGATGTAGCGGAATGTACCATCGCTATATAATACCCGGCGGCATGAACCATCGCCATGGATGTAGCGGAATGTACCATCGCTATATAATACCGGATGGCATGAACCATCGCATAGATGTAGCGGAATGTACCATCGCTATATAATATCCGGCGGCATGAACCATCGTCATAAATGTAGCGGAATGCACCATCGCTATATAATACCTGGTGGCATGAACCATCACCCTAGATGTAGCGGAATGTACCATCACTATATAATACCCGACGGCATGAACCATCGCCATAGATGTAGCGGAATGTACCATCGCTATATAATACCCGACGGCATGAACCATCGCCATAGATGTAGCAGAATGTACCATCGCTATATAATACCCGGCGGCATGAACCATGGCCATAGATGTAGCGGAATGTACCATCGCTATATAATACCCGGCAGCATGAACCATCGCCATAAGACTAGCCAATCCCTAGCCTTGTTTTAGCAGTGTATTTTAATGCACCTCACTTGTCATGATCGCGGCACTAATACCCCTCGCTTCGACATATCAGCGGCATCGAATAACCTCGCTTCAAATGTGACATGCGGCATTTACCCTCGCTTCAATTTAGCGGCAAATATTCTTTCCTCGCTACGATATGACAGCGGCAAGTATTCTATCATCGATGCAAGTGACAGCGGCCAAAAATTAAAATCATCACTCACATATAACAACGACTCATGGGGTATGCACGATAACCCAATATGTATACAAAGTACATGTGAATCGTCAATGATAGTCTTGTTATAACAGTGTATTTTAATGCACATCGCTAGTCATGACCGCGGCACTAATACCCATCGCTTTGACATATCATCGGTATCGAATAACCTCGCTTCAAATGCGACATGCGAAATTTACCATCGCTTCAACATTTAGCGGCAAATATTCTTTCCTCGCTATGATATGACAGCGACAAGTGTTCTATCATCGCTTCAAATGACGGTGGCAAAGCATTAAAATCATCACTCGAGTATAACAACGACTATACATGCCATGCACCAAACATATAATACGTATATGCAACCACAATGCATAATCCAAGATGTATATAAAATACATGTTACCGTTTGGTGCCCGTCAACCCTGGCCTTAGCCCTCCATACTCAAGCGTACCTATAGGAACAACCCCAAACCATGAGCATATAATAATCCATATTCACCACAATATGATTATAATGATATGATTATAATGAGTAAATGCATAAACCATAAGTACAAAGTACTTCCTGTATTCCAATACATTTAAAGATGCTCCCTTTGGTTGTCCCTGTACCACAGCTCATAATCATAATCAACGGATTATATTAGGCTTCTATAAATGTCATGTCTTATAATTATCCCATTAACATGTTCCTAGGCCCTCAACAGCCTCAAAGAGCAAACCGCTGCTCTGATACAACTAATGTAAAGACCCCCATACCCTTAACCCATTATTAGTGTATTAACCCATAAAATTAGTGCATACAATCATGTTATAAGGGGGAAAGACTACATGCAATCATGGCATAAAATACCATCTATAAAATTCCTTGCATCCCTTGTAATACACTAACACGTTCTCAATTCATTTTGCAATTCCTAATTAATTGCATGCACCACATAAATGAAAAGAGGAAGGCCCTTGCCTTTCTATACAAATCATATACACATAATAGTGCTCACATGCGAGCATCGAATAAGTATATGTGTATCTAATGTATAAATATCATACTCAATACCAGCTCTGGTACCTCGATCCTGGAAATACCTCCAATCAACAGCTCGAGCTCAACTCTAAAGCCATCGATGTACCTGTTCACCTGTCCCAACAGAGACAGCCCCCACACGGGGTGATCATACAAATACCACCAATCCAATAATCATAATATTATAATTCATAATTTACAGAATGTAAATGCCATGAATTTTAAATGATACTCCCTGGATGGTATCATCATCATCCGAGATCCCCTGTGCTGTTCATGTTCTCAAATAACCAAAACCATCAAATTCACAAATGCCAGTTAATCATTACATTGATTAACTAATCTGTTCCCCATGTACCGATAATAAAAGCATTAAACAATGATTACAGATATTCCATATATCTCACTAATGGTTCCATAGTTCTATTTCATCGCTCGCTCCACAATAGAGGCATTTTAATCTCATGCACGCTCAGCAGCGGCGGCGTCATAACTGATGTCCGCTCAACAGCGACATCATTCCAATCATTGCTCGCTCAAAAACGGTGCCATAAAATCCCCAATGCATATCAAGTGATTGCAACAACCATATATTATTCATGCACAAGACAATAATATATATCTATGACTGCTCGTACGTTACACGTACATTATGATTCCGTAGTCTGAACCAAACCTTGACTGAGTCCCGCGACCCGATGAATTATGTGCTAACACATAAATAATTCACAATTAATCAAAAGCATGCAACCACGTGCCCAAGCACGTTCACAACCTCCAATCTATCGTCAATCTATGACGATTAACCATTATAAAAGACTCTGGGCTAAGCATGCATGATACCCAAAAAATTACATTTTATATGTACAAAGGTTAACCAATTACTAAATCGAGTACTCCACTTATTTTATTAAAATTTGGCTCCAACCATTTCAATTTCATAGCATAGCATTCCCATCGGAAACTAGACATTGCCCCGGAAATCGGCTAATTAAACCTCGATTCCAAAATCCTCACTTTTTCCAAATTTTTGAAAAAAACAAAGGAAACAGGGCCGCGTTCGATTGCCGTTCAGGCGCGATGGATCGCGCAAGTCTACTGGCCGAAAAATGCATGCCACGATCGATCGCCAAGACCCCCGCGATCGATCGCCCATTATTCATGATCGATCACCACGACTGTTCATCATCAACCCAAAATCAGTATAATGTCGCGATCGATCGGCGCCAAGCCGCGATCAATCGCGACCTGCGAGTTTCTTAAAAAATCGAGCTATAATGGGGTTTTTCATACCCAAACTCAAAACCAACACCCCTTACTCCTTCAACACCTCAAATACTCCATTTACAACCAATAAAAACACCAAAAACACAACTTTGAATTTTTACCAAAAATTCAAATTTCAAAACCAACCCAAAACTCAACCAAAATCTACAATACTACTATCAAATCTAAGGTAAAGACGAGGGGAAGGAGATTACCAACTTTTCTTCGAGAAATCCGACTCCTGAGTCGAGCTTCCAGCCATTTTCTCCAGGGGAAGAAAAGAGAAGGGTTTTGGAGGAGAGGGGGCGCGAAGAGAGAGAGAGGAGAGATGAGAGATTCTGTGCAATGACGGAATATCGAGTCCACTTGGTATATATACTACCAAGGCTCCAAAATACCAAGTCCCCAACAAATACATCACGAGTCATTAAAAATCATCTGTTTTCAATAATTATCTCTCCAATCTCAATTTCCAATACCAGCCCCAATACAAAGTACCCAGGACCCCAGATACCACCAAAAACCCAATTCCAAGGTTTTTCACCACGATGAGCACACAATCTCAACCTTTGGATCCAACGATCTCAAATGCCCGATTTAACATCCTCGGGTGTCCAAACACCGCAATTAATTCTTAATTACCACAATTTAAGTCCATTGAGGATCATTAACACTCCGGGATTAGTACCCCTAATTCCCGGGTATCACAATTATCTCCTCGTCAGTACCTGTCAGAGATGAAGACACAATTACTGGTAGCAAATTATTATTATCCAGATAAACATACTTAAGGTGAGTTGGTACGGTCTTGAGTCGAGAGTTGGTGGCTCTTCAATGGAAGGTTTTTGTGGCTTGATGTCCCTTTCCCCCAACTCACCTAAATTATTTCTTTGGCATTTTATGTAAGGAGAGTTGGCTCGCATTTGAACAACAATCTCATGTTCTTCATCCTCCTCAAGCATGTCTCTGTCATTAGTGAGGTAAGCTTCCAATTCTTCCTTGCATGCTCGTGGAAATACTTTGTCAGAACACATCAACAATGTCAATACTAAAACACATGTGTTCATTGTGTGGGTGTTTCATAACTTTAAAAACATTAGAAGTGACTTGATCATCCCCTACACAGATGATCAACTTCCCTTGATGAACATCTATGAGTGCTTTGCCAGTGGCTAAGAATGTTCTTTCCAAGATCAAAAGGCATTTCAGCATCTTCTTCCATGTCTAACATGAGGAAATCCACCGGGAAAATGAATCTATCAACTTTTACATCATCGATGAGTCCTCGGGGGTAGGTGATAGACCTATCTGCAAGCTGAAGTGAACCCGTAGTAGGTTTTGGCTCACCAAATCCCAACTTCCTAAAAATTGACAATGGTATAAGATTAATACTCGCAACCAAATTACACAAATATTTAGTAAATGAAATAGAACCAATGGTGCAGAGTATGTTAAAACTCCCTGGATCTTTAACTTAGGAGACAATTTGTTTTGTACAATCGCTGAGCACTCCTCGGTTCTCATGCTATCCTAATCTCCGCTTATTCGATAAGATTTCCTTAAAAAACATAGCATAACTAGGCATTTGAAGTAAAGCATCAGCAAATGGTATATTAATGTGTGATTTCTTAAAAATTTCAAGAAATTTTGCAAAGCTTGCATCTACCTTAGCTCTTTTTAATGCAGTGGGAAAAGGAGGTGGGATTTGTGTAAGGACCCTAGTTCCTTAAGTGCGGATTAAAGATGTAAATAGAGCTAACATACATCTATAGAGTATAAAGTTCGTGTTGATGTCTTGAGCTGTTAAGATTACAGGCCAAAATAAAATTTCCAAAAGGGATTAATTACATTCCCAACCAATTGAATGTTAATCATATAGCTTTACACTACTCCTAGAGTAGAGACTATACAAAAGAATTAAGCCTGCTATACCAAAAGCACTCCCCACTAGCTCACCGCATCAACCCGCCTTAGCCTGTCCGCCCAAAAGTACCTACAGGAACAACCCCAAAACCATGAGCATATATATAAACCATATTCACAATAATATGATTATAATTTAAATGCATAAACCGTAAATACGAATCACTTCCTGTATTTAATACATTTAAAAGCTCCCTTTTGGTTGTCCCTGTACCACAATCATAATCGATGGATTATAATACCAATAATGTATGTCATGACATGCAGTCGTTCCATGTATACCAATGGCCATTTCCAATCTTATTATATCAGTGGCATAATACCCCTCGCGTTTACATGACAGCGGCATTAATACCCCTCGCTTCGACATATTAGCGGCATAATATCCCTCGCAATAGTAATATGACAGCGGAATGATCCTTCGCTTCGACATATTTGCGGCAAATATTCTTCATCGCTATAATATGACAGCGGCAAGTATTCTATTATCGCTTCGACATGAAGGCGGCAAGTATTCTTCATCACTGGAATATAATCTCGACTCACAATCACATGCACCAATGCATCCAATATACAAATGCAACCATAATGCGTATTCAAACCATGTATGCAACCGTGATGCATAACCAAGACCATGTATGCAACCATAATGCATAATGAACTCCATGTGTGCAACCTTAATGCATAACCAATTCAATGCGTATAAATACGTTTTACCGTCAGATGCCCGTGCGTCTCACTACGTACCTTAGTTCCAAAATTGAGACGTCGATGTACTTTATCTCCTTGGCTGTGTTGCCACCTGGGATGGTTCTACACATTCACACAAACCAATATTAGGAGCCACAAATAGTCCAATACCAAAAATCTCACAAAAATAAACAAAATCACACATTCTGGCATCTCGCGATCGATCGCTGTGGAGTCCCGATCGATCGCGAGGTCCAGCAGCCCAGAATGCCACTTTCTGGCGCTAGGCGATCGATCGCCATTTTTGAGGCGATCGATCACTCGCCTCACCGATCGATCGCCCCATCATGGTGATCGATCGCCAGACACAGTGATCGTGTACTGCCTGCGTGTGATCGATCGCCATTTCTTGGGCGATCGATCGCCGCTGTCTGTGCATCGAAAAATCACCATTAATGCACCTCAAACTCTTCCCAAAGCATACCAACACTCATACCATCAAACCAGCAACATACAAACACTACAAACCTTCAAAATACACCTTAAAAAACCAAGAATCTAACACCCCAACCAAAACCAACATCAACCCATAACAAACCCATTTCAAAATCAAAAATATTAACTCCAAAACAACACCAAACCTTACAAAAACAATAAGGAAGGATATATACCCTTCCTAGACCTCAAATCTTACCAAGAATCACACAAATGGAGTTTTTGCAAAGATTTCTCCTTCTTCCTTTTGCCAAAAACGAAAATGGGTTTGGGGGGTGAGTGGATAGTGGGGGTTTTAATTAAAAACATGAACCCCATAATTAGCATGATGTATAAAATACCCCAACATGATATTTTAAAAGCATTTTCCCAAAAATGCACCAAAACTCAATTAAATCCATGCTTTACCAAATAATTATCAACCACCATAATTAAACCATGATAACCCCCAATTTCCCAACATGCATAACATGCACCCAGAAATGCACCACCGGGTCACGCCTACCATGTGACTAAGCATTTTACCAAGATAATTAATTACAACACTAAATTAATTAACACCATAAATAATCACATAATCATAATTAATGCCCAAATTACAATTAATTATTTTGGGGATATCACAATACTCCCATACTTACAAGATTTCGCCATCGATATTGCATGCACTCACCCAAACGAAACTAAACATAAATCACATACCAGAAAATAGTTCCGGGTAGTGCTGCACCATATGCCGCTCCATCTCCCACGTGGCCTCCTCGACACCCCTGCGATCCCACTGAACCTCTACCATCGGTATCACTTTGTTCCGAAGTCTGCGATCAGCCCTATCCAGAATCCTGACTGGCCGTTCCTCATAGGACACATCAGACTCTAACTGTATCTCAGAAGGCTGTAACACATGAGACGCATCCGGCTCATATTTCCGCAACATAGATACGTGGAATACATCGTGAATACCAGACAACGATTGTGGCAGTGCCAAACGGTAAGCCAAGGTACCGATGAGCTGTAAAATCTCATACGATCCCACGTACCTCGGAGACAATTTCCCACGCATACCAAACCGTACCACACCTCTGAAAGGTGAGATCTTCAAAAAGACCCTGTCTCCCAACTAAAACTCCAACGGTCTCCGCTGTTTATTAGCATAAGCTGTCTGTCTGTCCTGGGCCGCTTTCATCTTCTGCCTTATCACCTTTACCTTCTCTTCCATTTCCCGAATCAGTTTTGGTCCTCCGACCGATTTACGGTCCAAGTCATCCCAACATAAGGGTGATCTACATCGTCTGCCATAAAGGGCCTCAAAAGGAGCCATCTGAATGCTTGTCTGGTAGCTATTATTATATGAGAACTCTACCAAGGCCACTGAATCCTGCCAAGAAGCATCAAACTCCAATACACATGCCCTCAACATGTCCTTGAGTGTTTGGATGGTACGCTCGGTCTGGCCATCCGTTTGAGGATGATATGCAGTGCTCAACCTAACTTCAGTTGTAAGGGCCCCCGTGCCCTTAACCCACAATTAGTACATTAAGCCATGCATTTGCTGCATTCAATCACGTGTAAAGGGAAACTACATGTAAACGTGGCACACAATTCCACCTATAAAATTTTCTTGCTTCATCTATTCCATTCCATGCAATATCCGATTTCCCAAATTAAAACCATTTAACACATCATGCATCTATGTAATACACTAATCACAATCTCAATTCATCTAGCAATTCCCTAGTTGATTACTCACACATATAATGAAAAGTGAAAGCCCATGCCTCTTTATACAACACATATACACATAATTATTGCTCACACACGAGCATCGAATAAACCTATGTGTACGTAATGTATAAAAATGGCATACACAATATCCAGCTCCACATGAGCTCCGGTGTCTCGATTCTGGAATCACCTCCAATTCATAGCTCGATCACAGCTCCAGAGCTACCATTGTACTGTTGGGATATGCCCTAAGACATGTCATTAGATGATTGTTTATGACATACAATGTATTATGATTTTATGAATGGCAAATCATTATTATATATTATTCGAATATCTATGCAATATGAATTGATATATAAGTTAATGTCCTTAGAATAATATTGTATTATTCTTAAAGATTGTCCCTAGTCAAGTATTATCATAAATCAGGATAATGATAATACATTGAGACTAGTATGTTTTGATTGATGAATTGTTCATGGATATGAGATATCAAATCAACACATGGGTACATGTTAGAGAACAATGTACTGGACAGACCCACCATGAGAATGCTACATGGATAGTTATATGAGTGTCATAAGCAATTCTCATAGTGATAATAATGTATGTAATCCTTACGACTTGAGATCATCAGAGATCCCAACATAAGGAGTTATGTATCTTGATATTGTCAAACGTTACCTGTAACAGGGTAAACTATAAAGGCAACTATTGGATACACTACTAATTATGTAGAGGGATGTTGATTGATCAAGATAGGATTTGTCCTTCCTATATAACAGGAGAAGTGTTTGGGCCCTTGATCAAGTAAGACTAAAATGCATGGCCGTGCTCGAATGAGTCGATATGTGATATCGAGCTTATTCGTTTATTCTAGTTCTACTTGGGGATCAAGAAATAGAGATTGAATATACGAGTATGACTATTTCATGACTCGTGTTCAATCTAAACACATGGACAAAGGGATTACGTTACATGGTTAATATTATCACAAGTTCTAAAGGTTATGTCGAGTCAAAGACATTCTTGTAATTTGGGTAGCCTTGATGTGTCGCTAGATACCGCTCATTGCTTGTGACGTAAAATGAGATTTTATGTCACTGCCAACATTACAAGATCCTATCGGGTCGCACAAAAGATTAAATCGATAAAGGGAATTAAATTCATGGGATGAATTAAATAATTAAGAAGAGTCTTAATTAAATGATTATAAGGATTTAATTAAATCATGGGTTTGGGCCCATGAGACTTTAAGAAAGTCTTGAACCTTAATTAAATCTTATAATATAAATACAAGGTTATAATTAATTGTCAAAAATACAATTCATAAAATAACCTAGCCACTACTCTCAAACTCTCGGCCGCCGATATCATCTTCACTCTCGCCGCCGCCGCCGCCGTGAGCTTGTGTTTTTGATTGGCCGTCATTGATCGGTTTTGAACCGTGAGTTTGGTTTTGGTTCAAGAATAAGTCTAGCAACTTGTTCTTGAACGTCCCTTGTTCGATTTGATCGTGTGGATACCGTAGAGCAAAGGTGCAAACTTTGTTTGTGAGACTCTTTTATCATTCCGATATGAATACTATGTATAGGTCCATGGTTAGGGAATCCAAAAATTTTATTTCCGCTGCGTATTGCTTGTTGGATTCCTTACATGTACATGTTTCACATGTCCCAACAGAGACATCCCCCACACGGGGTGAGCATACCAATACCCCCAAACCAATAATCACAATTATATAATTTGTAAATTACAACAATGTAATTGCCAAGAATTTAAATGATACTCCCTGGATGGCATCATCCTCATCCGGGATCCCACTGTATTGTCCCTGTTATCAAAACAACCAAAATCATCAAATTCCAAATATCCAGTTAATCGTTACACAGATTAACTATATCCCTAATCCAATTCAATATCGATAGAGGAATAAAATACAGATATCCTAGATATCTAGCCAAAGGTCACATTTCCTCGCCCACTCAAACGTAGCGGCATCACTTACCGATGTTCGCTCCATAGCGACCACATCCCGACAATTGCTCGCTCCAAAGCGGCACCAAACAATACATAAGACCAACCAACATCACACAACCCAGTCCCGTTTCCATTAACCAATTTATGCAAGACACAATATACTAAGCATCGACTAATAACCCTTACCATTCATCTATCTCATGCACAATAATTGCAATAATATAATTAAGGTCATGCTCGTACGTTACACGTACCTTAAGTTTCCGTAGTCCAAGTCAAACCTTGCTTGAGTTCCATGTCTCGAGAAATATTTGCTAAAACACATAAACAACTCACAATCAAGCATAAGTATGCAACCACATGCCCACGCACGTCGCAACCTCTAAACCCATCGTCAATCCATGACGATTACCAAAATAAAAGCCCCCGGCTAGGCATGCATAATACCCAAAAATATTCCATTTAAAATGTTTAAAAGATAGCCAAAAACTCAACCGAGAGTTCCGTTTAATTTAACTTGGCTCCAACTGTGATGTCCGGGAATTTATGGTGTTAATCCCGGTGTGGCATTAATCCTTGATGGATTTTTAATTGTGGCAATTAAGAATTAATTGCGGTTTGGCATCTCCCGAGGTTGTTTAATCGGGCATCTGGGATCGTCGGATCCAAAGATTTGAGATTGTATTCTCATTTTGGTGGAAAACCTTTGAATTGGGTTTTAATGGGACTCGGAGTCCGGGGTGCCTTATGTTGGGGCCAGTCTGGGGAATTGATGTTGGAGAGAGAGTTTTTGAAAACAGATGATTTTTAATGAATCATGATGTAATTGTGAAGGTATTGGTATTTTGGAGCATTTTGCTATATATACCAGTTGGACTCGGGGTTCCGTCATTTGGAATCCATTCCTCTCCTCTCCTCTCCCTCTCACGCCACTCTCTCACCCAAACCCTTCCCCTTTCCCTTTGATGGGCGAAATCGTTGGAGGCTCGTCCTAGGAGCCGGATTTCTCGAAGATGAGTTGCATATAATTCATCGGTCACGGGACCAAAGCAAGGTTTGGACTTGAACTACGGAAAGTATAAGGTACGTATGACGTACGAGCATAGCCTTTTATATAATTGCAATTGTTGAATGCTTGGTACACTTATTGAAATGAATATGTGTAGAAATGTATGATATATGATATCAGTAGTGAATGGATATTGGAATTACATGGTTTATGGTAATTTCTACAAACGGACACATATGCATTGTGAATCATATGGTGCCGCCTTTGAGCGAGCAATGATTGGATGTTGTCGCTTTTGAGCGAACATCGATTACGACGCCACTGCCATTGAGCACGCGTGGAAATGGAATGCCGCTATTGTAGAGCGAGCAATGAAATAGAGTTATGAAACCATAAGTGAGAAACATGGATTGTCTATAATCATTGTTTAATGATTTGATGTTATTGATTATGATATTGGTATATGGCTCATGGAATTGTTAATCAATGTAATGATTAACTGGCATTTGGGAATTTGATGGTTTCAGTGTTTTGAGAACAGGGACAGTACAGGAAACCCCGGATGAGGATGATACCATCCAGGGAGTATATTTTGTATTTCATAGCAATTTACATTGTTGTAAATTATGAATTGTATTGTTGTGGTTATTGGATTTGAGATATTGGTATGCTCACCCCGTGTGGGGGCTGTCTCTGTTGGGGCAGGTGGTACAGGTGTAGCAGCAGCTTTGGAGTTGAGCTCGGGCTGTTGATTGAAGTACTTTCAAGATTGAGGTACCAGAGCTAGATGGATAGGCGCTCAGATCCAGAGTCGAGATCGAGTTGCGCTTGAGAGGTGCTTCCAGGATCGAAGCACCAGTAACGGTATCCCGTAGAGTGTTTTATACATTAGATACACGCTTATTCATTCGGTGCTCTTATGTGAGTACATATTACGTGTATATGGAATGTATAAATGGGCTACGGCTTCTCTCTATTCATTCACGGTTAGCATGCAATTAAATGTGGAATTGCTAAATGAATTGAGAGCATATTGGTGTATGTTGAAAGGTGCATAACATGTTTTATGGAATATGTTGGGAAAGTATAGACATTACACGATTAATGTAAAGGAATTTTATAGATGGCATTCATGCTAGAGTTGCATCTAATTACTTTCCCCTTGTTAACATGATAGTATGTACTTAGTACAGTGGTTAATACACTAATATCGGGTTAAGGGCACGGGGGTCCTTTCATTAGTGGTATCAGAGCAGTGGTTAGCTCTTTGGGGCTGTTGAAGGCCTGGAACATGCTGATAGGGATGGGTAGCACATATTTATGCATGATAGTAGTTAGTGTTGTGTGACACAAATATTTTGCTTATGTGCATTTGTGATATGTGATCATAGTGAAACGATTATATGTCATGACATCTATGGAATCATAATATAACCTGTTGATTATGATTGTGAGTTGTGACACAGGAACAACCAAATTGAGCATTTTGAAATGCATTGGGATACGGGAAGTACTTTGTACTCATAGTTTATGCATTGACTTATTATAATCATATTGTGGGGAATATGGATTATCGTATGCTCATGGTTTGGGATTGTTCCTGTAGGGACACTATGACGCGAAAGGCTAAGGCCAGGGTTGAAAGATACGAAACGGTAACCTGCGTTTTATATACATCATGGATTATGCATTGTGGTTGCATGTGTACAATGGAGTGATGATTTTAATGCTCTGCCGCCAAATGTTGAAGCGAGGGGTGGGAGTGCCGCATGTCGCATTTGAGCGAGGTGCATTAAAATACACTCATGATGATGTCTGTTGGAATATGGATTATGCTTTGTGATGCAGGTATAGATGAAATACTTGGTGAATATCCCATGAGTCATTGTTATGGATGAGTGATGATTTTAAATGCTTGCCGCTAATTATTGTTTTGTGCCGCTAAAATGTGAAGCGAGGGGTGGGAGCGCCGCATGTCACATTGAAGCGTGGTTATCATATGAGGCGAGGAAAGAATATTTGCCGCTAAAATGTGAAGCGAGGGGTGGGAGCGTCGCATGTCCATTTAAGCGAGGTTATTCTATGCCGCCTATATGTGAAGCGAGGGGTGGGAGTACCGCATGTTTTATTTGAGCGAGGGGCATTAAAATACACTACCGTGACAATGACTAGGGACCGGCTATTCTATTGGCGATGGTTTATGCCGCCAGGTGTTCATAGCGATGGTTCATTCCGCTATTCTATTGGTGATGGTTCTTGCCGCCAGGTATATTCATAGCGATGGTTCATTCCGCTATATTGATAGCGATGGTTCATTCCGCTATATTGATTGGCGGTGGTTCATTCCGCCAGATGTATTGATTGGCGATGGTTCTTGCCGCCAGGTATATTCATAGCGACGGATCATTCCGCTATATTGATTGGCGATGGTTCATTCTGCCAGATGTATTGATTGGCGATGGTTCTTGCCGCCAGGTATATTGATAGCGACGGTTCATTCCGCTATATTGATTGGCGATGGTTCATTCCGCCAGATGTATTGATTGGCGATGGTTCTTACCGCCAGGTATATTGATAGCTGTAAGGACCCCATATACTTAACCCTTGATTAGTGTATTAATCATTATGTGTGGCACATGCTTTCAATAAAATCATTCGGGAAACTCAGATGATACTTTACCATTGAATGGTAATTACAAAATTTTCTTTAACATACAATGTTATAAGTTCATCATCCTAACAACAATGGACTCATAGAGTTCGCCCATTACCATCCCCATTACACCACTTTTTACATTGTGGACTTTTATAAAAATTTGGGCAGAGTCTCCCCATAAATAGAGCTATCCCGAAATAAAAGCACAACACATAACATAATTCCCGGCCAGGGAAACATAATACTCATCAGAATACAGCAATATCAAGTAAATTCCCAGCCAGGGAAGACACCACACATAAGACAACAAAAGTGGGTTTCAACACCCACAATACACCAATGACTCTCATATCATTTAGCAATTCTACCTCTAATTGCATGCAACATAGAATGAAAGAGAGAAAGGCTCATGCCTTTATATACAACTCATATACAAGTATAATCGTGCTCACATGCGAGCATCATGAATATGTATATAACCATCATGGGTATATAGGTACTCTATACGATACCGTGCTCCATCAAGCCCTGGTACCACGATCCTGGGAGTACATCCAATCAACAGCTCGAGCTCATCTCCAAAGCCATCGATGTACCTGTTCACCTGCCCCAACAGAGACAGCCCCCAACGGGGTGAGCATACCAATTCCACAATTTCATAATCATAATGACATAATACATAATTTACGAAAATGTAAATATTGTGGAACATATGTGACACTTCCTGGATGGTATCATCCTCATCCTAGCGTATCCCTGTAATAACCCTGTTCTCAAAACAGATAAATCATCAAATCCTGAATATGCAGTTAATCATCACATTGGTTAACCCTAGCCAGTTTCAAATTAGCAACATTTCATAACATCTTTCTTTATCTAGCAATTATCATAACTCTAGATATCATATTGAGATTTCCTTAACTTCCGATACTAGTTAATCACTTCTCTGATTAACTACGTCTTTGTTCCTATTCATTACCAATAGGGAATAAAATACAGATATCCTAGATATCTAATCAAATACCACATTTTCATTTCTTACTTCAAGGTAACGTCATACTATCGTTGTTTGCTCCGTAGCAACCACACCTCATCATTTGCTCGCTTCATAGCGGCACTAAGCATTCCACCATGTGAATCAACATAACGTAACCAAGTCCCGGTACCATCATAGTAAAGCATTTCATGTATTTTAAATCATGCAACTTGTAAAACATCATTTAAACTATGCTCGTACGCTAAACGTACCTTAAATCCTCGAAGTCCGAGCCAAACCTTGCTCGAGTTCCATGCCCCGAGGAATGATGTGCTAACACGATAAATAATTCACAATTATTTACGAACATGCAACCCATGCTCAAGCACATCCATAACCCTCAAAATATTGTCAACACACGACAATAAATCATTTAAAAGACCCGGGGCAGGGTACATGCAGGGAGGGAAAAAGAATGCGACATATCGAAAAATTGCCCAAGAACACCTTCAATAATTCGAACCCTAGCATCACGATTCGAACCCAACCAAGCATCATAAATCATCTAAAACATGTAATAAACGATCCCTAACATGAAACATCAACCCATAGCCAAAAACCCCAAAATTCGAAATCAAACCCCACAAAATTCGAAATAATTTTCAAACCAATCCAACACCAAAATAGCAGGGAATAACTTCACAAGCATGGAAAAGGGGTAAGAAAGGTTACCCAATCGAAAATCGGAAGGAAAATCGACTGAAATCGAAGAACCCTAGCTTTTGGGGATCGACGCATTCTGCCAAAATCCGAACGAGAAACGCGACCAAACTTCGAATTGCCGGAGGAGATAGCTGCGCCTGGACGAGACGAAGCCGATGGCGGGTCGCACGCGCCGAACGGCGGCCGGACGGCGGCGGGCGAAGCGTTTTTGTGCGCGGGGGGGGGGGGGGGGGGGGGGGGGGGTGGGGGGGCTGGAGCAGAAGGGATCGGCGGGGGGAGAGAGAGAGGCGGGTTGGAGGGCTGAAATGGGATTTTAATTAAAATCTCGGGTTCAACTGGTATTTATAGCAAAAATACCCCGAAATACTAATAGCCCCACAAATACATCGTGATTCATTAAAAATCATCTGTTTTCAAAAACTCTCTCTCTAACACCAAAACCCCCTACCGGTGCTCACACAAGCACCCGAGATTCCGAGACACATCAAAAACCCAACTCTTAGGTTTTACACCGTAATGTGAATACAATCTCAACCTCGGGATCCAACGATCCCAACTACCCAAATAAACGAGCCCAGAAGGCCCAACATCGCGATTAAACTCCAAATCGCCACGTAAAACAACTTTAGGGGTTATTAACACTCCGGGATTAACACCTATAATCCCTGGTCATCACAATAGCGACGGTTCATTCCGCTATATTGATTGGCGATGGTTCATGCCGCCGGGTATTCTATTGGTGATGATTCGTGCCACCGGATATTACATAGCGACGGGTCATCCCGCTATACCTATGACGATGGTTCATACCGTCGATATCTATAGCGATGTTTTATCCCGCTGACTCTATGACGAGGGATCATGCCGCTGATTCTATAGCGATGGGTTATACCGCTATGTGCGTAGCGCTGGATTATGTCGCCTACGAGCGATGGGTGCTGCTTGTGTACCGCTGGTGGACGATGGATACAGATATTCTGCTATCTTGATAGCGATGATGTATGGCATATTACTTGTGTTAGCATTATTGTGGATACTACGTGTTGTTATATACGTCATGGGTTTGACGATGAGATTATGGATGTCGTGTATTGACACGTACCGTCATATGTTTGACGATGTTAATTTGATGTCATATGTTGACATATGCCGTCACCGGATGACGATGACATAGCGGGCGTTCTATGTAGACGTGTAGCATAATTTTGATGATTAATACATCTATGTTTATGTATTTGGTTGTATGGTTCGAGTGCCTTTGATGAGCACATGGTAGTGTCTGGGTCACTAGTTGACGAGACCACTATGCCGAGCAGGTTGCTCGAAGAATTATTGGGTGCACCGTACATGGATTGTACCGCAGCACATATTTGGAGTATATATTGTTCGAGTAATGATATCCTTGGGTATACTCGCTGGTTTGGCTTAGGCCAAGTGATTGGTGGTAAGAGTAGTCATTGAGAAAACTACTCGCTTGTTGTTGTGATCTGCGGTAGGCGTGGTCACACCCACCCTGAGGGTGTGGGATAAGTCCTAATGGATTAGGATTGCTTCGTGGTTGAGCAAGAACACCGGGATGTCCATTATGCTTTGGTTTTAGAGAAATATTGGGTGATGACCCACTACTCTAAATGGATGTTACGGTATGGTATACCGGGTGGAACGTATGAGACGTTGGTAGGCTTGATATGAGCATTTGGAGGCAGCGCTTGTTAGCCAGATATCGTGGCAATGTATAGCGTGCTTTTGATAGCCGATATACTGCTCGTCGGATTCGAGTTCAGTGAATCGTATGATGATACGATGAGGACTTTTTGGTAGACTCTTGTAGTCTCTTTGTAGCATGATAATTGAGGCAGGGAATACCTCGCGGAAACGTTTATGCGTCAAATGTTTTAAGAGACTTGTTTTGGGACAACTCAATTTTGTTGGAAATACCAACGTGAGCGTCGACAAATCGTTGTTAGCTCTGGTTGAGCATCCTTGCATGTGGTATGCGACGGAAATCACGATTGGAATTGTGTGGTATAGTTAGTGGGGTGACACTACTATATTGACTTTATCTCTTGGAGAGATTTGGATTGTACTGTCATAGAGACAGCTAGTATTGGTTGAGGGTTGATCGTGAATCAACCAGGGTAAGCCCTACTAGTGTTGGACTAGGTGATGGCTTCTTACTTCCAGTGAGACGTTCGAGGAGACGTCTCCGGGGAAGCTCGAGTTGTGTAGTACTATGACAATAGTACAAGGCATCGTTGGTTGAGTCTACCTAGCGTATACGAGTTTCGATTTGATGATAGTGGCTTCGATGCACTATTCTGAACCAGTCGCATATTTGGTTCCGAGATATATGTTGGTATGTATATCCAGTTTTCCGGACGGTGGTTCGAGGATGGAGGGTCATGGATTCATGACACTATCCTTGTGGGAAAGGCAGTATTGATATACCTGCCGGTTGAATCTTTTGGGAGATTCGTTGCTTTGGTTATGTGGTGTTGATGTTGGAATCACACCCTTTGGCTTTGGTCTGTTGACCACTATTCTCCGTGGAGTGAGAATAATCGAGGTTTGGCAGTAGGTTTTGGGACTTTGGGTATGTTTGGAGATACCCGAGTATATTGCTTTGAGGGTGCCTGTTGTGGGTGCTTAGACATGTATACCCGTGTGTGTATACGAATGCCAACTCTAATTCGTTCCTTGTTGAACGTCGGGTTAGTGTGTTTGGTTTGATGAATCTCCGGTAGGAGATTGTGGCAATTTGAGATTGGTATCTCGATGGCACGATGTATTCTGAGGAATAATCGTGAGGTCCGTTTGACTTCCCCTGAGGAGGGATTGTCGTGTTTTGGAACCATGGTAGTTCTTGTTGGATAATTCGATAGCCTTCCTGTTTTAGGATTGTTGAATGCCAGGGAAAATGAGGGATGGCCAGGATTCGGATTTGTTTAGGGTCACGGTCGACACGTGTTTGGGAATGCAATTGTTTATCTTGCATGTCCCCTGTGGAACTTGAGACCTTGTAGAGTCTCGATAGTGTGTTTTGGACCAAGATGGAACTACTTGGAACACATGGTTGTAGACATCTGTAGTGATGTGTTTTGTGTGGATTAGTGACCGTGGTTTACCCGATCCGGGTTGCAAGTGGTGCAACTACTCCTTTGGAGGAGATGGACTGGGAAGCAAAAACCGGATTTTCTGTGAGTATACTGTTGTATACTAATGGTCCACATCATGACGATGCGTGTCAAGCATCGTGGGCGAGTAGTGGATATCATGAAGAGATATCTATGTTAGAACCAATGGGGTTTTGATTGATTTGCAGTCATGGTGGACTGACTTCCGGGACAATTCACATCGAGGTATGTTGTTATCTTTCGGGTTATTTTGGTTTTGGCGTTTGCTTTATTGTAGAGCTTGGTGCGAGATTGGTGTTCTCGCAGTTGATGATCCGATTCTAATGTGGTCCAGAATCGGGGTTGTGGCTTTACTTTGTTGTGTAATCCTGGTGTTACGTAGAGTATGCCGGTGCAAATTTCGAGGACGAAATTTTATTAGTGGGGGATAATTGTGATGTCCGGGAATTTATGGTGTTAATCCCGGTGTGGCATTAATCCTTGATG
Source organism: Haberlea rhodopensis (assembly GCA_907163345.1). NCBI lineage: Eukaryota > Viridiplantae > Streptophyta > Magnoliopsida > Lamiales > Gesneriaceae > Haberlea > Haberlea rhodopensis. The sequence continues at coordinate 2,878,853 of CAJQUN010000023.1, read as the reverse complement.
GATTTTTAATTGTGGCAATTAAGAATTAATTGCGGTTTGGCATCTCCCGAGGTTGTTTAATCGGGCATCTAGGATCGTCGGATCCAAAGATTTGAGATTGTATTTTCATTTTGGTGGAAAACCTTTGAATTGGGTTTTTAATGGGACTCGGAGTCCGGGGTGCCTTATGTTGGGGCCAGTCTGGGGAATTGATGTTGGAGAGAGAGTTTTTGAAAACAGATGATTTTTAATGAATCATGATGTAATTGTGAAGGTATTGGTATTTTGGAGCATTTTGCTATATATACCAGTTGGACTCGGGGTTCCGTCATTTGGAATCCATTCCTCTCCTCTCCTCTCCCTCTCACGCCACTCTCTCACCCAAACCCTTCCCCTTTCCCTTTGATGGGCGAAATCGTTGGAGGCTCGTCCTAGGAGCCGGATTTCTCGAAGATGAGTTGCATATAATTCATCGGTCACGGGACCAAAGCAAGGTTTGGACTTGAACTACGGAAAGTATAAGGTACGTATGACGTACGAGCATAGCCTTTTATATAATTGCAATTGTTGAATGCTTGGTACACTTATTGAAATGAATATGTGTAGAAATGTATGATATATGATATCAGTAGTGAATGGATATTGGAATTACATGGTTTATGGTAATTTCTACAAACGGACACATATGCATTGTGAATCATATGGTGCCGCCTTTGAGCGAGCAATGATTGGATGTTGTCGCTTTTGAGCGAACATCGATTACGATGCCACTGCCATTGAGCACGCGTGGAAATGGAATGCCGCTATTGTAGAGCGAGCAATGAAATAGAGCTATGAAACCATAAGTGAGAAACATGGATTGTCTATAATCATTGTTTAATGATTTGATGTTATTGATTATGATATTGGTATATGGCTCATGGAATTGTTAATCAATGTAATGATTAACTGGCATTTGGGAATTTGATGGTTTCAGTGTTTTGAGAACAGGGACAGCACAGGAAACCCCGGATGAGGATGATACCATCCAGGGAGTATATTTTGTATTTCATAGCAAGTTACAATGTTGTAAATTATGAATTGTATTGTTATGGTTATTGGATTTGAGATATTGGTATGCTCACCCCGTGTGGGGGCTGTCTCTGTTGGGGCAGGTGGTACAGGTGTAGCAGCAGCTTTGGAGTTGAGCTCGGGCTGTTGATTGAAGTACTTCCAGGATTGAGGTACCAGAGCTAGATGGATAGGCGTTCAGATCCAGAGTCGAGATCGAGTTGCGCTTGAGAGGTGCTTCCAGGATCGAAGCACCAGTAACGGTATCCCGTAGAGTGTTTTATACATTAGATACACGCTTATTCATTGGGTGCTCTTATGTGAGTACATATTACGTGTATATGGAATGTATAAATGGGCTACGGCTTCTCTCTATTCATTCACGGTTAGCGTGCAATTAAATGTGGAATTGCTAAATGAATTGAGAGCATATTGGTGTATGTTGAAAGGTGCATAACATGTATTATGGAATATGTTACACGATTAATGTAAAGGGATTTTATAGATGGCATTCATGCTAGAGTTGCATGTAATTACTTTCCCCTTGTTAACATGATAGTATGCACTAAGTACAGTGGTTAATACACTAATATCGGGTTAAGGGCACGGGGGTCCTTACACCAACCAAACCATTTTAAAAGTCTAGCATTCCCATTGGAATATGAACATTGCCCCGGAAGCCGACCATTTAAGTCGCAAATCCAAAATCCCACGAAAAAGCCAAGAAAACCAAAATTCACCTGCTTGCGGTCGATCGCTATACCGGGCGATCGATCGCCAGACCTTACTGGCGCGAGGCGATCGATCGCTCAAAAGTAGAGATCGATCGCCACCCCGCTGAAAAGCCTACTGCTCGCATGCGATCGATCGCCTGCTTCGGGCGATCGATCGCCATGCCCTGTAATCCGAAATTCACCATTTTTAAAATCTTAAAACCTTCTCCAATCACACCCCAGCTTATCCCAACTCAAATCCACAACAAATCCACACACAAGAACCTCCAACAAGGGTGTTAAACTCGAATTAAAACAAACCCAAAAGATTTTTATGATTTTCACCAAAATCACCCAAATCAACCCAAACCCAAAACTTGACCAAATCCATCAAAATTACAATCAAAACGAAGCTAAAAGAGAGGAGAATGAGATTACCAGCTTTTCTTCAAAAATCCGGCCCCTAAATCGTGTTCCCTATTGTTGAAGGGGAAAGGAGGGAAGGGTTTTGGGGTAAAGCGGGGAGAGAGAAAGGGAAGAGAGCGATGAGAGAGATGATTCCGGGAAAAAATGATGGAATCCCGAGTCCATCTGGTATATATAGCAAAAATGCTCCAAAATAACAATACCCTCACAATTACATCATGATTCATTAAAAATCATCTGTTTTCAAAAACTCTCTCTCCAACATCAAATCCCCATACCAGCCCCAACATAAAGCACCCCGGACTCCAAGTCCCACAAAAAACCCAACTCATAGGTTTTTCACCAAAATGAGAATACAATCTCAACCTTTGGATCCAACGATCCCAAATGCCCGATTTAACAACCTCGGGAGACCCAAAACCGCAATTAATTCCTAATTGCCACAATTAAAAATCCATTAAGGATTATTACCACACCGGGATTAACACCATTATCCCCGGGCATCACATCAGTTCTTAAAGCTGACTGAAGACCCTCCCAAAAATGAGATGTGAATCGTGGATCCCGATCCGACACTATGGAAACGGCGATCCCATGCAATCTTACCACATCTCGAATATATAACTGAGCCATCCTCAAATAGGTGAAGGTCATACTATAAGGAATGAAGTGAGCCACTTTGGTCAGTCTCTACAATCACCCATATGGCATCTAAACCTGAAGCAGTCATCGGCAAGTGGGTCACAAAGTCCATAGATATGTGCTCCCACTTCCATCCCGGTATCTCCAAGCTCCTTAGCTCGCCACCAGGTCTCTGTCTCTCTGCCTTAACCTACTGACAGATCAAACACCTCTTGACAAAAGCGATCACATCGCACTTCATCCGTTTCCACCAGAACTGATCACATAGTTCCTTATACATTTTTCTCCCTCCTGGGTGGATACTAAATCGGCTACTATGAGCTCGCTCCAAGATTCCTCTATGCAACTCCGGAGTACACGAAACTACCCATCGGTTACAGAGTCTCAAAGAACCATCCTCACCCACTCTGAATTTTGATGGTTGTCCCTGAAGTGCCATTGATGACCATCTCCGAACTTCATCATCCGTTTTCTGGGCCTTCCTGATATTCTCATAAATGTCCGGCTCTGCCAATAAAGTCAATACCAGTACCGGTGATGTATCTGTTGGGATATGCCCTAAGACAACTCATTAGATGATTGTTTATGATATAAATTGTATTATGATTTTGTTAATGGCAATTCATTATTATATATTATTCGTGTATCTGTGTAGTATGAATTAATATATAAGTTTAACCTTAGAATAATATTGTATTGTTCTTAGAGATTGTCCCTAGTCAAGTATTATCATGAATCAGGATAATGATAATGCATTGAGACTAGTATGTTTTGATTGATGAATTGTTCATAGATATATGATATCAAATCAACACATGGGTACATGTTAGAGAACGATGTACTGGACAGACCCACCATGAGAATGCTACATGGATAGTTATCTGAACGTCATAAGCAATTCTCATAGTGATAATGATGTATGTAATCCTTACGACTTGAGATCACCAGAGATCCCAAGATAAGGAGTCATGTATCTTGATATTGTCAAACGTTACATGTAACAGGGTAAACTATAAAGACAATCATTGGATACATCACGAATTATGTAGAGGGATGTTGAGTGATCAAGAAAGGATTTTTCCCTCCCATATAACAGGAGAAGTGTTTGGGCCCTTGATCAAGTAAGAATAAAATGCATGGCCGTCCTCGAATGAGTCGATATGTGATATCGAGCTTATTCGTTTATTCTAGTTCTACTTGGGGATCAAGAAATAAAGATTGAATATACAAGTATGACTATTCCATGACTCGTGTTCAATCTAACGCATTGGACAAAGGGATTAAGTTTCATGGTTAATATTATCGCAGTTCGTAGGTTATGTCGAGTCAATGACATTCTTGTAATTTGGGTAGCCTTGATGTGTTGCTAGATACCGCTCATTGCTTGTGACATAAAATTATATTTTATGTCGTTGCCAACATTGCAAGATCCTATCGGGTCGCACGAAAGATTAAATCGATAAGGGGAATTAAATTCATTGGATGAATTAATTAATTAAGAAGAGTCTTAATTACATGATTATAAGGATTTAATTAAATCATGGGTTTGGGCCCATGAGGCTTTGAGAAAGCCTTTAATTAAATCCAACATATATCATGCTATCAAGGTTTAGAGAGAGAATTAATTAATTCACAAAACCTAATAGCCACTCCATAAGAGCTCTCGTCCGCCGCCTCATCCTCACACCTCATGCCGCCGCGCCGCCGTGACGTGGTGGTTTTGACGGCCGTCGTTGATCGGTTTTGAACCGCGAGTTCAGTTTTGGTTTAAGAACAAGTCTAGCAACTTGTTTTTGAACAACCTCTTCGATTTGATCGTGTGGATACCGTAGAGGCAAGATCTTGGAGGTTTTGCTCGTGACTCGTGGTTTGGCATCGCTTCTGCATCAAACATGCTACAAGGGTGAGACTCCTTTACATTCTGATGTGAATACTTTGTATAGGTCCTCGGTTAGGAATCCAAAATTTTTATTTCCGCTACGTACTTGCATGTTGGATTCCTTACAGTATCCGCATCAAAATCATAGCCCAGATGGAATAAGAAGTCATCATAGCCGATAAACACATGGCGTCCTCAGCAGTACTCTTCACCTTCCGACTCAAGGCATCTGCTGTGAAGTTTGCTTTTCCCGGATGGTACTCTATCTCACAGTCATAGTGCTTGAGTAAATCCATCCATCTCCTCTGACGCATATTCAACTCCGCCGGAGTAAATACAAATTTCAGGCTCTTATGATCTGTATAAATGGTAAAAGATGTATCATACAAATAATGCCTCCAAATCTTCAGGGCAAAGATAATAGCCGCCAACTCCAAGTCATGGACTGGGTATCTAGCCTCATGCGGCTTTAACTGCCTTGATGCATAAGCTACCACATGCTTATCTTGCATCAGTACACAACCCAAGCCCTGTAGTGATGTGTCAGTGTACAGAACAAATCTCTTGTTCTCCGTGGGAATCACTAACACAGGCGCCGTCGTCAATCGATGCTTCAACTCTTGGAAGCTTTGCTCAGACCAATAGAAAGGTATCCCATTTTGAGTCAATTGAGTCAATGGCTTAGCAATCTTAGAAAATCCCTCGACGAAGCGTCGATAATAACCTGCCAGACCAAGAAAACTCTGTATCTCAGGCACAGAAGTGGGTGCAGCACACTCCATCACAGCCTCAATCTTCCTGGGATCCACTGATGTCCCACTGCTAGATATGACATGCCCGAGAAATACTACACTGCTCAACCAAAACTCACACTTGCTGAGCTTGGCAAATAACTGATGATCTCTGAGGTTCTGGAGCTTTTTCCTCAAGTGTCTCACGTGCTCTTCCTCACTCCGAGAGTAGATGAGTATGTCGTCAATAAACACTATGATGAATTGATCAAGATATGGCTGGAATACCCGGTTCATCAAGCTCATAAAGACTGCCGGGGCGTTCGTCACACCGAACGGCATAACTAGGAACTCGTACTTCCCATACCGAGTCCAAAATGTTGTCTTCTGCACATCTTCCTCCCTGACCCGTATCTGATGGTAACCTGATCTCAAGTCAATCTTGATGTACAGCTTAGTACCCTGCAACTGATCAAATAAATCATCAATCCTTGGGAGATGATACTTGTTCTTCACCGTGGCCTTATTCAATTGCCGGTAATCGATGCACAAACGCATCGAACCATCCTTCTTCTTCACAAAAAGAACCGGTGCTCCCCAAGGCGATACGCTAGGGCGTATACATCCTTTGTCAAGAAGTTCCTGCAACTGCTCCTTCAATTCCCTCAACTCCGCCGGTGCCATCCTCTAAGGGGCACGAGAAATAGCGGACGTCCCCGGTAATAACTCAATCCCAAACTCGACTTCTCTAGCCGGTGGGAATCCTGGAATCTCCTCCAGAAACACGTCAGCAAATTCTGCTACCACGGGCACATCTTCTACCCTCAACTCTTTGTCCTTTCCCGATATGTACACGGCGTAGATGAGATAGCCCGTGTGACCACGTTCCAATAATTGGGACATTTTGATTGCCGAAATCAATGGAATCTTTGCACGAGACCCGTTCCCATAAAAAGTCCACTTAATCCCCATATCAGATCTGAACCGAACTGTCCTCTGCCGACAATCCACTACTGCCTGATATCTGTTCAGTATGTCGATGCCCACAATGCAATCGAAGTCTGACATACCCAATACAATCAAATCTGCCTTTATCTCATTGCCCTCAAATAAATGAGGCGGTCCATCAGAAACTGCTCAGCAACAACATTCCTTCCGGTGGGTGTCGAGACCAAAAGAGAAGTGGGTAGCGAAGACGTGCACATATGATGTCTCTCCACAAAGTCCGCAGACACAAAGGAGTGCGAAGCACCTATGTCTATCAAAATAAAGGCGGAATATGTAAATAAAAGGCACGTACCAGCTATCACCTCCTCTGGAGCTGCATCGGCCTGCTCCCTAGTCAGTGCATAGACCTGTCCCTGCGGTGGCGCCATCACCTGTCCTCCCATCTGTCGAGGCACCATCGGTTGCCTCTGCTGCACTGTCCCGCTAGAAAACCTCCCTCGACTTTCCCTAAGGTCCATCTGTCCCTCCCGATTGGGACAACGCCGAGCAATGTGGCCCGGCTTGCCACATCTATAGCACGCAGAACAATCATGCATCAAATGCGGCCCCCCGTAGAAGTGACACTTAACATCTCCAACTCTACTTGCTTGAGTTGGTCCTCCAAAGGTGGATGCACCACCCCTTCGATCTCCTTGCTTCCGGCTATCCGGCCGCTTTCCACTAAACCGGGAGAAAGAAGAAGTCCCAGGTGACTTAAAAGATCCTCCCAGAGGCTTTAGATTATCAGAAGAAGATCTTTGAGATGGAACTTGTGGGGGTACGGCTTCCGGATAAGCACCCACTCCTATCTCCGCCAGCTCCGCTCTAGTAAGAGCATCATCAAAAGAGGTTGGGTTGTTGGTAATAACTCGATCAAACAGCTCCGGCCGCAATCCCTTCAAAAAGTGCCTCATTTTTGCATGCCCATTTGTTGAGATGTGAGGAACATACCTCAACAGTGAAGAATAATGCATGGCATAGTCCGATACAGTCATGCCTCCTTGCTTCAAATTAGTAAACTCATCCTCCTCCATCTGTCTTGCAGCAGCAGAAAAATACCGGTTCAGAAACCGGGTTCTGAACAAAGTCCAGTCAATCACCATACCCTGAGCTCTCAGCTCCATCACCGTCATCTTCCACCACATAGAAGACTTCTTAGCCAATTGGAATTCTGCTAGTCTTAACCAAGCCATCCTAGCACACGGCGCATACACAAATATCTGTTCCAATCTTTCTAGCCACTCTTTGGCCTCTTCCCCTGTCTCTGTCCCCTCAAATCGGGGAGGGTGGAAAGTCAGAAACTGAGTCAGACTAAGCTCCCCTGACAATAACAACTGAGCTATTGGTTCCATGCCCACAGCCGGTGGAGGTAAAGGATTTGTCTAACCAATACTTGCATTCACGCTCCCTACATCACCTACCTCTTCATTGAGGTTCCCCAAGTTCATAGCCGTCATGCTGTAACATAAGGGTTAACAACAATTCCAAAACAATACATATGATATACCGTTAGATAACATGAATGATAATAAGCATGTTAGTATAACAATTTTATACATCAATATGCACCACATGCATAAACATGCCCAAATATAAACGTCTAGCCAACCATTTGCCAAGGCTACCCTTCACTCAATCCCGGGTTCTCTAACCACTGCTCTGATACCACTAATGTAAGGACCCTAGTTCCTTAAGTGTGGATTAAAGGCGTAAATAGAGCTAACATACATCTATAGAGTATAAAATTCGTGTTGATGTCTTGAGCTGTTAATATTACAGGCCAAAAACAAATTTCCAAAAGGGATTAATTACATTCCCAACAAATTGAATGTTAATCCTATAGCTTTACACTACTCCTAGAGTAGAGACTGTACAAAAGAATTAAGCCTGCTATACCAAAAGCACTCCCAACTAGCTCACCGCATCAACCCGCCTTAGCCCGTCCGCCCAAAAGTACCTACAGGAACAACCCCAAAACCATGAGCATGTATATAAACCATATTCACAATAATATGATTATAATTCAAATGCATAAACCGCAAATACAAATCACTTCCTGTATTTAATACATTTAAAAGCTCCCTTTTGGTTGTCCCTGTACCACAATCATAATCAATGGATTATAATACCAATAATGTATGTCATGACATGCATCCATTCCATGTATACCAATGGCCATTTCAAGTCTTATTATATCAGTGGCATAATACCCATCGCGTTTACATGACAGCGACATTAATACCCCTCGCTTCGACATATTAGCGGCATAATATCACTCGCAATAGTAATATGACAGCGGAATGATCCTTCGCTTCGACATATTTGCGGCAAATATTCTCCATCGCTATAATATGACAGCGGCAAGTATTCTATCATCGCTTCGACATGAAGGCGGCACGTATTCTTCATCACTGGAATATAATCTCGACTCACAATCACATGCACCAATGCATCCAATATACACATGCAACCATAATGCATATCCAAACCATGCATGCAACCGTGATGCATAACCAAGACCATGTATGCAACCATAATGCATAATGAACTCCATGTGTGCAACCTTAATGCATAACCAATTCAATGAGTATAAATACGTTTTACCGTCCGATGCCCGTACGTCTCACTACGTACCTTAGTTCCAAAATGGAGACGTCGGTGGACTTTATCTCCTTGGCTGTGTTGCCACCTGGGATGGTTCTACACATTCACACAAACCAATAATAGGAGCCAAAAATAGTCCAATACCAAAAATCCCACAGAAATAAACAAAATCACACATTCTGGCATCTCGCGATCGATCGCTGTGGAGTCCCGATCGATCTCGAGGCCCAGCAGCCCAGAATGCCACTTTCTGGCGCTAGGCGATCGATCGCCATTTTTGAGGTGATCGATCGCTCACCTCACCGATCAATCGCCCCATCATGGCGATCGATCGCCAGACACAGCGATCGCGTACTGCCCGCGTGCGATCTATCGCCATTTCTTGGGCGATCGATCGCCGCTGTCTGTGCATCAAAAAATCACCATTAATGCACCTCAAACTCTTCCCAAAGCATACCAACACTCATACCATCAAACCAACAACATACAAACACTATAAACCTTCAAAATACACCTTGAAACAACCAAGAATCTAACACCCAACCAAAACCAACATCAACCCATAACAAACCCATTTCAAAATCCAAAATATTAACTCCAAAACAGCACCAAACCTTACAAAAACAATAAGGAAGGATATATACCCTTCCTAGACCTCAAATCTTACCAAGAATCACACAAATGGAGTTTTTGCAAAGATTTCTCCTTCTTCCTTTTGTCAAAAACGAAAATGGGTTTGGGGATAGGGTTTGGGGGGTGAAATGGATTGGTAAAGAGTGATGGGGGGTGAGTGGGGTAGTGGGGGTTTTAATTAAAAACATGAACCCCATAATTAGCATAATGTATAAAATACCCCAACATGATATTTCAAAAGCATTTTCCCAAAAATGCACCAAAACTCAATTAAATCCATGCTTTACCAAATAATTAGCAACCACCATAATTAAACCATGATAACCCCCAATTTCCCAACATGCATAACATGCACCCTGAAATGCACCACCGGGTCACGCCTACCATGTGACTAAGCATTTCACCAAGATAATTAATTCCAACACTAAATTAATTAACACCATAAATAATCACATAATCATAATTAATGCCAAATTGCAATTAATTATTTCGGGGATATCACATTTTGTACCTGAGTCGATTGTGTGATTGGTGCCATGGTAGAAGACTTACCTTTCTCCTCAACTCTTGCTTCAATATGTTCACTTTCCTTTTCTTGCACATCCTCGGCCTCCCCTTTCTCCTCAATAGGTGATCTGATTTGCTTACCATTTCTCAATGATATCGCATTTGCTTGCTCCTTCGGATTCTTTTCAGTATTGCTAGGCAATGCTCCTTGAGTTCGACCAGCCAGAATGTTCTTCCAACTTTCCACTTGAGTTTCCAAGTTCTTTATCGAAGCATCTTGATTTTGCATCCTATTCTCCATTGATGTAATGAACTTGGTCAGCAACTCTTCCATGCTCATCTTTGGTGGAAAGCCCGGTGGAGGTTGTGGATTCAGACATTCTTTTGGTTGGACCAAGAGAAGTTTGGATGATTCCTCCACGGTTGGTTATAGTTGTTGGAATGGGAGTTACCCTGTGGTGGCATGTTTCCTACAAAGTTAGCATTTTCAGTAGTTTGAACAAAAGGGTTACCTGCCTGGCATTCCGTTCTCGAATGGTTGCTCCCACATAAATCACAGATGATCACTTGAGCTTGCATCGCTGTCATGCTCAAACTATCAAGATTCTTGTCCAATGCTTCCAATTGAGCTAATATTGATGTAACATCATCAACTTGATGAATCTCAATCGGTCTCTTTGGCATGTTCCTCTCGGACTGCCACTGGTAACTGTTAGAAGCCATCTTGTCCTAAAGTGTGTAGGCATCCTCAGGTGTCTTTCTCATAATGGTACCTCTTGTTGCTTCATCAACCATGGATTTATTAGTAGAAAATAAACCATTATCAAATGTTTATACCTGAAGCCAAATGGGAAGACCATGATGTGGGCATCTTTGCAGTACCTCCTTGAAGCGCTCCCAAGCATCATATAGTGTCTCAGGATCATTTTGCATGAATGTGGTGATATCATTGCGCATCTTAACTGTCTTGGATGAGGGAAAGTATTTTGATAAGAAAGCTTGAGCCATCCATCCCAAGTAGAAATCGATCCTGCAGGCAATGAATTCAACCAGCTCTTAGCTTTATCATTTAAAGAAAAAGGAAAATGTTGTAACCTGATGGCGTTATCAGTGATGCCATTGTGCTTGAAGGTATAGCAAATCTCCAAGAAGTTGGAGATATGAGCATTAGGATCATCAGTGGGCGATCCTCCAAATTGTACCGAGTGTTGAATCATTTGAATTATGGCAGGCTTGGTCTCGAAGTTATTAGCCTGAATCCTTGGTCTAGCTATGCTCGACAAGTTGCCTTGGAAAGAGGGTTGTGCGTAGTCCATCAATGATCGTGTAATCGGCACCTCCTTGTTGTGACATTCACCATTCCCTCCTTGATTGTTCTCAGCCATCGCTCGAGCTTCTCTCCAAAGTCTACGACAAGTTCGTTCTCTAAATCTAGTGACTCTAGTATAGGGTTGTCACTCCGTAGCATGCACCACGAAGAAAACTGCCTGCAAAAATCAAACCAAGAAAGAAACATCAGTAGTGAAATAGTATAAAACTAAACAAAAGTAATAATAAAAAGAAATGGTTAAATTACAGTCAACGAATCTATTATGATATTACTTAAACTAATCCCGCCAAAAACTTGATCGCGATTATTTTAAACAATCATTCCCCCTAGACTCGTTACTGGTATAGGACCGAAAAGATCCATATGCAGCAACTCTAGGCACCGAGAAGAAGATTTACTCCCTTTGTTCTTAGAGGAGGATCTGATTTGCTTACCAAGTTGGCATGCTGAACAGATCTTGTCCTTTGAGAACTCTATTTGGGGTAGTCCAATGACTAGATCAAGCTTACGTAGACTGGCAATAGTTTTAAAGTTTAAGTGACTCAATCGCTTGTGCCAAAGCCAGTTTTTGGAAATATTCAAGGCAGCAAAGCAAGTAGAAGAGGTAGGATGATTAAGGTTCCAGTCAATCTTATATGTGTTCTCATGCCTTCTACCTACAAGCAATGTACTGCCATCAGTAGATCTGATTGTACATCAGTGCTGGTTGAATTCTACAGAGTGACCATTGTCACAAAGTTGGCTGATGCTAATCAAAGTTATAACATAGATTTTCAACAAACAGGATATCTTTAAGAATAATATTACCGTAGATAATCTTACCCTTACCCACGGTTCTACCTTTCGAGTTGTCGCCAAAAGTTATTCTGGGTCCGATGGTGTCAACCAATTCGGACAATAAGCACGCATTCCCTGTCATGTGTCTAGAACATCCAACTGTCCAGAAACCACTCTGAGCTCCGAACTTGATGGATTCTAGTTTTCTGCAATTAAAGCGATAATATGATTGATACCCAATCCTACTTGGGTCCAGATAGGATTAGTCCTTTCGGGACCCACACTCGTATAACCCTGTATTGCTTGGGTCTGTGTGTGTCCTGAAATGTGTGTGCATTAAGTGGTGAAGGTGTTCTTGGGTGATGTGTGTGATAGTGAGTGTATACATGTTTAGGTTTTTGGTTTCTGTTGGGAAGCATATACCTCTTCTAGACAGGCTTACAATTATAGTACCAGTTGGGTTTTACCTCTCGAGTTGCCTGACCTGTGGGATTATGTTTATTTCTAAACTTTTGCCCCGATCTAGCTTTCTCTCTTGGCTCAACATAACCGATGCCTTTGTGTAATGCCCGTTCCTTGATGAGTATTGGCTTAACAGGTTCCTTAACCAACTCACTTGGTTCATATACTGCGCCTGATCTTACAAAATTCATTGGTTGAATCTTGTTCTTTTCTAGACACAGTTGAGATTTGATGTCAGATGAGTTACTATGAGTTACTATCATTGTTAGAATAGCCTATACCGGTAAGATCACCAGCAAGCCTTATCGATTCAAGCATCTCATCTTTTCTGGCAGTAGATGCGTTCCATGTGCGAACCAGCTTAATGAGTTTCTGGTGTGCAAATGTTGCTTCATTCATTTCTTTCTCGAGTAGACTTACTTTTTCCCTTAAGCATTCCAACTCTTTTGATTGTTCACAATCAAGTTTGTTGTTTTGTTGTTCCGTTTGGATTGAATGTCCGGTCTTATAATTCTCGAAGGATTCATACAGCATCTGATACTCATAAATCATTTCCTGCAATGCGTTGGTGAGTCAGAGAGATTAGAATCAGTTACCTCACAGTCATCGTTGGCCATCAGACCGTGAACTTTTCCATCTTCACTCACTGGATGAGCTGGTAGATTTTTCTGATTCTGATTCTGAATCAGCCCATTTGCTCTTGTTTTCTTCAGCCACCAGTACTTTCTGGTCTCTATCCCTTTTGGATGATCTTCTATTTTCCTTCGACTTTCTATAGTCCTTGGATCCTTTCTTTTGATCATCTTTCTTTGGCTTAGGACAGTCCGCAATAAAATGTCCTGGCTTAAGACAGTTGAAGCAGACACGATCATCCTCATCTGATCTATTTTTGAAGGTCTGCTTCCTTGGATAAGATTGATAGGTCTTTTGATTCTTTTTCATAAATTTTCCAAATTTTTTGACAAACAGCACCATTGCATATTTGTTCAGGAGTCATCTCAGTTGTGGTAGGCAGAGCTTCTGATGCAGTAAGAGCTTTGGTTGGTTGACTGGTGCTGGGTTCATATTCAATCCGAAAGCCTAGTTCAAACTCGTGTGCTTTTAAGTCAGCAAATAAATCATGTAGATCTATCTTGTTTAAGTCTTTGGATTCTCTCATGGCAATTGTTTTTACATCTCATTCTCTTGGAGACCTCTCATGACCTTTATGGTGACTTCCCTGTTGGGTAGATCCTTACCAAGGCTATTGAGTTCATTGATGATTTCAGTTACTCTTTCATCATATTCACTGAGAGTTTCTCCGGACATCATTTTGATGTTTTCAAATTTCTGTAATGCGACAGTGAGCTTGTTTTCCTTGGTTTGTTCATTTCCTTCGCACAGCTGAGCAATCTTTTCCCAGATGTCTTTAGCAGTGGGACACATCTTGACTTTGTTGAACATATTTTTGTCCAATGTTTTGAATAATATGTCTTTGGTCACATTGTCCAGATTTGCTTTTTTCTTTTCCTCATTTGTCCAGGAGGCTCTGTCCTTCTCGACCATCTGAGGTTCACTACCAGTAATGGCAGCTACTGTATTGATCTTCATGATCTTCATTGGTCCATCAGTGATGACGAACCACATGTCATAGTCTTGGGCACTCAGATGTGCTTGCATACGAATTTTTCAGTCATCGTATTCATCTTTCTTGAACATGGGAATCTTGCTGAATGAGGCCATCAGTTATTAGTAATTCTCAAGATTGAGAAGACCAAGCTCTGATACCACTTGTTAGGATCGTGGTATGTTTAGAAGGGGGGGTTGAATAAACACTATATTCAATTTCGATTTTACTCGGTTTGCTGCAGACTGTTAGGTACTGCAGTAGCTTCTCAAGTTGTTGCAAGTCATCAGACACTGATTATAGTGCGGAAGACATCTGCTGGACTTGTGAGTAGTAATAACTGAATGGTAAATTGCATTAAGTAAATGACACAATTATTATTTCTGGAAGTTCAAAGCACAATGTTTCTACGTCTCCCCTTCTTCCTTTGCAGGAAGGTTACACTAGAAAACTTTGGTTTACACTTTACAGTATACAACCTTCTTAGGCACTCACACAGCTTGGCCTAAACTCCTAGCAATCACAAGTTCCTAAGTTGTTACAATGAATTCTATAACACTCACATGATATATAAAACTATTTTGCTTCGAGTGTTCTTTGAGCAGTAGAGTCAGTTGTAGTTAATCTTTCAAGATTACAGTAGTAGTTCTTTTATGCTCTTGCTGAAACTTCAGAGTATATCAATGAGATGATTAGCTTTGACGTTGATGTTTGTCTTGTGTTTGATCAGATGGTTCAGCTAACCTCTTCATTCTTCACTTGGATGTATTTATAGGCACAATAGTCTAACGACAACTTTTCTATATTTGGAGGAGATCAATTTTCTGTCTTCATTCCAAATTCTGATTGTCTTTTTTCCTATTTTGTTAAGCAATGGCTCTTTTATTCTTACGCTAATGGTAGCAGAAATATAGCAAAGTGCGGCGCGCTCTATTGTACCTTTGTCAGAATAGGTTGTACTTGTTTTGCCTTGTTGCTTTGTGCATTTGCTGGATAGTTAGACGTCTGCTAGTTTTCTTCTTTCAAATGATTGTTCATCTTTCTGTACTCGGTAGATGTCTTTGTCCAGTAGATGTCTGTATCCGGTAGATTTCTATCCAGTAGATGTCCTTCCAGTAGATGTCAATCCAGTAGATGTAAATCCGGTAGATGTCAATCCGGTAGATGTCTATCCAGTAGATGTCCATCCGGTAGATGTCAATCCAGTAGATGTCTATCCAGTAGATGTCCAACCGGTAGATGCCAATCCAGTAGATGTCCATTCGGTAGATGTCAATCCAGTAGATGTCAATCCGGTAGATGTCTTGTAATCACCAAAACTTAGAAATGTTTTCCCAACAATATTGTAGCGAGGAAAGAATATTTGCCGCTAAATGTTGAAACGATGGTAAATTCCGCATGTCGCATTTGAAGCGAGGTTATTCGATACCGATGATATGTCGAAGCGAGGGGTATTAGTGCCGCGGTCATGACTAGCGATGTGCATTAAAATACACTGTTATAACAAGATTATCATTGGTGATTCACATGTACTTTGTATACATATTGGATTATGCATTGTGGTTGCAGGTATGGATTGGATGCTTGGTGAATATCCCATGAGTCGTTGTTATAGGCGAGTGATGATTTTGAATGCTTTGCCACTGTCATTTGAAGCGATGATAGAATACTTGCCGCTGTCATATTATAGCGAGGAAAGAATATTTGCCGCTAAATGTTGAAACGATGGTAAAATGTTGCATGTCGCATTTAAGCAAGGTTATTCTATGCCGTTAATATGGCGAATCGAGGGGTATTAGTGCCGCGGTCATGACAAGCGAGGTGCATTAAAATACAATGCTATAACAAGGCTAGGGATTGGCAATTCTATTGGCGATAATTCATGCCGCCGGGTATATATAGCGATGGTTCATTCCGCTATTCTATTGGTGATAGTTCATGCCGCCGGGTATATATAAGGATGGTTTATTCCGCTATTCTATTGGCGATGGTTTATGCCACCGGGTATTTATAGTGATGTTTCATTCCTCTATTCTATTGGCGATGGTTCATGCCGCCTGGTATATATAGCGATGGTTCATTCCGCTATTCTATTGGCGATGGTTCATGCCGCCGGGTATTATATAGCGATGGTACATTCCACTACATCTATGGCGATGGTTCATACCGTCGGATATCTATAGCGATGGTCTATTCCACTGATTATATAGCGAGGGCTCATACAACTGATTTCGTAGCTCGGGATTGTGCCACCTTTGAGCGATGGGTACTGATTTCATACCGCTATTGGGCAATGGATACAGGTATGCCTCTATTTTATTAGCGATGAGTTATGGTATGTTGCTATTTTATTAGCGTTATTGTAGATGCCATGTATTGACATATACCGTCACGTGTTTGACGATGAGATTATGGATGTCATGTACTGACATATACCGTCACGGGTTGACGATGATATTGTGGATGTCATGTGTTGACATGTACCGTCGCATGATGACGATGACATAGTGGATGTTCTATGTAGACGTGTAGTACGTCTGAGTGTGTGTATTTAGTCGGATGGTTTGAGTGACAATGATGGGCACAAGGTAGTGTCTGAATCACAGGTTGACGAGACAATTATGCCGAGCAAGTTTGCTCGATGAATAATAAATACACTGTAAGGTGAGTGTGCCGCATCATGTACTGGAGGTAAATATTTTACGAGTAATGGTACCTTTGGGTATACTCGTTGGGATGGCTATGGCCAAGTGACTGGTGGTACGAGTAGTTATTGAGGAAACTACTTGCTTGTACCGATGTGACGTATGGTAGACATAGTCAACCCACACATGGAGGTGTGGAATAAATCCTAATGGATTAAGATTGCATTGTGATTGAGTAAGGACACCGGGATGTCAGTTATACATTGGTATTAGAGAAATATTGGGTGATGACCCACTACTCTAATTGATTGTGCGGTTTGGTGTATCGTGATGAAACGTATGATACGTTGCTAGGTTTGGTATGAACCTAAAGAGGCAGCGGTTTGCTAGCCGGGTATTGTAGCAGTGCTATAGTGAGCTTGCTGTAGCCATTATACTGCTCGTTGGAACCGATTTTGGTGAATCATATGATGATACGATGAGGGTTTATGGTGGACTCTTATAGTCACTATGTGATAAGAGGTTTGAGACAGAGAATACCTCACCGGGACGTTTTTACGTCAAATATTTTGAGGGGTTGTACTGAGACAGCTCAACTTTGTTGGGAATACCAACATGAGTTTCAACAAGTCGTTGTTAGCCCTGGTTGAGAATCCTTGCATATGGAATGCAATGGGGGACACAATTGGAATTGTGGGATATAGTTAGTGGGGTGACACTACTATATCATTGGTATCTCTTGGAGAGATTGGAACATACTGTCATCGAGACAGCTGGTATTGGCCTAGCGTTGATTATGAATCAGCCATGGTAAGCATTACTGGTGTTGGACTAAGTAATGGCTTTTTATTTCGGTGAGACGTACGAGGAGACGTCTCTGGGGAGGTGCTCGAGATTCTGGAGTACTATGGTATTGGTACAGAGCATCATTAGATGTGTATATGTGGTGAATACGAATTACGGATTGGTAATAGTTGCAAGGATGCACTATTCTAAGTTTTCGTATAAATATATCTAGATTTTCCCGAACGGTGGTTCGAGGTTGGAGGGTCATGGTTCATGACACTTTCCTTATGAGAAAGGCGGTATTGATATACCTATTGGAAATCTTTTGAGAGATTCGATGAGTCGGATTATGTGGCGTTGATGTTGGGATCACACTGTTGGTCGTTGGTTCATCGATCATTGGTAGCGTTTATCGCGTACGCCCAAATTAACCCTTCTCAAGTTAATAGCAAAAGTATGTAGTAGCGAGAGTAGGGATCGATCCCACAGGGAAGGTAGTATTTTTTCGTGTCAATTTAAAAACGAATAAGTAACAAGGGGGGGGGGGGGTTTGAATTGAGTTATTACTACTTAACAAAGATTAAGAATTAAACTAATACGCAAAATTAACTAAACGAATTAAGACTTATGAGATTGAAGCGATTCTTGGTTTCCAGGTAACCGTACTTTTGGAAATTATCTTTTGGTCATCAAATCAAAACATTCGAATTCTTTCGATTATCTATCGATGGGAAATTCAATTCCTACTCATCTTATTCGTAGTCAAAGAGAAAACAACATTCAATTCAACCCTTACCAAATCTCTAATCACCACTACAGCCGCTAATGATTAAATCAATGATAGTTTTCAAAACTAATGAGTTCGATAAATCTAATCAATAAAAACTATAGCCGTTAGAATTGATTACTCAATCGTTTCTCCTAAGAATTCAGTAACACCTACAGCCGGTTAATTATTAATCTTAGTTGTTTCTTAACAAACTATCGATTATGCAATTGAATATTAGGTGATCAATCTAATACACAAACACAACAATCATGGAATTCGAAATCTGAAAAACACATTGAAATCGAAATCTAATTCAACAATCAAACCGAATTCTCATAAAAGATTCAAATCCAAAAGTAGGTATCCCTTCAACCAAGAATCGAAGGGTTTTAGCCTATCATATTCAAATCTAAAAGCATAATAAATTGTACCGAAAACATTGAATTAAATAAAGGAAAAGAAGTTACTAAGACGAATCACGATTCCGGCTTGTCGATTCTGGCCCCGTTCTTCAAGTGTTCTTCACAAAAGTTGAAAGGAAAAATCTCTAAAATCTAAAAATTATTCTAAGGTATTAAATTATGCTTAATATGAGGTAAAAATCGTGTATATGAGGTATGGAGGCTGATGGAGTAGGGTAAAATCCATGTGGAAAGGAAAGAAATCAAGAATTTTAACTTTCCAAAATTCTATTGGCGTAATTACGCCTAAAATGGCGTAACTACGCCTAAATTCCCGTAGCACTGGCGTAGGTACGCCTGAAATGGCGTCTTTACGCCTGATTTTCCATTTTTCTGGCGAGTTTCGTATTTTGGCCATAACTTTCTCATACGAACTCCGAATTTGATGAATCAGCTGTCCACGCGAAGATAACTGAAAGTTCTACAACCTCATGCTGACCACATTCCCAAAACTTGGCTGGAATATATAGAAATTTGAGTAGAAAGGAGCAACATGTGTCTTTGATTCCGGTTTTTTCCTCTTTTCTTCAACTTTACTCATTATTTCATCATTTTAGCTTGATTTCTTCACCTTTTCCTACATTTACACAAATATACGATTAGGTAGCATATGTATCAATTTATCCATCAAATATACCAAATCGTAGACAATTAAGCATACTAGATGTGTCTATTTCTAGTCACATCAAATACCCTCATACTTACTCTTACTCGACCTCGAGTAAATCAGACAAAACTACATTATTTTTTTGCTTGGCTCATAGCATCATAACAATCTAACTTGTCCTCACTTTTATGCCTCAACAATTATAAGCATGCATAGTAATGAAAGGCGGTGAAAAATTAATAATGGAACAAGTTCAATCTCTAAACAATTCGTACCCAAAAAAGTAGTGAACGTGTGTGGGTGGTCATAAACAAGTGTCATGTACAAATTATAGATCCAAAAGAAGTAAACCCACAATAGTTCAAGTCATACACTAACACAAGTATAAGCTCACTTGCACACTCTTCTCCACTATCTTAGCCACTTTGCAAACATAAATCAAGTAGGTCTTTATTAGCTTGTAGTGTGGCCTAGGTATTGGCTTATGAAAGAAAGGTAATGATATATCAAGTAAGAGAGTATGATGATATGCACACTAAAAGCTTCTCTTCTTGCTTGAATTTTTCAACTTTTGTTGCAACATTTTTCTTCTTTTGTGCCTTGGCTCCCCTTGGAGTCATATTTTTATCTATTTCCTCAAGGCATTCCTTTTCTTTCATGTATTTCATTCTTTGACAATAAAGTTCACAAATATACTTCAATGCTTCCCAAGTGCATTAGAATGAAATACATCATACTCCCTTAAAAGGTATGGATTGAAATCATATTTAGGCTAAAAGGGTAGGATGATAAGCTAGTCAAGGAATGTTGAATGGGGGTCTTTAGTATGCTTAGCATACTACCATTCTTTTACATTAAAGCTCAAAAAGGGTACTAGAGATTGATTTTATTTACATGGTAGGCTTGAAAGGCTCAAACACATCAAAGATTGCCTATATCACTTTCATGTTTGCGAGTAGTCTAGACATACGCCTCAAAGAGCATGTAGTTAAGTTCTAGCATGTATTAGAGACTTCTTCAGACTATCACAAAGTTTACACAATCTTCACTATGCTATGCACACTTCACAAGTCATGACAATATTGTGCTCAAAATATTCAACTACTATGTCAAAGCAAAATTTGCATAAGAGTTCAAAGTGTTCCAAGGTTAACAATTCACCTATGTTCAAAAGCATGCATGATATCAATTAGGTTTCATCATGGGCTAGTGACTCTAAGCATGTGTTCATTAATAACTATGAGCTCAAAATTTTCAAAATTTTCGATTTTTTTGTATTTTTGTAATAGAAAAGCAATAACACACCACTAATCCCTCCCCCATACTTAAATCTTACATTGTCCCCAATGTAAGGAAAAATACAAGAAAAGAGAATCTAACTACTAAAGCAAAAAAAATAAATAAAAGGGAGAAAGGAAACTAACTCCCCTTGGGTTGCCTCCCAAGCAGCGCCTCTGTTTAACGTCGGTGGCCCGACCCCAGTCCTCTATCAAGGTTGTTGATGCAGTGTTGCTCTATCCTTCCTTAACCACCTCAATATCTTCTTCACTCCTCGGTATCTAGGCTTGTTGCTCTTTGAGTGGTCGTCCCCAGTCTTTGCTCCTTCGTCACTTGATTGACATGGTCGATCCGGAGGGTGCTTCTTTTCAACGGTATGATCCTGCAAGTGAGAAATAAGAGGGTCAGCAGTATCGTGAGTAGATAACACAGCAATAGTATGAACAGTATGCACTAAGTTAGAATCCATACCTCTCTTCTCGTCAAGGCCATCAGTAGCCTTTCCCATTTCCCACAACTCATCATTATCAAAATCCGAATCATAATCATCATGTATGCCAATAGCGTAACTCCAATGCTCAAGAGTCCTAATGGGTTCATAGATGTTGAATTTTGCAGCTTTACCATTAGACTCCAATGTTATCATACCGCTATTCATCTCGATTACTGATTTTGATGTTTTCAAGAATGGCCTCCCTAAAAGGATTAGACTAGATGGATCACCATTTTCCATGTCTAAGACATAGAAATCGGCTGGGAAAACCAAGTTCTCTACATGCACAACTACGTCCTCTATTATCCCCTTAGGTATGACCGTGGATTTATCAGCTAAGTGAATAACTGCGCTATTTCTTTTTAAAGGTCTCATTTTCAGTTGAGAGTACATTGAGTAAGGGATGACATTTATGGATGATCCTAAATCGAGCATAGCCTTCTCAATCCTAATAGCACTAATCTCACATGGGATAAAGAACATACATGGGTCCTTGCATTTAATGGGGATGCTTCTTTGGTTGTCCGCCGAAACATTGTCATTGAGCTCGACCTTGGGCTGCCCTTTGTGTTCCTTGCTTTGATCCTCTTTCACGGTCTCCTTTAAGGGGTTAGCATGTTGCGTTTTCTTCTTCATGGTCTCATGCAATGGGGCTTGCTCTTTGCAGCGTGGACTCATCTCGTAGAGGTCTTTGAGTCCGGCACCTTTCCTATTGTCCTTCAATGTTTGGGGGAAAGGGGGTGGTACTTTATATTCAGAAAGTTTAGGGAACTCACCTCGTGGTTCCTCCCCTTGCATTGGCTCTTCAACGTCTGTCTCTGTCTCCGTCATCTCTTCTTTTATTGGGTGGCGTCAGTACCACCTTCTCTTCAGCTGCATCTTCATTCACATTCACTGTGATAGCACTTACATTTTCCCTGGGGTTCATCTCTGGTTGTGACGGTAGTCCATTTGAAATCCTTGCTTCGATCTTGCTGATTGAAGTCGCCAATTGTCCCATCTACGTCGTCAAGCTCTGGATGCTCGCCCTCGTCTCCTGTTGAAATTGTAAGCTATTTTCAGCAATAACTTTAATACTATGTTCTAACCTGTCAGAAGGAGGGTGCATTGGAGGTGGTGGAGGTCTCTGATATGGCGGTCTATAGGGTGGAAGTTGGTGCATCTGTGGGTTCCCATAACCTTGGTTCGGATGGTCCCTCCACCCTTGACTGTAATTGCTTGAGGGATTGTCATAGCCCCTTTGTGGTGGTCCTGGGAATCCTCCCGCAGCATTCACGTTCTCAGTGGCTTCTCTTGTAGTGAGGGGCATGCGTCCGTGGGATGGTTCGCAGCCAGACAGATTCCACAGGGTTTTATCTACATTTCCACCTGCAAGACCACGCACAAGAAAAGTTAGGTCTATCAGTTGTTGTTCCAGGTTTGATACGTTTACCTCTTTTCTTTGCGGTTGTCCATGGCGAACATGTCCAAACTGTTGGGAGTTGGCCGCCATGTTAGCTATCAAGCTCCTTGCCTCCTCCGCTGTCTTGTCGATAAATGCTCCTCCGCTTGCCACATCCACCAAGTTCCTGTCCCCAGAAAGTAAACCTTCATAGAAGTATTGGATTAGAAGGTGTTCACTTATCTGGTGTTGTGGACAACTTGCGCACAACTTCTTGAATCTCTCCCAGTACTCGTGTAGTGATTCCTCGTAGAGCTGCTTCACACCATATATCTCTTTCCTCAAGTTCGTTGCCCTTGAAGCTGGAAAGTACTTCTCTAGGAAATATCCTTTGCAAGTCAGTCCACGTGGTGATTGATCCGGAGGATAAGTAGAATAGCCAATCCTTTGCAGCATCCTTTAGCGAGAATGGAAAGGCTCGCAGTTTTATTTGCTCCTCCGTCACGCCAGCTGGCTTCATAGTAGTGCATACCACGTGGAACTCCATCAAGTACTTATGCGGGTTCTCACCTGCAAGACCATGAAAAGATGGCAATAAATGAATCAAACCAGATTTGAGTTCGAAATTTACGTTGTTTGCGAGAGCAGGGAAAGTGATGCAGAGAGGTTGTTGATCCAAGTTAGGATTTGCCAACTGCCTCAAGCTTTGATTTGCAGCCATCATGGTCCTCTCGTCTTCTTCAAGCAACCTCGCTTCTCTTCGTCTTTGATGTAGTGTCCTCTCGATCTCAGGATCGTAGTGAAAGTTATCTTCGTGATTAGAAGATCCACCTGTACTCATCAACAAACCAAAGTAGTAATGCGGGATAACAATAAAAAAAAATTCGACACAAAAATAATACCAATGCCTTCCCCGGCAACGGCGCCAAAATTTGGTAGCGTTTATCGCGTACGGCCAAATTAACCATTCTCAAGTTAATAGCAAAAGTATGTAGTAGCGAGAGTAGGGATCGATCCCACATGGAAGGTAGTATTTTTTCGTGTCAATTTAAAAACGAATAAGTAACAGGGGGGGGTTTTGAATTGAGTTATTACTACTTAACAAAGATTAAGAATTAAACTAATACGCAAAATTAACTAAACGAATTAAGACTTATGAGATTGAAGCGATTCTTGGTTTCCAGGTATCCGTACTTTTGGAAAATTATCTTTTGGTCATCAAATCAAAACATTCGAATTCTTTCGATTATCTATCGATGGGAAATTCAATTCCTACTCATCTTATTCGTAGTCAAAGAGAAAACAACATTCAATTCAACCCTTACCAAATCTCTAATCACCACTACAGCCGCTAATGATTAAATCAATGATAGTTTTCAAAACTAATGAGTTCGATAAATCTAATCAATAAAAACTACAGCCGTTAGAATTGATTACTCAATCGTTTCTCCTAAGAATTCAATAACACCTACAGCCGGATAATTATTAATCTTAGTTGTTTCTTAACAAACTATCGATTATGCAATTGAATATTAGGTGATCAATCTAATACACAAACACAACAATCATGGAATTCGAAATCTGAAAAACACATTGAAATCAAAATCTAATTCAACAATCAAACCGAATTCTCATAAAAGATTCAAATCCAAAAGTAGGTATCCCTTCAACCAAGAATCGAAGGGTTTTAGCCTATCATATTCAAATCTAAAAGCATAATAAATTGTACCGAAAACATTGAATTAAATAAAGGAAAAGAAGTTACTAAGACGAATCACGATTCCGGCTTGTCGATTCCGGCCCCGTTCTTCAAGTGTTCTTCACAAAAGTTGAAAGGAAAAATCTCTAAAATCTAAAAATTATTCTAAGGTATTAAATTATGCTTAATATGAGGTAAAAATCGTGTATATGAGGTATGGAGGCTGATGGAGTAGGGTAAAATCCATGTGGAAAGGATAGAAATCAAGAATTTTAACTTTCCAAAATCCTATTGGCGTGATTACGCCTAAAATGGCGTAACTACGCCTAAATTCTCGTAGCTCTGGCGTAGGTACGCCTGAAATGGCGTCTTTACGCCTGATTTTCCATTTTCTGGCGAGTTTCGTATTTTGGCCATAACTTTCTCATACGAACTCCAAATTTGATGAATCAGTTATCCACGCGAAGATAACTGAAAGTTCTACAACCTCATGCTGACCACATTCCCAAAACTTGGCTGGAATATATAGAAATTTGAGTAGAAAGGAGCAACATGTGTCTTTGATTCCGGTTTTTTCCTCTTTTCTTCAACTTTACTCATTATTTCATCATTTTAGCTTGATTTCTTCACCTTTTCCTACATTTACACAAATATATGATTAGGTAGCATATGTATCAATTTATCCATCAAAATATACCAAATCGTAGACAATTAAGCATACTAGATGTGTCTATTTCTAGTCACATCAATCATTATTCTCCATTGGGTGAGAATAACTATGGATTGACGGTTGTATTTTGGAGGCTTGCGGGTATGCTTGAGAATACCCAAGCCAAGTGCATTGAATATACATGTGGTGTTGGTACTTAGGCATGTATGCCGGTGTGTGTATACGAATGCCCGTATTTTGATACTTATCGAGCATCGGATTAGTGTGCTTGGATAGATTAATCTCGGGTGAGAGATTGTGGCACCTTGAGATTGGTAATCTCAATCGCATGATGTATTCTGAAGAATGATCGTGAAATTTGGTCGACTTCCTCTGATGAGGGATTGTTGTATTTTGGAGTAATGGTAGTTCTTTCTGAGTAATTTGATAGTGTCCCTGTGTTAGGATTGTTGAATCATGGGGTAAACGAGGGATGTTCAGGATTGGATCGGTTGGGTGTCGTTGTTGACACATGCGATGAGAATGCAATTGATTTTCTTGCATGTCTTTTTGGGAACTTGAGACCTTGTGGAGTTTCGATGGTGTGTTTGGACCAAGATGTGATTTCTTGGAACATACGGATATAGACATCTTTGAAGATGTGTTTTGTGTTGATCGGTGGCCGTGAGTTGCCGATCCGTGTTGCAAAGAGGTGCAACTACTCCTCTGATGGAGATGGATTTGGAAAGCGGAAACCTGGTGTTTAGGTACATTGTTGTGTATTGGTGGTTTCTTTGGTAACGGTGTATGTTTAACATCGTTGGCTAAGTCATAGAGATATCATTGAGACGATATCTATGTTGGAATCACGAATGATTCATTTGGTTAGCAGTTAGGGTTGACCGACTGCTTTTGGGTAGTTAGCGTCGGGGTATGCTGACGTTCTTTTGAGATGGTGATGATCTGGGAGATTTACTCCATTCCAGGTATTGGTGCGAGGTCGGTGTACTCGCGGTTGATGTGTCATTCATGATATGTTCATCATTTGACGATGTGGATCCGTTTGGATTGTGTGGCTTCGGTGATACATGGAGTACGCCTGTGCAAATTTCGAGGACGAAATTTTATTAGTGGGGGATGATTGTGATGCCCGGGAATTAATGGTGTTAATCCCGGTGTAGTAATGACCCTCAATGGATTTTAATTGTGGCAATTGTGAAATTAATTGCGGTGTTGGGACACCCGATGATGTTAAATCGGGTATTTGGGTTCGTCGGATCCAAAGTTGAGATTGTATTCTCATCGTGGTGAAAAACCTTGGAATTCAGTTTTTGGTGGTATCTGGGGTCCGGGGTACTTTGTATTGGGGCTAGTATTGAAAATTGAGATTGGAGAGATAAT
Source organism: Haberlea rhodopensis (assembly GCA_907163345.1). NCBI lineage: Eukaryota > Viridiplantae > Streptophyta > Magnoliopsida > Lamiales > Gesneriaceae > Haberlea > Haberlea rhodopensis. The sequence goes on along the minus strand of CAJQUN010000023.1, from coordinate 2,852,358 downwards.
TATTAAAAACAGATGATTTTTAATGAATCATGATGTATTTGTGGAGGAACTGGTATTTTGGAGCCTTGGTACTATATATACCAAGTGGACTCGGTGTTCTGGGATGACACAAATCATTTCCCCCTCTCTCCTCTCATCCACGCCTCTCTCTTTCTCCCCAAAACCCTCTTTTCTCCCTTTGGTAAAAATGGCTGGAAGCTTGGCCCGGGTGCTGGATTTCTCGAAGAAAAGTTGGTAATATCCTTCCCTTCGCCTTTATCTTCGATTTGATTGTAGAATTGTTGATTTTGGTTAGGATTTGAGTTGAGTATGGAATTTGGGAATTTTTGGTAAAAATCCAAAGTTATGTTTTTGGTGTTTTTATTGGTTTTAAATGGAGTATTGGAGGTGTTGAAGGTGTATGGGGTGTTGGTTTAGAGTTTGGGTGTGGCAAACACCATTAAAGCTCGAATTTTTGAAAACCCGCAGGTCGCGATCAATCGCGGCTTGGCGCCGATCGATCGCGACATGATACTGATTTTGGAGTGACGATGAACAGTCGCGGCGATCGATCTCGAAAAAATTGGCGATCGATCACGGGGGTCTTGGCGATCGATCGCGAGATCTGGCGATCGATCGCGGCATGTTTTTTTTCGGGCAGTAGGTTCTCGCGATCGATCGCGAGCAGGTGGCGATCGATCGCGGCCCTGTTTCCTTTGATTTTTTGAAATTTTGGAAAATGTCGGGATTTTGGAATCGAGGTTTAAATAGCCGATTTTCGGTGCAATGTCTGCATTCCATTTAGGAATGCTATACTTTTAAAATGGAATGGTTGGAGCCAAATTTTAATAAAAAATTGGAATACTCGATTTAGTATTTGGTTAACCTTTGAACGCATGAAATGGAATATTTTGGGTATTATGCATGCTTAGCTTGAGTCTTTTAAAATGGTTAATCTTCATGGATTGACGATAGGTTTGGAGGTTGTGAGCGTGCTTGGGCACGTGGTTGCATGATTGTATTTAATTGTGAATTATTTATGTGTTAGCACATAATTTAGCGGGTCGCGGGACTCAGTTAAGGTTTGGTTCGGACCACGGAACCATAAGGTACGTATAACGTACGGACATAGCCTTTCATATTATTGCAACTGTGAAATGCATGGTTATTTGTATTTGCAATAAATGGATATATATTGGGAATTATATGGTGGCTCTTTTGAGCGAGCAATGATTGGGTGATATCGTTGTTGAGCGAACATCGGTTATGACGCCGCCGTTGTTGAGCGTTCGTGAGATTACAATGTCGCTATTGTGGAGCGAGCGATGGAATAGAACTATGGAACTATTAGCGAGATATGTGGAATATCTGTAATCATTGTTTAATTATTTGATTTTATTGATTATGGTATCAGTATATGGGGAACGGATTTGTTAATCAATGTAATGATTAACTGGCTTTTGGGAATTTGATGGTTTCGATTATTATGAGAACAGAAACAGCACAGGGGATCCCGGATGAGGATGATGACATCCAGGGAGTGTCTTTTAATATTCATAGCCTTTACATTATGTAAATTATGAATTGTAATATTGTGCTTATTGGATTGGTGGTATTGGTATGCTCACCCCGCGTGGGGGCTGTCTCTGTTGGGGCAGGTGAATAGGTACATCAATGGCTTTGGAGTTGAGCTCGAGCTGTTCATTGGAGGTACTTCCAGGTCCGAGGTACCAGAGCTGGTATTGAGTATGATATCTATACATTAAATACACATATATTTATTCGATGCTTGCATGTGAGCACTATTACGTGTATATGGTTTGTGTAAAAAAGGCAAGGGCCTTTCTCTTTTAATGTATGTGTTGCATGCAATTAATTAGGAATTGCAAAATGAATTGAGAACATATTAGTGTATTACAAGGGTGCATGATATGTTAAATGGACTTGGTTGGGAAAAGCTGGATATTTAATGAAATGATGCAAGGAATTTTATAGATGATATTTTATGACATGGTTGCATGTAGTCTTTCCCCTGATAACATGATTGTATGCACTAATCATATGGGTTAATACACTAATAATGGGTTAAGGGCACAGGGTCCTTACAAAATTTTTTAAAGATATACATGCTAGGTCCCTCCAAGTGTTATTGATTGTGTTTGATGAAGAAAAATGCATGGTGTTGGCCGATTCATTGCATGAAACTTGTATAATATTGATATATTTTATCTCAATTAAAAATAAGGTGTTGTGATCCGGAACACCTTAATTCATATTCTCAACTTTTAATCACCCGGGTTTGCTTAATCGTTATCCGAATTAATTTATAACATGGCCTCACACTTGTGATCAGTATAAATCTCACATCGTTTACCATACAAGGTAATGCCTCCATATTTTCAATGCAAATACCACAATAGCAAGTTCCCGATCATGTGTAGGATAGTTCTTTTCATACTATTTCAATTGCCTAGAAGCATATGCAATAACTTTACCATTTTGCATTAATACACGTCCAACCCATTCTTCGAAGCATCATTGTACACTACAAAGCCTCCAGTATATGATGGAACCGAAAGGATATGAGCTGAAGTCAACCTCTTCTTTAGCTCTTGGAACATTGCTCACAAGCACCGGTCCATTTAAATGCCACACATTTTCTAGTTAATTGTGGCAAAGGAAAATCTATTTTGGAAAATCCTTCCACAAATCTACGATAGTATCCTGCTAGACTAAGAAATTCCGTACGTCTAAAGCATTTGTAGGTTGGGACCAATTATTATATTTATGACATGTCCCAAAAACACCACTCGCTCTAGCCAAAATTCATATTTAGCATTTATTTGTTTCTCTTTCAACACTTCTAACACCATTGTTAAATGTGTGGCATGCTCTTTCTTAGTTTTAGAGTAAATCAGGATATCATGAATAAATATAATTACAATAATAAATTTATCAAGGAAATCCTTAAATACCCGATTTATTAAGTCCATGAAAGCTGCTGGGATATTAGTCAGCCCAAATGGTATTACCAAAACTCATAATGTATGTATCTCATGCGAAATGCAGTCTTGGAGATGCCGTCCTTTTGATCTATAATAGATGATACCCACGCAACAAATCGATTTTAGAAAATACAGTAGCACCATGGAGCTGATCAAATATATTATCAATTCGGGGTAGTGGATACTTATTCTTGATTGGAACTTTATTTAATTCTCGATAATCTATATACGATCTCATTGTACCATCCATTTTACACACAAACAAAACTGGAGCACCCCATGGTGAGAAACTAGGTCTGATCAAACCTTTATCCAGTAAATCCTGCTATTGTATCTTCAGTTCTTTCAACTCAGTGGGTGCCATTTGGTATGGAGATTTAGAGATTGGAGATGTTCTGTTAGGATCGATTTCGGGGGTGGGTTGTCATTCCACACCCGAGTTCAACCAACTTGAGCTTCAATAGCTCGTGTTCTTGAAATAATTGCACCGAGAGATTATATCGAGTTCGATTACAAAACCGAGCGGAAGACACTCAACATAACCTGCTCTAAAACCGATTACTCATTTGAAAGGCATTTTAAAGATATGCAAGAAAGTATGTAAAAGCAGTAAGGTAAATAACACAAGCATTTTTTTCTGGAAGTTCGAAGCACAACGCTTCTACGTCTCCCCTTCTTCCATCTCATGGAAGGATACACTAGAAGACTTTGATTTATACAACTCTTTGTTCAAACCCGGTCCAGTTGGGCATTCCCCATCCAACTAGACTCCTAGCAACTCAAGTATGTATGTTCTTTAATGACTCACATACAAAGACCTCTCAATCGGTTGTGATGATTCATCAACCGTTACAATGGTATTCACTCTTCTATTAAGCTCTCAAATACAATGAATAAAGCGAATACAAAGGCACAAATGATTCCATAATGAATCTGATACAGCAAGGTAAGAGGTGCCAAAGGTTTGAGGAGTGCTCTTCATTTAGCAGCTTTTGTCTTTGAAGTTCCTCAATTGAATCCCAAGTGGGTTTGCTTTGGAAGGCTTGGATTGATCTTCAATCAGCTGTTATTGAGCTTCCAAATCATGTATATATAGCCCAAGTAATGATATATACGTTAGATACAGGAATATAATCGTTGGGACAATTTTGGTAAGCTTTCAAACATTGCAACGACCATATTCTGCTTCTGGGCTATTTTTGGAAGTCTGCTGGTATGGTCAATGGTCTGGTCAGCTGGTATGGTCAGCTGATCTGAGGTCTGCTAGTTCAGCATCAGCTGGCCTGAGGTCTGCTAGTACAGTATCAGCTGGCATGGGGTCTGCCGGTACAGCATCAGCGGCCTGGGGTCTGCCGGTACAGCATCAGCTGACAAGGTCTGCTGGTACAACATTCGCTGGCCTGGGTCTGCTGGTATAGCATCAGCTGGCCAAGGTCTGTTGGTACAACATCTGTTGGCATGGGGTCTGCTGGTACAGCAACAGCTGGCCTGGGGTCTGCTGGTATAGCATCAGCTGGCCAAGGTCTGCTGGTACAACATCTGCTAGCCTGGGGTCTGCTGGTAGAGCATCAGCTGGCCTGGGGTCTGCTGGTATAGCATCAGCTGGCCAAGGTCTGCTGGTACCCTGCTGCCCAACATCTGTTGTTCTGTTCTCTTGGTTATATCTCTTGATTTGTTGATTTCTGGGCAAAGTGATCTTCATGAAAGTTGTAGCCCTTTCTCTTAGCTTTCTATGGAATCAAGAATCACTCGATTTCGAGTTTGTATGAGAGAGTTATGCTCGAAATACAAGGCGATGGTCCTGCTGTATGTTTTCTGGATGCAGCAGCACATGGCGTGACTTGCAGAAGCTGTTTGGCCATCTTAACATCCGTTTCAGTCTTTCACTTACAAAGATGAATTGTGGATCTTTGTCTTAGCTTTCCAACCCATACTTAATCATCTCGTTTGGATAAGCGAGCTGAGAGTTATTGCCAATATACCACAGCTGCTACAATCTGTCCGCTGCTGTTTCAGCTTTATACCAGCAAGCTCTTGCATACATGTTTTTGTCATGTAAAACTTCGAATCTAGTCTGCTTGCCTGCAATATGACTTGTATATAATTGAGTTGGCTATCCAACCCCTTTAGAATCAGGTCGTTTCAATATCTGAGCTATGAGATATGATCAATATAGTCAGCAGCGCTCGGGGTCTACTGGATGCTGAATTCTCATTTCAGCAACCAAACTCAAGGCCATTTCTTAGCAGATCATCAAGATGTAAAATATCATCTATGAACTGCACACTTGATGAAATATGTTAGCAACACAATAACAAGTTTTGTTAACATCAAAACCAAGATTATTCGGGTTTCCAAAACCCAACAATCTCTTTGATGATCACAAAACTTGAATAAAAATATGAAAATTAAAGCACAATGTTGCATAACTAGAAAAAATCATATTTTTTAAATAACATATTTCTCCCCCATTTTGTATGAATCAAAAAGGAAGATAAATAAAATATACTCCCCCTCAAGAATTGAGATTAAACTCTCCCCCTTAATTTTAAAATGATTGAAAGTTTGACCAAGTGAGGGGCAAATGGGGTAGGCTAAACAAATTTTAAAAAAGTGATGCGTGTAAAACGTACCGCAAGTGTACGGTGTCAAGTTTTAGTAAGAATTTTAAAGTACGGATGTCGAACCCACAGGGATTGAAAATTAAGTTACACCAAGTACTGTAATTAGAATAGTCTCGACTTTATTTAGACAATCGATAATATTATTAAACTAATCTACTAACATAAAATTATAATAGCAATATGAATATTTAAGTGGAGAAAATCAATGAGAACGGATTCTAGAGGTTCGACTTCAATCAACCATCCACTATGTCGTGTTATTCTAATTTATTAACCATGAATCCTATGTTATCTATTACATCTACCGAGTGTTAAATAGAAATAATCATTCAACAATCATCTTGATGTGCCCACCTAAGATAAATTATTAAACAATTTCAATAGTACTAGATTCGTTCTATGGCTTCGTTGGAGTTATATGTCTCCCGACTATATAAACTTCCAACGATGTAAATTCCTACGGTCCTATTCAAAACCCCCTCTCCCGAGTGATAGATTCTAAATAATATGACGAATCAACTAGTGATCAATTAATTGAAACGCATTCAAATCAGGAATCACAAATAAACCAAACGAAAAACAAAAATATATTCAATCAATAATCAACGACACAGGTTCAAGTCAATATCCGTCTAACTCTAGAATAATAAATTAGTTCATGAATACATTAAATAAACACATAGACATGTTCTTAATCATCATAAACATAAAGGAAGAGATAATCAAACGAATTGGATGATGGCCCTCCGTCCCCGTTAGTCGCTGTCGTCTTCTCCGTCGTCAAAATCTCTACCCTTCAGTGTAAGCGCGCCGCCTCAATCGATCTCTCCCCTTTCACTAGCTCTCGGTGGCTCTTCTACGTATGTTCTCTATGTTTTTGCTCCGAGCCATCGTCGTTATTTTCTTCTTCTTCTTCAACCCTAGCTTCCTCTCTCCATTTTAATGTCTATGACTGAATGAATCCCTTGTGCCTTGGTAAATTCCTCTTTAAAATCCCGTGCATCAAACAAGGAAAGAAGCCCAAAATTTCCAAAATACTTGTGGCGTAATGACGCCTCCAAAGTGGCGTCTTTACGCCTGTCGATGTGTCAAAAAGTGTGGCTTCCCGCGTGACTGGCGTAATTATGCCTCCAAAGTGGCGTCTTTACGCCTGAATAAAAGTCCAAAGTCGTAGCTTAGGCGTAGTTAAGCCCAAATGAGGCGTAGTTACGCCTCATGAAATCTTTCAAAATATGATTTGTCGTGGCTTAGGCATCTTTACGCCTGATGCTTTGATGATAAGTGTAGATTTTTTACTTCAATTCATCCTTTCTTTCCGCCATTTGCACCCTTTTAGTCCGCAAAACATGTAATTACCTGGATTCCTGCAAAACAAAACAAAACAAAACCAAAAGCGTAATTCTGATCGAAAACTAGCACTAAACCATGCAAAATAAGAAGAAATATAAGTGTATAAAATACACCTATCAAACCCCCTAAACTTAAACTTTTGCTAGTCCCGAGCAAAATAGAAATGGAAAAAGACTAAGAAATAAAAGAGATAAAGAAAACACACGACTAACGCAAGTCATGAAATGTTATAATTGCAAATTGGCCTCGAAGATCAATTGTCTAAAAATTTTAAGTCAAGTATGCATATCAGTCTACTCAAGAATTCTCAAGTGTGTGTGTGATACCACTTCATTTAACCATTAAAGCAATATTTACTCACACAAATCAATAGGACTTTGCAAGGTGTATTGGTTCATTTGCATTGTTCATAAAAAGGAGTATAACTTTGACAAACAATGAACAATGCATAAAATCAAAGTAATGAGATGTGCGTGTGTGAATGTCAAAACCATATGCATTACAAGTGTTTCTCGAGTGTCCATAAGCTTTCTATTCGTAACCTTCTCCACTAGTATATTAGACGAATGTGGCTCGGTCAATAGGTCTTAATAGGCTTGTAACGTTAGGCTTTGGCTCATGGCTTCAATAAAAAGATCGGAATTTCAAAACAAGAGAGTAAGTTAAATATGACATTGTTGTGCACTATCATCTCAATTTTCAACTTCTCTTATTGACGATTCATCTTTTTTTTTTTTTCATTTTTTGGATTCACCCTCCTTTCTCATCCGCCTCACCATTCACCTCGTTATTTTTCTCATTCTTTCAATCACTTATTTCTTCACCTCTTCAACATTTTTCTATGCATCCATGCCCTTTTTTCATGATTATCCCCCTTCTATTTTTCAATTAGGAACATGGGGGATATTTGAAATTTTAAAGTGCAATATGGGTCTTACTCACTTGAGGGTAGGAAATAGTGTATAAGCTTTCAACAAGGTGGTCGATGTGGGATTTTGAAATGATGCGAATGGGGGTTATTATGTGCCTAAGCACATGCCATTCGATTTTCAATAAGCTCAAAAAGGGTAGCTAGGGATAAAATGATGTATTTTGGTGGCTTCAAAGGCTCAAACGAATCAAAAATTGCCTAAATCCTTCCTAAGCCACATAACATCTGTATTTCTCCTCAGAGGGTACTAAAGCAAGTTCTAGACTACTCTCAATTCACAAATAACTTATATGGTTTGACTAATTGTGCTCAAATTAGTATCTCAAAACCAAGGTGATATAAGAAACAAATTTGAATGAGATTATAAAATATATTGCAACAATTCAATCCTCATTCTTTTACATTTAAGCTCAAAGGGGCTACTATGGCAAATTTATAGCAATGAATAAAGGCCCAAAATATTATCAAGAATCGCCTATATCACATTTGTGTTCGTTGAAATCAACTTTAATTAGTCAAATGGTCATGGTTTCTAGTGCATGAATATGTAAGAAATCAAGAGCAAAGTGAACAAAAATTTTAAAATTTTCACAAATAAGCTCAATTCTTCATCATCGGCCTTCACAATTACTTCAAATCACGACTTATGACACAAAAGAAAAAAAAACGACTAAAATAGACACAAAACACAAAACACGTAGGAATCCAGAAAACAAACATCTTCAATGTTTAAACACAACACAAAACACATAGGAATCCAGAAAACAAACATCTTCAATGTTTAAACACCCCCCCCCCCCCCCAAACTTAAAATCGTGCATTGTCCTCAATGTACCATACAATGTATAAAATAAGGGACAACACACCTACCTGCGACGACGATCGTCAGTAATCGTCGTCCATCTCATGCTCATGGGTATGGTGAGAAGATGATGATAGGGACCTCCGCATCAGTATAGACCTGCAATGGGAAAAATAATGATCAGCGGCTCTGACTAAGACATGCTAATAAAAAATAAAATACTGAAATAAAAAAAAAACTAAAGTAAACTAAAAAGGATATAAGGCTTGGGTTGCCTCCCAAGAAGCGCTTTGTTTCAAGTCTTCAGCCAAACCATGCGAAGCAACCATCAAATAGCGGCTTTCGCCCATAGTAAGTATCATATGACACTACATATGGGTCTTGGTTGTGTATGCCCTCAAGCTTGGCAAGATACTGACAATTAACGCCCGTCGCTCCAACAACGTCCTTCAAAATTGATAAGCATGGGAGAAAGATTCTAAACTTGGCTTCATCTCGTGGAGATCATAATATGGTGAAGTTGGCATCGATGGGAAGAACTGATCCACATATGGCATATAGGACATCACCATCGATGAATGCTCCTCACTATTTTCAAAAATATGCTCATCTTCCAACGTCACGCTAGGCTCATCTTGACACGGGAATTCATCAGATAACTCTTCCACAGTAGGCTCAACCACTTGAAAATGCTCATATTCCCTTGAATCTTCCGCATGAGTAGGATCACTCTCCCAAACTTGGTTGGTTGAATGATCATCATCATGTGACCACACCTGATTTGTCACCCCTTGATTAGTATATCTCATCTCAACCTCTTTGCATCTCGCTAAAAATGTCTCTATCTGCTGCTCAATGCTACTTCTGGTGTGATTTTCAATCTTTTGTTCAGATGATGCCCCGAATTTGCGTAAAATATCCTCCAACTTGGAGACTTTATCAGAACTATACTCATCCTCTGCTTGATGCTTGAATGATTGGTGTGTAAAATGAGGGTAATGATGCTCTGGTGGATATTGGTGACTCCAACCCTGCAGTGAAGGATCACAATGCCACTGATAGTCGAAATTCGCCATATGGTTAAACAGGTGCACCCTGTCATCATCTCTACAATATATGGGACTACCAGTTGCCAAAGCTCCATTAAATACCCATTCTTGTGTGTCTGCATCCAATCCACTGTAGAAAGATTGAAGAGGAGCGTAGTTTGAAAAGTCGTGGTTGAATCTGTCCCAAGCTGCATAGAATGGTTCATACGGTTGTTGGGCAAAGTTTGTGGAAACTTGCTGATGAAACATCTCCAAGTACCTCACAAGAAAAACATCATAAAAAATTAAATTAAAACAAAAAATAAAATTCTAAATTAAAATCAAGACTACTTGGTAACAGTATCAGTAAACAAAATTAAATCAATCCCCGGCAACGGCGCCAAAATCTTGATGCGTGTAAAACGTACCGCAAGTGTACGGTGTCAAGTTTTAGTATAGGAATTTGAAAGTACGGATGTCGAACCCACAGGGATTGAAAATTAAGTTACACCAAGTACTGTAATTAGAATAGTCTCGACTTTATTTAGACAATCGATAGCAATATTATTAAACTAATCTACTAACATAAAATAATATTAGCAATATGAATATTTAAGTGGAGAAAATCAATGAGAACGGATTCTAGAGGTTCGACTTCACTCAACCATCCACTATGTCGTGTTCTTCTAATTTATTAACCACGAATCCTATGTTATCTATTACCTCTCCCGAGTGTTAAATAGAAATAATCATTCAACAATCATCTTGATGTGCCCACCTAAGATAAATTATTAAACAATTTCAAAGTACTAGATTCGTTCTATGGCTTCGTTGGAGTTATATGTCTCCCGACTATATAAACTTCCAACGATGTAAATTTCTACGGTCCTATTCAAAACCCCCTCTCCCGAGTGATAGATTCTAAATAATATGACGAATCAACTAGTGATCAATTAATTGAAACGCATTCAAATCAGGAATCACAAATAAACCAAACGAAAAACAAAAATATATTCAATCAATAATCAACGACACAGGTTCAAGTCAATATCCGTCTAACTCTAGAATAATAAATTAGTTCATGAATACATTAAATAAAAACATTGACATGTTCTTAATCATCATAAACATAAAGGAAGAGATAATCAAACGAATTGGATGATGGCCCTCCATCCCCGTTAGTCGCCGTCATCTTCTCCGTCGTCAAAATCTCTACCCTTCAGTGTAAGCACGCCGCCTCAATCGATCTCTCCCCTCTCACTAGCTCTCGGTCGCTCTTCTACGTATGTTCTCTACGTTTTTGCTCCGAGCCGTCGTCGTTATTTTCTTCTTCTTCTTCAACCCTAGCCTCATCTCTCCCTTTTAATGTCTATGACTGAATGAATCCCTTGTGCCTTGGTAAATTCCTCTTTAAAATCTCGTGCATCAAACAAGGAAAGAAGCCCAAAATTTCCAAAATACTTGTGGCGTAATGACGCCTCCAAAGTGGCATCTTTACGCCTGTCGATGTGTCAAAAAGTGTGGCTTCCCACGTGACTGGCGTAATTACGCCTCCAAAGTGGCGTCTTTACGCCTGAATAAAAGTCCAAAGCCGTAGCTTAGGCATAGTTACGCCCAAATGAGGCGTAGTTACACCTCATGAAATCTTTCAAAATATGATTTGTCGTGGCTTAGGCGTCTTTACGCCTGAATCAGGCGTAATTACGCCTGATGCTTTGATGATAAGCGTAGATTTTTTACTTCAATTCATCCTTTCTTTCCGCCATTTTCACCCTTTTAGTCCACAAAACATGTAATTACCTGGATTCCTGCAAAACAAAACAAAACAAAACCAAAAGCGTAATTCTGATCGAAACTAGCACTAAACCATGCAAAATAAGAAGAAATATAAGTGTACAAAATGCACTTATCAAAAAGCGATGCACATTAATTTTTGAACAAAAATAACATCTTTTGATGATGAATGAAGCATACTTGGCAACAAATTTGAATTTCTTGACAAAACTCAACAGTGTCAATTTCATCTTTCCGCGGTGGCAGCACACTTAGTCCAATTTTGCAGAATAAACTGTATCTCCTCGTGAAGAATTTGGCTGCAAGACCTATACCGTTGCGATCCTCTATGCATCTAGTCTGCAACGCAAAAAAAGGTTTGTCATTTGGACTCCGAACAAGAAGTTATGCCAATATTCCCAAAGTCGCTACAAGCTGCCAGAAAAACTGAATACTTCAAAAATTGTTAGAAAACAATTTCAAAATAAAAAATTTTAAACTTAAAATGAGTTTAGAACATATTGAACGAAAATTTGAACATTTAAAATAGAATTTAAAATTATTTTCTTGCAAAATGAATGCAATGAAATTGATTTTTCTGCTAAAAATTTTCATACACCAAGTTTTAGATTATGCTATGAAAATAATTTCATGCTCATGAGAAAGTTTTCTTTAAAGATTTCCGTCTAAAATCGGTTAAAATGCTTTCCAAGAACAACAAGGCTCTGATGCCACTTGTTAGGATCAATTTCGGGGTGGGTTGTCATTCCACACCCGAGTTCAACCAACTTGAGCTTCAATAGCTCGTGTTCTTGAAATAATTGCACCGAGAGATTATATCGAGTTCGGTTACAAAACCGAGTGGAAGACACTCGATATAACCCTCTCTAAAACCGATTACTCATTTGAAAGGTATTTTAAAGATATGCAAGAAAGTATGTAAAAGCAGTAAGGTAAATAACACAAGCGTTTGTTTCTAGAAGTTCGAAGCACAACGCTTCTACGTCTCCCCATCTTCCATCTCATGGAAAGATACACTAGAAGACTTTGATTTATACAACTCTTTGTACAAACCCGGTCCAGTTGGGCATTCCCCATCCAACTAGAACTCCTAGCAACTCAACTATGTATGTTCTTTAATGTCTCACATACAAAGACCTCTCAATCGGTTGTGATGAATCATCAACCGTTACAATGGTATTCACTCTTCTATTAAGCTCTCAAATACAATGAATAGAGTGAATACAAAGGCACAAATGATTCCATAATGAATCTGATACAGCAAGGTAAGAGGTGCCAAAGGTTTGAGGAGTTCTCTTCATTTAGCAGCTTTTGTCTTTGAAGTTCCTCAATTGAATCCCAAGTGGGTTTGCTTTGGAAGGCTTGGATTGATCTTCAATCAGCTGTTATTGAGCTTCCAAATCATGTATATATAGCCCAAGTAATGATATATACGTTAGATACAAGAATATAATCGTTGGGATAATTTTGGTAAGCTTTCAAACATTGCAACGGTCATATTCTGCTTCTGGGCTATTTTTGGAAGTTTGCTGGTCTGGTCAGCTGGTATGGTCAATGGTCTGGTCAGCTGGTATGGTCAGCTGGTCTGAGGTCTGCTGGTTCAGCATCAGCTGGTACAGCATCAGCTGGCCTGGGGTCTGCTAGTGTAGAATCAGCTGGCCAAGGTCTGCTGGTACAACATCCGTTGGCCTGGGGTCTGCTGGTATAGCATCAGCTGGCCAAGGTCTGCTGGTACAACATCCGCTGGCCTGGGGTCTGCTGGTACAGCATCAGCTGGCCTGGGGTCTGCTGGTATAGCATCAGCTGGCCAAGGTCTGCTGGTAAAACATCCACTAGCCTGAGGTCTGCTGGTACAGCATCAGCTGGCGTGGGGTCTGCTGGTGCAGCATCAGCTAGCCTGGGGTCTGCTGGTATAGCATCAGCTGGCCAAGGTCTGCTGGTACCCTGCTGCCCAACATCTGTTGTTCGGTTCTCTTGGTTATATCTCTTGATTCGTTGATTTCTGGGCAAAGTGATCTTCATTAAAGTTGTAGTCATTTCTCTTAGCTTTCTATGGAATCAAGAATCGCTCAATTTCGAGTTTGTATGAGAGAGTTATTCTCGAAATACGAGGCGATGGTCCTGGTGTATGTTTGCTGGATGCAGCAGCATATGACGTGACTTGCAGAAGCGTTTTGGCCTTCTTAACGTCCGGTTCAGTCTTTCACTTACAAAGATGACTTGTAGATCTTTGTCTTAGCTTTCCAACCCATACTTAATCATCTCGTTTCAATAAGCGAGCTGAGAGTTATGACCGATATACCACAGCTGCTACAATTTGTCCGCTGCTGTTTCAGCTTTATACCAGCAAGCTCTTGCATACATGTTTTCGTCATGTAAAACTTCGAATCTAGTCTTCTGGCCTGAAATACGACTTGTAGATAATTGAGTTGGCTATCAAACCCTTTTAGAATCAGGTCGTTTCCATATCTGAGCTATGAGATATGATCAATATAGTCAGCAGCGCTCAGGGTCTACTGGATGCTGAATTCTCATTTCAGCAACCAAACTCAAGGCCATTTCTTAGCAGATCATCAAGATGTAAAATATCATCTATGAACTGCACACTTGATGAAATATGTTAGCAACACAATAACAAGTTTTGTTAACATCAAAACCAAGATTATTCGGGTTTCCAAAACCCAACATGTTCATAGATTCAGGTCCGTAACAAAGTCTATATCACGGTCTGGTGGTAGCCCAGGAAGTTCATCAGGAAATACTTCCGAATATTCTTGAACCACTGGCACTTCACTAAGAGTTCGAAGATGTTGCTTCTCAAGATTCATAACACTTATTAAATATCCCTTACAACCACTATCCAACAACCATTATTCTTTCATTGCTGATATTACTGAAAATTTAAAGCTTTTTACTATTTTAACAAAAGTGAAAGACTTCTCTAGGGGATTGAAATGTTACTGTCTTTTTCTTACAATTAATGGTAGCACCATACTTTGACGACCAATCCATATCCAAAATGATATCATACTCATTCATGGTCAATATAATGAAATGAGCAAAGAGTTCTCTATTTTCAATAGGGATAACACAGGCTTTTAAAATCATGTTTGTTTGTTTTGAGTTTCCAGAGGCGAATGGCATAGTATATTATCTCATTATCAGGAATTCTGCCTAGACTTTTCATATACTCATTGGATATAAATGAATGAGTAGCTCCAGAATCGAATAATATAACAGCTGGAACACCAAAAATATAAAGGTTAACTGGTACAACTAAGGGATTCACCTCCGCATCTTCTCTGGTCATTGTGAATACTCTAGCTGGAACATTTTGTTGTCTTGGTGGAATACGATTGTTTGAGCATGCTTTAGATATATGTCCAACATGTCCACATTAATAACACATCATAGTCTCTGTTGGACATATTCCAGTATGCTGGTTACCACATCTAGGACAATGAGCCTGTGACATCGGTGTTTTGTTCTGCTCATTTCTTTGACACTTTTTGGTCTCCTTGTTGTTGTCCTGGCTTTGGTTGGAATTGAGATTGTTGGCATTGTGGTTGAAAATGTCTTTGCTTTCCACATGTTATCCATCTTTGCCCTTTTTCTTGTTGAAATCGTCGTTGAGCCTCATGAGCATGCTCAATTTCAGTTCCGCCTGTTCAACAACTAACGCTCTCTCAGCGATCTGGGAAAATGTTACCCCTTGGATTCCAGCCATATTCACATCTCTGTAAAGCTTTGGCCTCAGACCTTCTATAAATCTTTCAACTTTCAAGGCATCAGTGTTGACCATGTGTACGACCAATATGGAAAGCTCTTCAAATTACGGATATAATCTGGAACATTCATAAATATGTGTCTCAAATGAATAAATTCATTCATCTCCATAATACAACACGGAGCAATGAAGTATTTATTGCGAACTAATTTTTTAAATCTCTCCCATGGCATGTTAGTGATGTCTTCTATACTCTTCATTGTATCCCACCAATGTCCATCACTCCCTCGGAACATGAAAGAAGCACACATCACCTTCTCTTCTATGGAACCCAGCTACACGAGAACAAGTTCTCAATGGTTCTCAACCAGCGGTTGTGAGATCCGAAGCATCTTCAAATGTCGTGGGACCCATTTTTCTGAACCTTGCACCAACTATCTCAACATGTTTTGCTCGAGCATGTGGTTGTGATGGCTCACCCATGTCTCTTTGTTGGACAAGTTCATGAATTTGTTGTGACTATCATTCAACCAGTTCTGTAAGCCGATTAATGATTGCATTTTGATCATTATTTGGCCTAGATGTCTCATCCCCATAACGGCTTCCACTATTTGTTCTTATCATTCTTGCAATATTAACATGCAATACTGTTAATAAAAAAGAAAGTAACACATTAAAAATAAAACAAATTCAGGATACATATAAAGCATGACAAAATAAAATAAAACTTATTGGCATTACAGTGCTCCACAAGTTCTGAGCTCATGTATATGGGCAGTTTACAGAACCACAACATTGACCGCTATATATATATATATATATATATATATATATATATATATATATATATATATATATATATATATATATATTTATTTATTTATTTATTTATTTATTTATTTATTTATTTTGGCGGCATGTCCTCTATTTATATAACATCCGAAAACATGATAACAACCTCAATATATATACAACTCCATATCACCAAAAACATTATCATTTATGTGAGTCACAACCACACTATTTACATACCAATTTTTTTCAAAGTAAAAATCTCAACAAATAGTTCTTCAGGTAAAAGCCGAAATTTAACAAAACAATATAACAAAAACCCCAGCAATTTTAAAAGATAAATATGCAGACTAAAAAATCAAAATAAGATAATTCAAAACCCAACAGGTCATCATCCATGTATGACGGATCTCAAAAACCCGTATGAGCTCATCACCTTGCCTAGTAAGTCCGAGTCTCATATATCTTCATGCTCACCTACAATGCATGAACTATGTGGGCTAATGCCCAGTAAATAAAAAACATGCATGCTAGGAAAATGATATGAGACATCAGCAAAACATTTGTACTCAAATGCATACTCAAAAATACATTATGTTTTGAAATTCATATTTTTCATGGGCCCTTGACCCAACTATTATGCTCCAGAACAGAGCTATGAAGAATATCAATAGGCACATAGCCAATATAGATGATTGAGATAGTCGGATGGCCCATCCTCTCGTGACCCCAGAGGCACATCACCGAACAACCCCTGCGGTCACCCGAGAATTACCCCACCTGCGGCATCAATCAAAGGAAGAGTACATGCAAGTGGACCACTCCCCCGTGATTACGAGGGTTGACCGCTTTTATTTTAAACAGAAAATTCTCAGTGTAGCGATTCTACCGCAAGTGCACGGTTGTCAAGTTTTAGTATAGTTAAATGAAAGTACGGGTTGTCGAATCCACAGGGACTAACGTATAAGTACCAAATAAAACTAGTAAAATTATATTTAGCCTACGATTAAAAAGGGTATATTAACTACTGCAAATTTATAACTAAAGGACTTAAATAAAATAAGAATAAATACAATGAATGGTTTCCGGATATGCAAAGGAATTCCGCTAAAGAAATTTATCTCGCTCTTCGTTCAACTATGTTATCTTTAAAGATTTGTTTGAATACGCAATTAACAAACAATTGATTCTTAAGGTGAAAGACTCTATCGAGCTGTAAAGAAACTAATATCAAATTAGAACAAGTAACTCTCGTTCACTTATTTACTAATCCGATATTGCATAAATCTTCAAAATCTCGTTACTCTAAATCTCTCGATTCAAAGGGCTCACGTATGTGATTTTATCTCTCGATCTCAATCTTAAACATACATCATGAATTAATGTAGCGTATTATAATGTTATCTCTCGATCTCGGTTATAACTCACAGAATTAAATCAAAGTTAGCTAGGCTTTGATCTTAATAAGCATTTAATTCATGAACACTAAGTAATCAATTCACTCTAACATAATCGAATCAATAAATGAAACACAATTATACTTGAACTCGATAAAATAAACTCAATTTAATTCAAAACAAATCAATAAGATGTTAAATTGTTTCTCAACCTCAAAAATATCCAAAGAAAATTGTAAATCAAATCAATCCGAGTTTAGAAATACGATAAATGTTGGAATGAATCCGTGCATTTTACCATAATCTCTTCTCTTGCTCCTTCCTTGCACTCCGGAAATGGCTCGCTCAAGCTTGGATGAAGAACGGAGGAAGATGGCTTCTCCTCCTTCTTGTCGGCGGCGGCTCTAGGGTTTGTGAGTGATAAAAATCGGCTCTCAACCCTCTCTAATCTGATATCCTATGGTATGTAAGGGATTCCCCATTTAAACCATCGAAAATCACGTTAAAAATGGAAAATAAGATCTTCAGCAAATCGCGTCTCGATCGATCGAAAATATGTTTCGATCGATCGGTGCACTGTTCACTTCAGCCTTTAAAAGTTTCTGCCTCGCTCGATCGATCAAGATTTTCATTCCGATTGATCGGCCCTTTGATAAAAATGGTGCTGAACTCTCTGCCCGGCTCGATCGATCGAGAAATAATCTCGATCGATCGAAAATCTGAAAATCTAATTTCTTCATTTTTTTCTCTTTTTCGCCTCGATTTCACCCGTTTTCTTCAGTTTAGCTCATTTCTTCCATTTCCAACCTATTTTCCTGAAACAAGCAAATAAACACCAAAAAGCGTAATTTCATCCAGAAAAAAGTACTAAAAATGGTAAGAAATTACAGCTAAAAACACTTAAAATCTAAGCCTATCAACTCCCCCAAACTTAGACTTGATCGTCCTCGAGCAAGCAATAAGCTCAAAAAGTAGAGTCAAACTTAATACTTTGAATGAATCATCTTTACAACTCAGGTAAAAGCTCAGCAATCCTACTTACACATCAATAAGAGTCATTCAAAGTTCAACAGGAAGCGCTTTCTCCTAAGCTAAACAATGCATCGCAACATCGGAACGTGTGTGTGTGCTATTGTCAAACATGAGTTCTATACATATCTTTTAAGATCAAAATGTGCCATAAAAACTCAAAGTCAAGATTACTTTGAATTATTCTACAAATCTACTATCCAACACTTCTCCACTAATATAATTATTCCCTAGACTTGGATTAGAAGGTCTTTAAAAGCTTATAGCGTTAGGCCTTTTGGTGTCGGCTCCAAAGAAAAGGTAGGATAAATGCAAAGAAGAGAGTATAATAGAATCAGTTCAAAAATTTGTTCGCACAATAATGAGCTTCTCTTCAACTTTTTTCTAGCATTGGCCACTTTGGGTCTTATTTGAATGTTTTCATTTTTTCAAGGCTGTTCTCTACATCTTTTCTTTGCTCATTCTTTTGTTCATTTTTGTTTTTTTTTCACAATGAACTTATCTACATATAACAATTCAGTGCAATGAATGAGATTCATTATACTCCCTTAGGGACGGATAAAACTTTTCATTTAGGCTCAATCCAAGGTATGTATAATGAGTTAGCCAAAAAATGTCGAATGAGGGTCTAATTATATGCAATGCATATACCATTCTTTTTCAATAAGGCTCAAGAGGGGACACTAAGGAATGATGTAAACAAAGTAAGCTTGAAAGGCACAAACGATCCAAAGATCGCCTAAATCATCTCCAAGTCAAGCTCCTAATTATAAAATTTCGCCTCAAAGTGCTTTCAAATAAATTGTAGAGTTTTCTAAGATGCTCAAGACTAATCATAGTTAACACAAGTTTTCACTTTGTTCAATACATACTTCACTCAATCATGACTCAAAACGTGCTCAAACTATTCCTCAATTTTGACATAAGCTCAACAAATGATATATACAAACAAGTTCAACATTTTCATGACTCATATCTAGATGGAGATTAATTTCATCATGTATTACCGTTGCAAATCCAACTCATCATTTCTCAAGTTTTGACTCATTTTTTTAAAACAATTTTGTTGGTAGTGCTCAAGGATGAATTAGTCTCATAAACGTGCAGTAATGCAAGAAAAGAACAAGACAACAGCAGAAACCAGTAAACACCCCCCCAAACTTAAATCAAGCATTGTCCTCAATGTTTAAAAGAATCAAAAGGGAAAAAGTAAACTCCCCTGATCAAGACGCTTGCATGAGGGTTGAGGAAAATTTGCTTTGAAAGTTCCACTGTTGTAAGGGTTCATCGCTCCAACTGAGTACGCTTGGGTTGCCTCCCAAGAAGCGCTGATTTTTGGTCTTCGGCTTGACCATCAGAAGCAACCATCAAAGAGCGGCTGCCGCCCATAGTAAGTATCGTATAATACCACTAATGGGTCTTCATTCAATATGCCCTCAAGATTGGCAAGATTGTAGCAGTGTAAGCTCGTCGCTCCAACAACATTCTTGAATTGGTAGGCATAGGAGAATGATTCTCGACTTGGCTTCATATGGAAGATGTATTGCGGTGAAGTTGGCATCGACGGAAAATATGGATCCACGTATGGCATAGAACATGTCTCCATTGATGGGCTTAAATCGGAATCTTCGAAAGTTTCTTCCTTCTCCAACATCACATTCGACTCATCTTCACATGGGAACTCCTCGGATAACATCTCTGAAGTAAGCTCAATCTCTTGAAGAGGCTCACGTTCCCTCGACTCTTCCATACTAGTTGGATCACTCCCCCAAACTTGGTTGGTTGAGTGATCGTCATCATATAACCAAACTCGATCCGTCGCCTCTTGATTTGTAGCCCTCGTCTCTTCCTCTTGGCAGCTAGTTGAAATTGTTTCCAGGAGGACTGCCATTTGCTGCTCCAGGTGACGCATAGAGTTGGTTTGGCACTCCAAACTGTTCTCAGTTGATGCCAAGAATCTTACTAAGGTATCCTCTAACTGAGTTGTGCCATTTGCAGAACTTTCTCTCCTCTCTTCGCGAT
The DNA here is from genome assembly GCA_907163345.1 of Haberlea rhodopensis. Lineage (NCBI taxonomy): Eukaryota > Viridiplantae > Streptophyta > Magnoliopsida > Lamiales > Gesneriaceae > Haberlea > Haberlea rhodopensis. Next base: position 2,831,878 of record CAJQUN010000023.1, on the reverse strand, counting down.
GTTCAAATGGTTGTGGCGTATCAATAGGGTATTGAAGCTCCGGTGGGTATTGGTGACTCCAACCTTGTAGTGAAGGATCACAATGCCAGTGATGATCGAAGTCCGTCATATCATTGAACAGGTGCACCACACTGTTATCATCTCTATCAACCAGGGGACTCCCAGTCACCAGTGCTCCGCTCAATACCCATTCTCGTGTGTGTGCATCCAACCCGTTGAAGAAATATTGCAAGAGAGTATAGTTCGAAAAATTGTGATACCGGAATGTGTTGGTCAATTCATTGAATCTCTCCCAAACAGCGTAGAACGGTTCGAAACGTTGTTGTGAAAGCTTGCTGATGTAGCATCTCCAAGTACCTCACAAGACAAACAAAACAAAAACAAAAATAAATTTATTAATATTTTTTTTGAATGAAATAATAAAAAAAAATTGGCTAAATTACAATTAACTAATCTCGTATGATATTATACAAATTAGTCCCCGGCAACGGCGCCAAAAACTTCGCCGCTTTTATTTTTAAACAGAAAATTCTCAGTGTAGCGATTCTACCGCAAGTGCACGGTTGTCAAGTTTTAGTATAGTTAAATGAAAGTACGGGTTGTCGAATCCACATGGACTAACGTATAAGTATCAAATAAAACTAGTAAAATTATATTTAGCCTACGATTAAAAAGGGTATATTAACTACTGCATATTTATAACTAAAGGACTTAAATAAAATAAGAATAAATACAATTAATGGTTTCCGGATATGCAAAGGAATTCCGCTCGAGAAATTTATCTCGCTCTTCGTTCAACTATGTTATCTTTAAAGATTCGTTTGAATAGGCAATTAACAAACAATTGATTCTTAAGGTGAAAGGTTTTCGTTATTATTCAGTACACTCTCTCGAGCTGTAAAGAAACTAATATCAAATTAGAATAAGTAACTCTCGTTCACTTATTTACTAATCCGATATTGCATAAATCTTCAAAACCTCGTTACTCTAAATCTCTCGATTCAAAGGGCTCACGTATGTGATTTTATCTCTCGATCTCAATCTTAAACATACATCATGAATTAATGTAGCGTATTATAACGTTATCTCGCGATCTCGGTTATAACTCACAGAATTAAATCAAAGTTAGCTAGGCTTTGATCTTAATAAGCATTTAATTCATGAACACTAAGTAATCAATTCACTCTAACACAATCGAATCAATAAATGAAACACAATTATACTTGAACTCGATAAAATAAACTCAATTTAATTCAAAACAAATCAATAAGATGTTAAATTGTTTCTCAACCTCAAAAACATCCAAAGAAAATTGTAAATCAAATAAATTCGAGTTTAGAAATACGATAAATGCTGGAATGAATCCGTGCGTTGCACCGTAATCTCTTATCTTGCTCCTTCCTTGCACTCCGGAAATGGCTCGCTCAAGCTTGGATGAAGAACGGAGGAAGATGGCTTCTCCTCCTTCTTGTCGGCGGCGGCTCTAGGGTTTGTGGGTGATAAAAATCGGCTCTCAACCCTCTCTAATCTGATATCCTATGGTATGGAAGGGATTCCCCATTTAAACCACCAAAAATTAGGTTAAAAATGGAAAATAAGATCTTCAGCAAATCGCGTCTCGATCGATCGAAAATATGTTTCGATCGATCGGTGCACTGTTCACTTCAGCCTTTAAAAGTTTCTGCCTCGCACGATCGATCGAGATTTTCATTCCGATCGATCGGCCCTTCGATAAAAATGGTGCTGAACTCTCTGCCCGGCTCGATCGATCGAGAAATAATCTCGATCGATCGAAAATCTGAAAATCTAATTTCTTCATTTTTTTCTCTTTTTCGCCTCGATTTCACCCGTTTTCTTCAGTTTAGCTCATTTCTTCCATTTCCAACCTATTTTCCTGAAACAAGCAAATAAACACCAAAAAGCGTAATTTCATCCAGGAAAAAAGTATTAAAAATGGTAAGAAATTACAGCTCAAAACACTTAAAATCTAAGCCTATCAAGGGTCACACCCGAACAACCCTTTTAATCCTTTGAGGAGTATCTAACCGCCGTACTCAATATATCATATAAGTATTTCTTGCAAACCTCGATGCCATAGCAATGGCTTACAAAATAGTTTTTTTTCTCAAAATAATGACGTGCATGTCAAACATCAAATATACTCGTATATTAAGCATACACGTGCAAATGCAAATGAATAACTAATGAAATAAAACAACAGTTATTAATTTCCACATCAATTAAACATTGTATACATCAAATAATACATAAGATACTTGATTGCACATTTACTCAAGCACCAACATCACAAATATATAACAAGAAATGCTATGTCAATGCATTGTAGTTGCAATGGATTTTTACTTAACTTTCACTAGCTGATGTTGCTCGATTCCTAGATAGCGTATGATGGTAATTGAACACTGGTGTCACCTTGGCACACCAAATATCGGTCTAAGCCCCTTAGACATTATATAGTGTGTGTGCGCGTGCGTGTGTATATATGTGTGTGTGTGTGGCAAAGTTCATCAACCCCGTGTAAAATTCGAAATAAGCACAAAACACACTGTGTAATGAAATTAACGTTTCGATCCATATATTTTTAATTAATGTTTAAACCCATGTATTTTAAAAATAAGCTAAAGAACCACGTGTTTGTGAAACATAAGTTTAAACACGTGTATTTTTAGAAATAATCGTAAACAACCTCGATCATGTAATTGTAAATTCGTATGCTCTAAATGTATCTGATAATGTGTACTTCGTATTTTATTCATTTATTAATTTTTTATATTTAATTTAAATGATCCGAAATTTCTTTTTTAATTGAAAAAGGTAACTATCTCGTGTCATTTTATTATTCAATGTTTACTACAATTGCCCATTTGCATTTCATACGGACCCCATTCGCGTGCGGTTCATTCATAGTAATAATAATCAAACAAATAAAATTAAATATCAAAAAATAAATAAAAGAATAGAATGTGAAATACATATTATCGAATGCATTTAAAGTATATGAATTTATAACTACAGAATCGAGATGATGTAAGCTTATGCTTATAAAACGTGTTTAAATTGGGATAAGTCCTGATTTAGTCCAAGTTGTTTTAACCCATTTTCGGATTTAGTCCCAAATATTTTTTGGGTGCGAGAATGGTCCTAGATGTTTCCATTTTTTTCCCTAAATCAGTCATCCGTCCTCGTTTCTTCTTCGTTCGAACGACTTGAGGCTTTCGACGGTGCTTGGACAGGATCCACTGGTAATTGAGGCTCTTGCTGGTGCTAGACGGATTCTTGCCTCTTCGAGGTGCTTGGGCAGGTAATTATGGTTTTTTTTTTTTTTGAGATTATGTTAGGTAATACATCATTTGTGGTCATGAATACACCACCCAAATATATACAAGAATGCGCATGGATGGTTGATGTAACCGTGATGTGTATACAAGTTGCATGAGGAAATGCCCATTTGAATTTGGTGCTAAATTTTGTTATTGATTAATAGCATCTACATTATTGTTTAATAAAAGCAACAAGAAGAAAATTGAGTGGCCTGAGGGATAAAAACTGATGGGCTCGAGGATTATTATCATTTGCCAAATTGAATGTTTGTATATTCCAATTTCTTCCATCAATTTACTGTGAGAGCTCATGTAAACAATGATTTCAATTTGTGATAATGTTAATTCTCCATGGAACTTCTCTTTCACAACCATAGTGAACTTAGCAAAAATCAGAATCTGGACAGGAGCTTTGTTCTTCACTTCTTTGCTCTGTTTTTTGTATTAATTCAGTCAGACCATTTCAATCAACCATTTGCTTATTGAGCACAAAGTTTTAAATTGTTAAAATCTTTTCTTTCCTCGCTTGTTTTAGAATTTAGCTTGTATTTTTATTTTTTTCCATTGCCCGCAAAAAAATAATGTTGGACTGTGTTCCATGAAAATCTTTAGTTGTTTATTGTTTTGCTAAATGTAGTTGACATATATTACACCAAATGTGTATTATGATACCTTCCACTAAGTTGTCCTTTTGTTTGCAGAGGCCTTTGTATTGTGGCACCCTTCACTGGTGGGATCCGGAGATGTGAGTCAGGTCTAAACAAATAATTCTGGATTGTTAGAAAAAATTTTATTTTATAGAATAAAAATCATTAAATATGTTCTACAATTGGTGTTCATTTGACGTATCGAATGAAGAAAAATTTCTAGTAAGGTGGGATAGATAAGGTTTAGTCCTCTAATTAAGTCAAAATTTGGTCTTATTCTGGTAAATAGGGTTTTCTGCTCATTTAGTTTGATTTTCGTCGGAGTATTGATATATACCGGACACTGCTTACATGTCGTCTGAAATTTAGAACTCTTGCTAAAATCGGACTAGATGAAAATAATCGATTTCTTGTATTAAGATCAAATTTTGATCAATTAGAGGACCAAAAGCCTATATAGACCAACTTTCATAACCAATTTTTTTGAATTTCCTTACCAAATGATTACAAAAGAATTATATATTTATTATGTTTGACAAATATTCATAATATATTTTCAACATGTAATTAAATATGAAACAAAAAATTCAGACTAGAGATGTGAGACGTGTAATTGATTATTATTTAACTAAAGTAAGAATTAAAATGGGAACTGCTTGCATGTGAGATATCAAATTGTGGTACAATTCTTTAATGGCTCGTTAATTAGATTTCCACAGCTCAAATTATTGTCCCACGACTGATTAATTTGGCGGCATGTGGTCATTTGCATGATATAGATTTATGTCATTCAATGTATTTTTAATTTTTTTCCTTAGATTATAGCCACCATTGTATGTCCGTACACTATCTTTGTCATTATCTCTTTAATGCATTCTTATAGCTAATCTAGCTAGGGATCTTAATGCTCATTTTGAATTATGGACATACATAAAATATTAGTGAGTTATTATTTCTTGATAATTGAGGTGATAAAAATATCTCTTCATCAATCAGGTCAGATGGAGATACTTGTGGGGGCATAACAACAACTAAGCATTTAATATTAATGGATTGGGGTAGGCAATGTGAACCATAGAAAGAATCACTTCAGGCCATGCGCATGCGTCAGTCTTTTCCAAGAGCTTATTTCGGTAAGAATATATGAAGATTTTTTTGTACCTTTATTTATTTATTTTTTTTTGCTAAAAGGGAATATTTATTGAGAAAATAGAAAAGGGGACTATGCTATGAACTCTCAAAACAAAAGGTACTAAGTAAATGAAAGGAGTTCAAAAGTGTAGAAACACCAAAGGACATCCTATTCTATTTAATCTGCAAAGACCATGAAAATGATCATCAAATAACTTTTCGAAAATAAGTGTTACCATCTCTTCTCGATACCAACTTGCACTTTCTTTTAGAGAAGTAGGACATTGCCCATCGGAAATTCCAAGATGGTATAAGTCATAGTAAAGATGTGATCGAACTCCCAAGCTGTGTGGTTTGATTTAATAATCAAGTTGGAGACTGTAGAAATCGTTTCATGCTAGAGGGGAAAATAATATGTTGCTGATACAGATCCATGGAATTTTTCTTTCCCCAACCATACTGAAAAATGAGAATCTGGATACATCTGATGCGAGAATATGTTGCTGATGTTCAAGATACATCTGATGTGATCTTTTTGTGCATCTCTTTGTATTTATATATTTGATTAAGTCACAGAATGTTGTGTTGAATAGTGGTATAATTCTACTGACTTTAAAGGGGCATATGGCCTAAACTTAATGAAACAATAAACAGAAAATGTAGACTATCCTAAAATAGAAGATTACAATAGCAATTGAGAAATTAACGAAAAAGGGATAAATACAAAATCAATGCTGGAGAGATATCCTGTTAGGCCTCCTCAAGATGGTGATCCAGGGGAAACATATTGTCACTGAAAATGACTGACAATGAACATAGTGAAACATGGAGCTCGCTAAACAGAGACTGGACCCATTGAATTTCAGAGCTGGCAAAACTAGTGGAACGATTTTCAGCTTTAGTAGAGAACGGGCCACAGGTCATTACTTCTTGGAACCCCACGAGATATGTTTCGGCCTAGGAACAAAACATATGGTAAACCGGTAGTCCAGAAAACTGAGGTCATGAACGCTGTGATAATAATATGCTTCAGCTCTAATATTGTCACTGAAAATGACTGACAATGAACATAGTGAACCATGGAGCTCGCTAAACAGAGACTGGACCCATTGAATTTCAGAGCTGGCAAAAGTAGTATAACGATTTGCAGCTTTAGTAGAGAACGGGCCACGGGTCATTACTTCTTGGAACTCCATGAGATATGTTTCGGCCTAGGAACAAAACATATGCTTTTGTGCGATGTAGTGATAGTAAAGAGTACGTGGGAGCGAAGCCGAATACCAAGAATGCTATTGAGATAATAGTTTATTCGTTTGACAGCACCCCAAATGATATTCTGACGGCAAAGGGGCATGCCTGATTTGGATAGTTTACGGTAAGCGAAAGTGATATTGAGAAGATAGTAAAGACTATTGACAACTTACCGATACAAAGTAGATTTTCCCCGTGGAAAACCATCATGGAGGGAGAGAGAAGTACCGACAACAAGAATAGTCTTTAATAGCAAACCACGCCACTAGCTAACAAGTAACAATAAGGGCGAGCAATGAGAGCTTCATTATAGCCTGTTAAGATGAAGTCATAGAATAATTAATAATGATGTGTTAAGACTGAGAATTTACAAAACCGTTTTTAAGTAAAACACAATGAAGTTCATTATATTGCGCTTGTTTGAGGCTGTAGATAGCTATCTTGAGTTTGCAAGCATATGAGGGAAATTTACTATCGGCAAAACCTGGCGGTTGTGCCATATAAACCTCCTCAGCGAGATGCCTATGGATCGCTTACCGAATAGAGCAATCACCGAGTAATGTCAAGCTCAAAATGAGACGAACAATGATTAGCTTGAATTGGTCCACAGAACCATCGGGCTTATGCTTATATAAACACCAATTTACAGATGTTGAGATTTTGGAGCCACTGGATGGATCAAGATCCCATGTGCCACTGCAAAGCGAAGCGTCAAATTCAATTAACATTGCAGACCACAGAAGGGAACGAGTAAGAGCTTGGTTGGCAGTTTTTGGATCAATCTTAGTTGGAGTTTCTGTAGAAATAAGACTATATTTGGGGTTGGGTTTGTGAATGTGATTCTTGGACCCGGTGATCATAGGCGGAGCCATCTTTTGTCCACAGTTGTTTACTGGTAGAAAACACATCGAACGAAAATCATTATGAGCTGAAAGATGATAGAAACCCGTTTCTCTTTTTAGAATTTCAACTATCAATGCAATTTACTATCGATAAATTGTTAAAACCAATTTACTTGCTCCTCCCTCTTCTGTTGAATTCTCCTCATAATCATAGGAAAAAATTATAACCACAATTATTACTCTTAATTGCTTTTAAAATGTAAAACGATCATTGGGATGAGATATTGAAGTATCTTATCACTCTTTTTGATGATATTCAAGCTCAATAAGGAATTACAATAAATTTTATTTGATCATGGGATGAAATAGGGATGTTATCCCCCCTTTTGTCAACTTTTATCTTGGTGAAGTTGCAATTATTTTTGTAAGCATGACTTGACAAATTGGAGAGTAAAAAATGATGCTATTTTGGGCAAATGTTTTAATTATGAGCCATTTCATGACATCATAAAATGCATATAATAAATTGCAATAGGCGACAACAGTGCTTTAACTGATATTTGGAAAATATATATATATATATATATATATATATATATATATATATATATATATATATATATTCATTCTTCAATAAATCTTTTTATTTCAATTACAATTGCCTTGTTTTTTTCTTCAAATTTACAGTAGATAATACATATAATTTAGGAAAAAGTTAATTAATGTCAAATAATATGACAAATACTAAATTAAATTTTAAAAACTTACTCTACAGTAATGTTATGATAATTATTAAAGTAAATTAATCACCATATTAACCTGTTCAACCTTACAAAAGAGCTTTTATTGAACATAATCCAAGAATAGGCAATCCTTTTTCATAAATCAATTTCTTTTATTAAGAACACTGTAAAATAAAAAATTTCCATAATTTCTTAGAGTGATCGAAGTCAATTGTTACGTTACCTAAAGAGGTCATTTACTAAAAAACCATCATCAACAGAAATTGTTGATTTCTTAACTTTCATCAGTTAGCAGCTAATAGGGTTCTTTATGAGTAGGAAAAGTAAAAAAGGAGGAGAAAAAAAATGTAATAGTTTATTTCTATGATTTGGATTTTATTTCCTTTGCTCACATCACTGCATGCATTGTGCGAGCTGTCTCTTGGCTGTCTTCTCTACTCTAAGTTTAAGCCGTTTTCTGGTGTTTTCTGCCTTTTCGAAACTACTCTCAATCGGTGCAACTCGTGCGACTCTCACGTGTAGACGTCCCTCGACTAAATTCCTGCATCAGTCCTACCAACTTCTTTAATTGCTCAAATACATGCAGACAAACACATAGAGATCCCAACTCTACCCTCGGTTTCTTGTGCGTATTTAGTATTTATAAAGGTGTGAGGTGTATGCATGAAATTATAGAGAAAAAATGGTGATTGATTTGAGGCAAGTGATGGCTGCAATCCTTACGTTTTCCATGTTTATAATGCTGGGAAACATGATCAAAAGGGATCATGTTGATCCATTTTTTGTAAGTTTAAAAACCTTTCCTATTTTGTTGTATAAATTAACTAGTAGAGCTTATTCTTGAAGTATAAAATGAAATTAAAATGATGATTTGGGCGTGGATTTTACTATTTTTGTATGCTCCATTTTTTTGGTAAAACAGTTTGAGGTTCAGCTGATGGTCAACTAATGAGCCACACTGGTAAATCAGTTGACTTATGACAAATAGTTGAGTTTGAGTGACTTTGCATGCTTCATGCAATACCACAGAAAGAAAAGAAAAAAAATAGTTTAGAGTTAATTTTGGAGGGGAAATTTTTCTTATATCATCAAGATTTTCATGCTTGATTTTTTTCTTCTTTAGTTGAGACATCAAAAATTTAGTTGGTGCTACCTACTTTGAAGTGATCTATATGCATGAAATTGATTTCTGTTACTTTTTTCAGAATTTTACAACTTACCCAATTCATAGAAAAATATTATGCCATGTTCTCATGAAATTTCAAAAATTGTCAGAGTAAATAAATTTTCAACAATTGTAGCTTAATAAATGCATATGCATGATGAATTAAACAATATTTTATTGAAGGAAACCGCGCAAGAGTCATCCAGAGTCGCTTATAATGAGCTCACAGTTTCAAAAACCAGTGAGGTTAAACTGGTTGAAGAGAGTTACGGCCCCTGGCAGGAACACTACAAACCCGCCAAACCTTGCTGGAAAAAGCCCATATTCAGTAAGTTTGATCTCCAACTATAATTTATTTAATTACAAGTCCAATTTTATGTAGAATCTTATATCTACTTTCTAATAAGATTTATTATTAATGTTTTTTTTAAATATTTTGTTTGTTATGCAGAAGGAAAAGATCAGTCAAATGGCTACATCTTTTTCTCATTGATTCATGGCCCTGAATTTCATGCTTCTCAGGTTTTCTTAAATTTTATTTGCTTGTCTCCAAGAAATGCATACATAAGTACATATATAAATATATATTTAAATTAAGTACATATTTAAATAACATTGTGTTTATTGCATCTCAGGTAGCAAATGCTGTGGAAGTAGCAAGGCGTCTTGGTGCAACACTTGCACTTCCTGATATAAAAGGAACCAAATTTGGAGAAAAAAAGTGAGTCTCGTCACGAAAAATCTTCCAATCATAACATTGATCTAAAAATCATCCGATAAGTTGGCCTAGATAATGTTCTAGTCCTCTAATTAGTGGAATAAATTTCTTTCCCCCACTTTTGGTTCTGTTTTTTCCGAAGTGCTAACATTACGTCATATATTGTTAACATGAAAAGTGATTAAAATAATAATTTATTGCACTAAAACCAAATTTTGACTGATTAGAGGAACAAAAATCTAATAGACAAACTTGTAGGTTTTTGTAAATTTTCAAATATAATTTGATATTTTATATTCCTATGTTTGGAAAAGATTCGAGATTTAGCTATAGCTTGTTAAACTTTTAATATTCGGTTTATGTGTAACAGACCGATAACTTTGCTTCATCTACAATTCTAGTCATTTTCCACAGGAGTGCTGATGATTTGCGCCACATCAACGATATCGGTGTTACGCCAACATTCCAATAAGAAGGGATTAGATTATAAAAGAAGCAAAGTTATATATCGCATTAATGCTGAAATCTGACTAGTCACATGACCAAATTATGTATAATTAGGCCAATTTATAGAACCAATTTTGTTATTTTTATAAAATAATCGAAATACATATAAGCTTGTTGAGCTAATTTACAAAACTCTACAGTTACTGTGGCGTATTTCAACTCATTTTTAATTTTTTGGTTATAATAAACACACTGCATAACTTTTTTCAGGTCTTTCGCAGACATCTACGATGTCAACAACTTCGTTACAACCTTGAAGGGAGTAGTCCGAGTTGACAAGAATCCACCCATCGAACTATTGAACTCGAGGCTCCCCATTCTGAGGATCCCTGAAAAACTTTCTGAGGGTTTCATCGACTCGGAAATCCAGCCCGTTTTTCATGCCAAAAGAAACTTGAGGATTATCACTCGGTTCGATTCTGCCACAATGATAAGGGCAAAAGAAAACAAGTTAGCAAATTCAGATCAATGCCCGGCTGTGTTTGAAAGCCTTAAACTTCAGGCTGAGTTGCAAGAACTTGCAGATTCGATGTTGGGAGCATTGCGAAGTCTGAGCCAGAAGTCTAAGGGACGTTTTGTCGCTGTCGACTTAAGGGCTGAAATGCTGCAGAAAAAGAGCTGCCAGGAGGCTGATGCATCGAGTAAACGGTGCTACGACGGGGAGGAGATGGCAGAGTTTTTGACAAGGATTGGGTTTAAAGAACAGGCGACTGTGTATTTAACTCAGACAGGATGGGAGGGTGGCGATCTCAAAGAATTCAGGAATGCTTTTCCCAACACTTTCACCAAGGTCTGGCAACATCAGATGATTAAACGTCATAATATCATAAAAAATTAAAAATTAATTTTATTCTGATATTAAAATTTATTTTTAAGACCACAAAATAATACCTCTAATTGTGACTAGTAATACTTTACCATGCTAGGATGTAATAATGCCTGCTTATGGAAAGGCCAAGTTCTTGAATTCAGAAATTCCTGAGTACGAAAGATTCATCGACTTCTACATGTGCACACAAGGCGACGTGTTTGTGCCTGCAATCATCGGCAGATTCTACGCCAGCGTCCTGGGACAAAGGATCGCCTCTGGCAGGACACAAGTGTTCGTTCCGGCCAAGAAAAGTGGTTCTAATGATTCTGCCAGCGATTACCTATCCCTTTATATACAGAAAAAGAACCACGATGCGCACTCTTGTTTTTGCTGAAATTAAGGATTAAGCATCTCGATCGTGTTGTGTCTAATTATAAATATTTGGCGTGGTGGTTGTACTATGAATAAGAGATGCTCGCAGCTCATAAAGAGTTGTAACTTTGCTTTGTAAAGTAGTTCGCAGCTCATAAAGAGTTGTGACTTAGCAATGTACGTAAATGCCGTCTAATGTCTGCAGATTTTTGTGTTGTTTTGGCGGGTTGATTGTATCCGGCCCCGTGTAAAGTCTAAAAAGCATAAGCTCCCCTAAAAGATATTATGGTTGAAGTATACTCCACCTCTTAAAAAATTAGCTCACGTGATTTTGCCTCAATTATTAAATATGCAAATAAATATAAAATTACATTACCTTACAAACAAAGAAAATGCCGCCATTGGGTGGGTGTCGGTTGTGTTGCATGAAACTTAATTATCTTAATTAGTTGAGATAACGTGATAATTAAGAGGTATTTATGCATGAGTGTTATTGTGCATTCGGACTCAGTTTTGAAGTAATCGAATTAGACTAATTATTATGTTTAAATCATAATTGTTGAGCTGAAAAATTAATTAGTAATCCTAGATTTTGAATGAATCATTAATTGAGTGATTCTAATTGTGGTAATTATGATATAATTAACGACTTGAACTTTTAGGGGATTATTACCCGGTGTTGTATTATTGGATTCAAGGTTCGAGATTAATTCTCATTGACTTATTGAACATTGAAATCGTGTTGGTAATAGGATTTGGAGTCTGTGGAGCTTTGACTTGAGGGTTGAGATGTATCTGAGTGAGTGTGAGATAATTTATTGAACACTTTTGTTATTAATGAATTTTGGTACGAGTATTTAAAACTCGGGTTTTTTGGAGCCTTGATACTATATATATGGCTCGGTGTTCAGTCATTTTCACTCCGCTTCTCTCTCCCTCCTCTCTCCCATGCCTTCACTCTTCTCCCTCCCTTTCCTTTCCCCTCTTTTCATTTTCTTGAAGAGAAATCGATGGAGCTCGATTTTGAGCGTGATTCTTGAGCAAATAACTAGGTAACCATCTTCATTTCTTCATTGTGAAGGTTTTGGTTATTTTTTTGTGAAGTTTGGTTATGTATTGTGATGGGTTTGAATTTTAGTTTTTAAGGGATTTTATTATTGTGATGTATCTAGTGTTTAGGGTGTTTTAGTAAAGTTTTTGAGGTATTGCGGGTGTTGGTGGTGATGGATTTGAGTTTGGATTTGAAAAACACAATTGAAGGAAAATATTTTCGAAAAATCGCAGGTCGCGATTGATCGTGGCACTCGCGCCGATCGATCACGATGAGCTGGGAAAATTTGAGGACGAAGTACAGTGCGGGCTATCGATCGCGTGGAAACGACCGATCGATCGCGAGGAGACGAAGTACAGTGCAGGCTATTGATCGCATGGAAGCAACCGATCGATCGCGGTGGCTTAGGCAATCGATCGCCGATGGATAAAACTTTTTTCTGGATTTTTTGAGGAGCTCGCGATCGATCGATCGCGAGGCAGAAAATGTTGACATTTTTTTTTATTTTGTCATGATGTCAATGCATGCTTTGCCCGAGCCTTTTGTGCATTATATCATCGTGCTAGGATGATATGTTTAGGCACTGAATACATGCTTCACTGTGAATTTGTACATGCGATTGATTGTGAATTACGGAATTTGTGTAGCGCATAATTCACCAGGTCTCGGAGCAAAGAAAAGGATTGGCTCTTGCTATTGGATTATGAGATACGTACAACGTACGAGCATAAATAAATGCATTATTGCTGCATTTAAAGAATGATATCTTCGTGTTTTATTTGAATTAGTACGTAAAGACGTACCAGTACTGAAGCATAATTGTTGACAGAATTATTGAGAATTATGTTAATAGAATTTGAGTTCACCAATGATTGGTGTGATGGTTATGGAGATGCCGCTATTGAGCGTGGATGGTTATGGTGATGCCGCTACTGAGCGTGCGATGGTTATGGTAATGCTGCTATTGAGCGAGCGATGTTATATCATTAGATTTAATTTGGGGTCCTCGTTACTTAATCCATTATGTATTCAATCATAAGTACATATGTGAGTCGGAATTAAGTAATTCATACACTGTTTAAGAGTTTCTTACTAATAGGTTGTTACAGATGTACAAGTAAAAAAACCCTATTCACGTATACATCACATGTATAAATAACAACCTAAGCCGGCACAACTCCTATGCAGTGGTTCACCTCGCAGCGGAATAAGACTCACGATTCCCACGTCTATGAAATCCTACAGAAACATTCACAAAACGTGAGTATAGATAAACATGATCTTAGTGCAATATCAAAATACAATATCAATGATAAAGCACAATAAACATCATATCCAATGTGAATGCTCTGTATCATACATCAACCAATGCACCATGTCATGACATGTCTCATCAATCACCCTATTATCACGAGCCCAATATGATATGTCTATTCAGCTCAATATGTCAGTGGAACCACATCACATCTTCATATTAGCAGCACATATCATAGTACCGTACTCATCTGTGATAATAGCCAGAGCATATACCCAAACCAGGCGTATATCTCTCAAGCCAAAGCATATGTAGTATATCTATCGTGGCAACGATCCCAGCCAAAGCATATACCAAACCGGGCATATCTATCAAGGCAATGATCTTACCAAAGCATATACACATATCTATCAAGGCATCCATCCCAATCATATGAACTTCATGTATGTACATGCATATGATACGACCAATCATATGACACAAAGCTAACATAAATCATATTATATCAAAACCATAACATCATCATCACATACTATCTATACTCCGTACGTCAACACGTACCTGTTCTGCGACAAAAAACGATATAATTTAGACGTCAATGTCTAACCGCCTCGTTGCCCCGTCCCTGTGATGATGCTACAACAATACCAACAATATATTATGTTATCATAGGCATTAAAATCAAATTCTACAAAAATATAACATTTTTACAAATTCTGACCCTGGTGATCGATCGCTATATTTCACCGATCGATCGCCATACTGTTCTGCCCTCTCGCGATCGATCGCCACTACCTCGCGATCGATTGCCAAAATGTTCTGTTGCTCGCGATCGATCGCCATACTTTTCCCGATCGATCGTCACATGATTTAACCGCCTTATATTTTGTTCTGTCTCGGCGATCGATCGGCACAAAGCTAGCGATCGATCGCCGATGTCCAGAAAAGTCAGAACATGGCGATTTTGAGCTTATCTCCATGGTTCTTCTTCTCCTACTCGAAATAAACCAATTCCACATGTTTCATGCAATCTCTAGTAACATATTAACATGTTTCTATTATCTTGGAACTCAATTCTTCGCATAGAAACAAGTTATGATTCTAAGCATGCACACTTGGGATTCAACTTCATATAACTCATTCACAACTACACCAACCAATCTTAAAAGCATGAATTCCTTACCAAGAGGTTATGGAACCACTTCACTCCACTTTCTTAATTGATTTCCAAGTGAACTCCAAGCTAAAAGATTCAACATAAGCAAGAAGCTAGAGAGGAGCTTGGTAGAGATCACTATGTGTGTTATGGTGTATTGTGAGTTTAAGCTCACTAATCCCCTTAATATAACCACTTGCTATAATAACATGCCAATTAACATAAACATGTAAATCCAAACTCACATTCACATGCTAATGCAACTTTAAATGAAAGGCAAAGGCATATGAAATTCAATTCAAATGCATACTAGTCCATCTTGCTTGATATGCTACTACAATTCAAGTTATTTCTTTGCACTACATCTTGTGCATCATGTTTCATTCCTTGACATATATCACATAGTCATGTCATGTATGTGAGTATTAACCCTCGGTTCAACCTGAACCCGATTCCATGTCGTACCGTAATTATTCAAAATTACGCCATAATCATATGACACGTGTATAAAAACAACTCGAGGCATTACAATTCTCCCCTACTTATTGAATTTCGTCCTCGAAATTCCATATTCATAAGATGAATCTCATACAGAAAGCCATAAGCTTTCAACCCTACTAGCAACACTACAAGGAATAACAACATAGTGGCAAATAAGCTTTGCACAAACATGCATTATAAATGCAACATTATTTGCCGGAACAAATAATCAAAAGTAAATCAGCTACATACTCAACATGCTCAACTAGCAGATACTTACCAGACCAGCAGTATAAGAAACCAAAAGAAAACATACCAGACATTGCACTTTGGATTCTACTGCATACTCATGTTCTCGCATAACAGCTTGTTACCATTCGCTTTTGTCCACGTAGCCATATGCTCACAACACTCTACACCATCCGGGCATAGATAGTATGTATGCATCGTTGTAATACCATCAACAGACAAACATTTCACTAGTATCAGTGAACACTCAAGAACTCATTACCGGATATTGACACATACATATCCTGTTATACACAACTGTATCCATCAAATTGACTTGATCTCATACAACTCATTGTACCGATGGGTTCCCTTAACCAAGTCACTGCCCACTCCCATTCCTGCTGGATGCATACAAATGATCCCCAATGGAGCATCTGTTTGTCTATTGTCTAATACATCCGTCCTTCCTTGGACAACTAGTCACCATATAGTACTACAGTCAATGGTTCAAATCCTGGTATTACACCTTTTCCATACACATTCTGCCACACTTTAGAAACACAGCAACACATATACCCGCGTTGTGTATTGTATATCGGTCTAGAATGTTTCCATTCGTCTGTACTCCTGTGTAAGCCTACGCAGAATATCGAGATCAGCAAGATACTCTAAACCAAGTACCTCGGTCCTTGTCACATTCAGATTCTACACATCCAAATGTGCACAGAGCCATCTCTACTCTAACATTTCACAAAGTTGTAGTATCGTATGTAATTACACAATGTGATAGATACAACATATCCATCTATCGTTTGCATACTAATCTCCCACACCAGACTTCTCAGTCTAGATTAAACACTGGACATGATACCAGTCCAGAACAAACACTGGACACGAACTTGACCAAACCACAAGAAGCAATCCACATCACACTCAGATGTCATCAATGCATACTGTACACCAAAGCCATGTACATTACATATGTCCATATGATTATATGGTTATCTCACCCAATGACTATGTTCTCATAGTATCTATCCACACCATTTGCGTGGTTCACTATTCCCTGTCCTGACCCCTGTACCGGAAATGTCATTCTTTGTAGCAACTGTTCCTCCAAGACTACCATCTTGAGTATGACAAGCTTTTACAACGATTCATTACTTTCTATTCACTGCTCTGTAATGATCAACACAAAATATAATGTAGCAGTGGAGACCAACACGTTTTCCACGCATGTTCAATTCACTTGCTACATGGATTACGCCAACAAGTCCCACACATCACAGGTACCTGATAACCCATTCCGTTCTGCTTCAAGAACCTATCTATACGGATTATCATATCACCCGGATAGATCATACAATTTTAGATATCACCCGACTATATCACATGATCGAATATATCACTTAGATATATCATATGCTCGCATATATTACATAATTGAAATCAACAGTTGTCTACCTCGCCATATTTATGGACTCTTTCTTTATTGGAATGCATTCCTGATAAACACGGCTGCTCCCAGCAAATCGTTATCACCTCTGGTTCATGAAGGAATAGTCAATCCAACAATACATGGCAGGTAACAAATTCCAACTCAACTGTAATCACACAATCCACACACTATTGTTGACATGACTGACAATCAACTTACCATACCACTCATGGTCATTCTGGCACTATGACTCTGCAATCGACCCAAAGGAATTTCCATATCATATAGCATTGCCAATGATACCTTCACAATACTGGAACCATATTATGTTACTAGTACACCTTCCGTGTACAATCAAAGACTATCATATCGAATACTCAAGTACAACCATATAGCAAAAATACCATTCACCATCTAGTATCTGTCAAATCAGTCTCATATTGGTCGTACCACTATAACGTGACACAAACTTCAATGCCATACACATATGTGTACGAACAAGCTCAAGAGATAATTCATTTTATCGACAAATCAAGTCCCATCACACTCAAGTCCCATCTCATACGTGTGAGTTTCTTCAGCCTTCAGCTTTCTCATAACCATCTGTTATTCATCAACCATCACATGGTTTAGCATACCAACCATTCATTAACCATTACATGGTTTAGTATACCAATCACACTGTTTCCTCATGAAACATATTCACAGACTATCCATCAATAGATATCAACCCAACATCTATCGAGCACAAAAGGCAAACCAATCAACGATGCAAACCAATCACATGACGAGGTCGGCATATCACAATCACGATCCCAGCAGTCATACATCTCCCGTCCTGACTCAAGAATGTATGAATTTCATGTCAAACGCATAGTACAATCATAACACAACGGAAACTCTGATTGCATCAGTACTACAGTTGTAGTGTACAAGCAATCGACGGAAACTCAAACTTCCTTATCAATCTGGATAACTTGGACATTCAACATCAGATTTGTGAACCATACATCATCGTCACCAAGCTATGCTATCATACAATAGTTCACACTCAATGCTGACCGGATACTCACATTGCCAACCAATCTCTGTTGGTCTCACATTACCAACCACTTTCTGTTGGTCTCACGTGTACAGATCACTACTGTCATGCAATAATCCAGAATATGACAAGATGTCATACACAGTTCCACTAAAGAACCAGTTTACGGATGTCTATCATGACGTCCTTTTCTATATTCAGAAGCCATACAAGCATCCAATGCTCTCAGCAACAACACAGTTACCCACACTCTGTTCAACGCAGACCAACCAATTTCAATACAGTTCACAAACACAGAACTAGATGTTCATATACAACATCCCATACACAACTGTATGCACTTGAGGTATCTCGTGTCAATCAAAGACACCCATGGCTGCCACACATACCACATACATAGAGTCTCATACGGACAACCTTATAGCTCGGACGGAGTTCACATCAAGTCCCATCTGTACTATACACTAACCAGATATAATACATGGCCACATAGCACCATGTATGTCCCAGTACAGCCATCACAAAGATCACATGTGCAGGCATCACAACAATCTTTGCCGGTGATCATTGTATCACTGCAATCTCCGCCGGTACTCATTTTCTTTCAATCTGAAAAACTTCCATGCTCAAATCCATATGATACAACAAGAACGAACACAAGAAGCTAATACACAGAAAGGATCAAACAATCCGTTAACCAGTCACCAAAACACGAGTGACTTAAACGACATAGGCTGATAACAGCCGAACAGTATAACTTACAGTTACTGCGGTTGTACCGCTCCATCAATACGCCTCAGCGTCACTCTCATTGAACTCTCCCAATTTCATGTTCCTTGTCAACTCCATGACAACAAACAGAGAGTTCAACACACACATACACACCGGAGAACCATACACAGATGATACCCTGACAAGAGAATCATCACCAAGGTGATCTCACAAATCACCAATTACCGCTGTGGAATACAATAATAAAGAATACTATTATTGTACACGAATCTCACATTCGCTACATGTACCATCTGAATACCACAAGTAACCCATGTCTGCAGCATCTCCCAATGTAACACACAGTGTTAGCCATACTATCCACAGATCAAGAGCAAAGTATTACATTCCCATTCAGGCCATACATGTCGAACTGACAATGCAACCACAGATTGCAATATCAAAACTTGCCCTTGAACTAGATACAGTGATCAATAACCTGTATCTTCGCTTCCAGTCACACATCATGTGTCAGCGGCCAGTCCATCATTAGGTCTGATACACAATCTCATGCAGGCTGACTTTGCACATGGAGTTGATACCAAGCTTTGCTTTTCACGCTCCAACCACTGTACACCTTACTCCTCCAATTCGATATCGACCTACATACCATTGCCACGGAATCAGTGGAATAGCTCCTGCGAAACATATCATGTTTCCCCTGCCAAATGATAGTACAGAAATCCGGTATACCAATCACGGGTACATCCACAACATCACTTATGCCACGCATAAGGATTCATACCAAGTCATACTATCATCCTGCAAAACAAGAGTTAACAATAACAGATACAACTACAAAGCATGTTCCCAGACACTATATCATAAGTATCACATGCCTTGAAGTGATTAGGTAACTCCATAACTCACTTTCTCTACCCTTGTTCATCCCGTTCTCGAACCACTGCTTTGATACCAATAATGTGGGGTCCTCGTTACTTAATCCATTATGTATTCAATCATAAGTACATATGTGAGTCAGAATTAAGTAATTCATACACTGTTTAAGAGTTTCTTACTAATAGGTTGTTACAGATGTACAAGTACAAAAACCCTATTCACATATACATCACATGTATAAATAACAACCTAAGCCAGCACAACTCCTATGCAGTGGTTCACCTCGCAGCGGAATAAGACTCACGATTCCCACGTCTATGAAATCCTACAGAAACATTCACAAAACGTGAGTATAGATAAACCATGATCTTAGTGCAATATCAAAATACAATATCAATGATAAAGCACAATAAACATCATATCCAATGTGAATGCTCTTTATCATGCATCAACCAATGCACCATGTCATGACATGTCTCATCAATCACCCTATTATCACGAGCCCAATATGATATGCCTATTCAGCTCAATATGTCAGTGGAACCACACCACATCTTCATATTAGCAGCACATATCATAGTACCGTACTCATCTGTGATAATAGCCAGAGCATATACCAAACCAGGCGTATATCTCTCAAGCCAAAGCATATACCAAATCGGGCATATCTATCAAGACAATGATCTTACCAAATCATATACACATATCTATCAAGGCATCCATCCCCATCATATGAACTCCATGTATGTACATGCATATGATACGACCAATCATATGACACAAAGCTAACATAAATCATATGATATCAAAACCATAACATCATCATCACATACTATCTATACTCCGTACGTCAACACGTACCTGTTCTGCGATAAAAACGATATAATTTAGACGTCAATGTCTAACCGCCTCGTTGCCCCGTCCCTGTGATGATGCTACAACAATACCAACAATATATTATGTTATCATAGGCATTAAAATCAAATTCTACAAAAAATAACATTTTTACAAATTCTGACCCTGGCGATCGATCGCTATATTTCACCGATCGATCGCCATACTGTTCTGCCCTCTCGCGATCGATCGCCACTACCTCGCGATCGATCGCCAAAATGTTCTGTTGCTCGCGATCGATCGCCATACTTTTCCTGATCGATCGTCACATGATTTAACCGCCTTATATTTTGTTCTGTCTCGGCGATCGATCGGCACAAAGCTAGCGATCGATCGCCGATGTCCAGAAAAATCAGAACATGGCGATTTTGAGCTTATCTCCATGGTTCTTCTTCTCCTACTCGAAATTAACCAATTCCACATGTTCATGCAATCTCTAGTAACATATTAACATGTTTCTATTATCTTGGAACTCAATTCTTCGCATAGAAACAAGTTATGATTCTAAGCATGCACACTTGGGATTCAACTTCATATAACTCATTCACAACTACACCAACCAATCTTAAAAGCATGAATTCCATACCAAGAGGTTATGGAACCACTTCACTCCACTTTCTTAATTGATTTCCAAGTGAACTCCAAGCTAAAAGATTCAACATAAGCAAGAAGCTAGAGAGGAGCTTGGTAGAGATCACTATGTGTGTTATGGTGTATTGTGAGTTTAAGCTCACTAATCCCCTTAATATAACCACTTGCTATAATAACATGCCAATTAACATAAACATGTAAATCCAAACTCACATTCACATGCTAATGCAACTTTAAATGAAAGGCAAAGGCATATGAAATTCAATTCAAATGCATACTAGTCCATCTTGCTGGATATGCTACTACAGTTCAAGTTATTTCTTTGCACTACATCTTGTGCATCGTGTTTCATTCCTTGACATATATCACATAGTCATGTCATGTATGTGAGTATTAACCCTCAGTTCAACCTGAACCCGAGTCCACATCGTACCGTAATTATTCAAAATTACGCCATAATCATATGACACGTGTATAAAAACAACTCGAGGCATTACATTTAAAGTGTAAATTAGTAATTCCAATGCATGTGATTTCAATAAATCGTTGTTATAATGATTTAACTTATTGTCGATTATGGATTATTATCTATTATGGGATTAACAATTGTGAATATCGATTATGGTTTGATGACGTGGTATTGTGAGAACATGAATAGTGCATGTGATTTCTTATGGGCGTTGTGTACTCAGGAAATATTCTTTTAATTTACAGCATTGTATTCTGTAAAACTATTATTCATGTATGTGTTGATATTGTGATTATGTTATTGTTATGCTCACCCCGAGTGGGGGCTGTTCCTGTCGGAACAGGTAAAGCAGGTACAACATTGTTTTTGGAAATGAGTTCGAGCCATGGAATAATGATGCTCCTGGGAGCGAGATACCAATATTGACATAGGGTAATAAGTTTATACAAATAGATATACATTTACTTATTTAATGCTCGTCTGTGAGCATTTAATATGTATATATGATTTGTATAAAGGTCGTGGAACTTCTCTTTTCATTTATGAGTTGCATGCAATTTAATTAAGGGAAATTGCTTAATGAATTGAAAAAATGTTAGTGCATTCTGAAGTGTATGCTTATGCTAGTTGAGCTGCATTGGAAATTGAATGTCACGATGATTTATGTCAAAAAATTTATAGACGTTTTGACATTGCTATTGAAGTATGTACGATAATTCCCTAAAGTGATAAAAGTATGCAATAATATATACAATAATGCACTATTAGCGGGATTAGGACGTGGGGTCCTTACATCGGTTGACCGCCCCGTTGGTGTCTCCGACTCACGAAGACCTACATGTCAAGGTTTCAGGCCCATCGGAGGAAGATGCGGGATCTAGGAGTTTGAAAGGTGCTAAAATGGGTCTGGAACATCCGGCCGCCAGAGGTAAGAACGAAAAAAATGATGGGGCGTTTTGACGAGCAAGACAAGAGAACCGAAGATCCAAGTCGGATTGGAAAAAAGGAGGACGAGGAACGATTTAAGTCAATTAATGTGTGGGATTTGGTCGATGAGGTGTGGGAAAGAGTAAGCATGAACGGATCGTCGATGAAAATGTCCAGAGATGGCGAAGTCAAATCATGGGTCGCTAGGGTTGAGGGAGGATTTCGACTTGATGGGTCACCGGAGTCCGATCAATGGAATTTTGGACGGTCATTAGTAGTAGGCGAGAAGGCGAAGAGGTTCGACCAGGCGGCGACGGGTTGTTAAGATTATGATTAGGGTTTTTAAATGTGGAAGGAGGTAGCAAACTAACATTAATACATGCATTTACAACGAGTGTATATACAACATTGGATGTAAAGGTGTTTTGAGCTAATTTTTTAGAAGGTGGAGGATATTTCAGCCTTTTTAGGGGGTTTATGCCTTTTAAACTTCATGCAAGGGGCATGATGCAATTAACCATTTTTTATTTTATAATAATAATGATGATGACGATGCTCCTCAAAACTGGGGTGTTCCACGTCAGTCGATTAGGGTGCTTGGTAAGCCCCATTCAACAACAACAATTAATTGAGATGGGCACAAGAACAAACACATTAGGTGGTGTTGAATTGTTGCTTCATCTAAAAGCTCGAGCTTGTAGAGACAATGAACAATTTGTTATTTATTCTTTAATACTCCCATCACTTGCGGGTAATTTTAATCATCTTTTTTGGGAGGCCCATCTATCTGGGTGAACTAATGTGGATGTAGTTGTTTATGGGTTTTAAACCCAGGATCTCAGTTCGGCGTTAGCCAGATGATCTGATACATTGTTGAATCATCATATCATCTAAAAACTGAGCTTGTCATAATTTATTATTTAACATGATGTGCCATAGATTTTTCTAACATGATCCATCCAATGCTTAAATCAGATCATATGAAGAAAATTAGATCGGATCAGCATGCAGCAGTCAAAGTGTGAAAAAGCTCAAGGTTGCATCGCATGGATCAATAAAACTCATGCAATTCAATAGTTTTATTATTTTATGTTATTTCTGACTCCAAAAATATTATGAAAATTAAAATTATTTTTAAAAAAAAGTATAAAAGACTACGAAAATTATGCAAAAAAATATCATTCTGCTAGTGAAGTTTTGTAATTATAATATTTAAATTAATATAATTTTTTTTATGTTTATTTGAGTGATATTTATTGTATACTTTAATTAGTGAATGTATTGTCTACAAATTATTATTTAAATATTTGATAATTAAAATTTTTCTTGAAATTTTATTAAACTTTTTCTTGAATTTTAGTATATTAGAAATGTAGGACACAATGTATATGTAGAATATATAAAAAAAACAAAAAAATATTGTTGTATCATAGACGTGTCGTGTCTTGTAATTTTTGAAAATTTGTATCCCCATATCCATATCGTGTTTGTACTCATATCCCCGAATCCGTGGCTGTCCAGCATTTGTTGCAATCAATTCTATTGATCGGGATAAGCTTCGTATTAAGTAAGAATTCCAATAATTGAAATAATAAACATTGCTAACTTAGTTATCAACATTTTGAAAGCACTTGGTCAAATTTATTTAAAAACGTACATGATACAGTTAAGCCTCCATATATTAATAGACATGAGATTGCCAAAATCCTATTAATTGAGTAAAGTAAATAATCGATAAATTTATAATAACACTTTATAGATTAAGTATACGAGCTTTCAAGATGTATTATCGTCATTGGTTTTATCAAACTCTTTTGGATGGTTACGAAGTAGATGAGTCAAATCCAGAGTTGATAAATGTTTTATATGTAACAAATCTTGCAATTTCAGCTTGTACTATAGATATTCATGCAAATACAATTGCAAATTACTTTCATCTTTGTAAACTTTGGTTAATAGATAATATAGTATCAGAGATAAATGTTTTATATGTAACAAATCTTGCAATTTCAGCTTGTACTATAGATATTCATGCAAATGCAATTGCAAATTGCTTTCATCTTTGTAAACTTTGGTTAATAGATAATACAGTATCAGAGTCGCTCAAAAACTGCAAAATATAATCACAATGTTGAATTATCTTAATAGAATGGATGTCGAATATCTCTTGAACCCCCTGAATAAAAAATAACACGCGTAGAGATGTTAATTAACGAGCAGATAATTGAGAGCGTCATATGAACTAATAAAAGTGAGAAACTTGAATATGATAGTTCTAACATAGAGCTCCCTTCTAAAAAAGAAGCTCTTAAAGTAGCGATAACATTAAATTATTTTTTTTGAGCTCTGAGAAAATCACACCATCGTTTTTTACTATGTTAAGAAAAGTCAGAGATGAGATTCAATGTGACATTAATTTGAATAAGAAACAAATAACAATTGAGTTATTTTTTTTATGAAATATTGTATATTAATCATAAATAAACTATGAATTAAGGAGTTATTAATTTGTATATTGCATGTGGTCTATATGAATTCTCTTATATTTATTATCTTATAAATTTAACGAGTTGTTTATTTATCACGTTGTTCCCAAGTCGAGATCAGCCAAAAATATTATCGAAGCGAGATTATTAATTAATTGAGTATTAAATTATCGAGATTCTACTATTGTGGACCTGTAAGATCTTAAAATATGGATAATTACATATGTGTCCCTTGTAGAATAATTGTTTTACAAATTTTTTCCTCTAGTTTGAACAATTACATCTACATCCCTTATAAAATAACTGTATTACAATAACATCTCCTCTAGTTTGTAAATATATAAGAAAACTTACAACTACTTCTCATGTGATATGACATAAAAATATACTACATGGGAGATAGATATTATTGTTTAAATTAAAGCGACTAAAATGATAATTATGGTGATCTAGTTTTTTAAAAAAAAGTTTCAAAAAGCTCATGAGGTGTCAGGCCTTCTATGGTAGGAATGTTGGGAAGTTCCATACAACTCTCACTCTGCATATGATCCAAAATTATTTAATTTTTGTGATCTACGTCTTTTTTCAGTGGACCTCAAAGAGTTGGGGAAATTTCCTTATGGCAACGAGAACTAATCCGCTGAAATTGATATCATTTGCTCACCCAATTACATATGTGGTTTTGAAAATAAATAAATTAACCTTTTATGATTTGAAAATATATATTTTATCTTCGTGATTTTGCAAATAAGCAGGTTACTCTCATGTTGTTTGAAAATAGACATTTGACTCCCATGGTTTTGAAAATAGGCACTTTACATTCTTGTGGTTTACAAAAAATGGTATCCACGAAGGTGTATTTTGTATATATTCACAAACCACTAAGGGTAAAATTTTTATTTTCAAAACCAGGTGGAGTACCTATTTTCAAAGTACAATGGGTAATCTTTATATTTTCAAAACTAAAGATAATAAAATGTCTATTTTCAAATAACAGATAAATAATCTGACTATTTACAAAATCACTAATTCGTCATTAACCCTCAATTTTAAAGGAAATTTCCAAAAGAAAATTACCATTCTTTTTTTTTTTTATAAAGAATATGAAATTACCATTCTGAATTAACTAATTATCAATAAAGATCACAGGAAAAGGCAGAAAATTTTATTAACAATTATATGATTGTGTCCTAAGTCACATAAGTCGGATGCGAGAGCGGATGCGGATGCGGATGCGGATGCGTGAGTGCGTCAATTTGCAAAAAATTTGAGTGCGGGTGCGCCTTAATGCGCCTATTAAAAATTAATAAATAAATAAATATATATACATACTGATGAAATGAAGTTAAACATACATAATATACATCATATTTAACAAACTCATATCATTATTATATTATTTACAAATTTACAATATGAAGTTCTTAACAACTTTGGTGTTTGCAGCTTTACCATTCTTAAAAATCATTAAAATTAGATTTTATTGAAGAATCTAACATTTGCAGCTTTGCAAAAATGTTATAGCCATTGATACAACGTAATTTGAATCTTGTATTTGATCGTTCGTCTAGTAAGAATTTTCGAAAAATATATTGTAGAATTAGAAATGAAGTATTAAAGTTTTGTTTTATTTTAAGATATAAAATAACGAATTTGAAAAATGAAACCAAATTGTTCATATTTATTTCAACGGGTTTGGCAATATTATGAATTTATTAAAAATGACTCATATTATTTCCGGAGACTTATATTATTACTTTATGAAATGACTAATATAAACATTTAAATTAACTCAATAAAAATAAAAAAGTTTTATTTATAAATTCATTCTATTAATTTTCATGCAAAAAACTAAGATATTTATTATTATTTACTCCGCAAAAATGTTACAAAATCACAGATTTATCATACTTTCTTTTATCACATATTTTAATCTTTCATATGTTATTATGTCTTTTCATGATTCATTATCTATCTATTTACCATATAATATAATTTTCTTACCAACCCGAAATACCTAGAAACCATAAAAATTCATCTAAACCCAAAATCGAAGAATTTTTTTTATAATTACAAAAAAAAAAAAAAAATCGGAGAATTAAGGAGGATTAACAAGACTTAGTAACTTAGTGCGCGACTTAGTAAATCTTAATGCGCGAATTAGGCAATCTTAGTGCGCGAATTAGGAAATCTTAGTGCGCGAATTATAAAATCTTAGTGCGCGAACTAGAAATTCTTAAAGCGCGAACTAGAAATTCTTAAGTCGCCTTAATGCGCCGCACGCGCACCGAGTTCGCCAGTTCGCGGCCGGAGCGCCAGTGCGTGGAGGGGGGTAGGAGGATTATGTGACTTAGATTGTGTCACGAAATTTTGACATGGTTTATGACTACTAGTTTCAGCAACGTACATTTCTAAATGAAGAAGAAAATACAGAAACAATCGCCATGGCTGCAACGATGATGATGCAGAAGCTACCCACTTTCCATCAATTCTCGCAAATTCTACAGAAACCTAAAACCCATTTTGAATTTTTCATGAAACCCATAAATCAGTCTCAATCCAAGGAGAATTTCATCCGGCGCCGCAGTGACGATGGGAATTATTTGCAGCCTAATTGTGTCGAAGAAATCAATGATATTCATGACAAAGCTCGAAGATTGGTCGAAGAATTTGATCCAAGAATTCCAGTAGATGAAGCTTGGACCCCACCAAGTTCTTGGTACACTGATCCTGATTTCTACGCTCTCGAGCTCGATCAAGTCTTCCACAAGGGATGGCACCCCGTTGGTATTCTTTACGACAACAATTTTTATTTTTTAAAAAATATTTTTATTATGAACTATTTAACACTTTATTATAGTTTTCAAAATGTATTTTTAAAATTCATATATTTTATTACAAAATTATTTGATGGATTATTACAAATATAATTTAAACAGTTACAAAATAGATATAAGTTAGATCATTTCTTAGATACTGCTTTATGCTATCTCTTGATCCTTATTGTATGATAATAATTGATAATAGATAACTTGATTACAATATTTTTTGAAAAAAAATACATATTTTATGTACAAAAATATTATAATTTTTATATTTAACAAAAGGGTGACAACACCTTGTAGTGGTCTATGTGGTGCTCATCCCAATCCAAGCACATCCTGAATGTGCACATATTGTTGATGATTAACTCTCTGGTGAAAGTAATTTTAATTTATTTAATGTTGGTGATTGTAAACTATAAAATTTAATTGATAAATGATGACTAGAAATAGAAGTAAAAATTGATAAAAGATGATAAAGATTTAATGTTGTAGTTATTCTATATGTACACGCATGCAGGGGCGGATCGACAGCGCGGCAAGGGCCCCAATTTCCTGAAAAAAATTACATTTTAACCCACGAAAATTTTAATTTGCCCCCTCAAAAATAACATTTTGCCACCCACTAATTTTTTTTACTGCCTAAAATTTTTTTTGCCCTACTTTTTTTATTTTAAAATTTTTTTCCGGACTTCTGAATTTTTCTGCTTCCGCCAATGCCGGCATGCATGTATAGTTTCATGGGATGTGTCTATGTATTATTCTGGCTTATTTAGATATAGTAGTCTCTAATTCTTGCATTTTTGGCTAGGATATACGGAACAGATTAAAGATCCTCGCGATTTTTTCACTGGAAAGGTAAGATTAACTGAAGTCTTTATGTTTCAATGTGATCACCAATCCTATACCCCCTCTGTTCTAGGATTCAGGTTCTACGAACTCAGAATTGTGCATCTGACATGTTACACACAACAACAAAAAACGAGTCGTATGATCGCAAGAAAACAAGAAGTTGTGCGAGTAAGCTTGCCTTTGATTGTAGTTAACTAGTTACTTTCACAGCTTGGGAAGCATCGAGTACGTGGTCTGTCGGGATGAAAAGGGCATGTTAAATGCGTTTCATAATGTATGTCGCCATCATGCTTCTCTTCTTGCCTCGGGTATGGGGAAAAGGTCCCGTTTTGTCTGCCCATATCATGTGAGTTTTACATAGTTAAATGGTTATTCATCTCTTTTGTTATAAGATGTTATACTTGAGATCTAATTTCTTCCATATGAATATTCTTGTTATGTTGTAAGAACTTGATATTCCCTTGTATTTTGATTATTGAAATCCTTTTCTAATTTTCTCATCTCATAAACTATAGATACATATAGATGTCCAGATACTGACATTCCCTTGCATTTTGATTATTGGAATCCTTTTCTAATTTTCTCGTCTCATAAACTATAGATGCATATTAGATGTCCATTTTCACAAGAACCTATCTATCATTTACAAATTCTTCAAAGTTGCTGGTTCATGTCATAATTATTGATCTATTGCATTCCATCATACTTTTAATAATCTAAACAACATTCGCAAACCAATATGATCCGTTTTTTCGTGTTTTATTTTCTTTACCCTTACAGGGTTGGACATATGGGTTGAATGGAGCGCTCGTAAAGGCAACTAGAATAACAGGAATCAAGAATTTCAAAGTGAATGTATGCGACTACATCAACTTTCTTCTATTAATTCACTACATTTTCTTAATGATAATACTGGTATTTGTCCTGACCTTGTGTAAGATGTAAGGTAGGAAATGGGACTTGTTCAGCTCAAAGTTGCTATCTGGGGGCCATTTGTACTAATCAACTTCAATGGAGGAACGTGGCATGATGAAGAAGTCGATACCAAAGCTGTGGGCAATGAGTGGCTAGGTAGTACTGCAGAACTACTAAGTAACAATGGTGTTGACACTTCATTGGACTACATTTGCAGACGAACATATACGCTTGAATGCAATTGGAAGGTTGGTTTATAATACATTTTTTCAGTTTTAACCATATCTAGAATGGAATCCTACAAATTTAAGTATATGCCACTTCGCCAAAACTTATTTCTCGCTGGTAATGATGCTATATAGCAGCTTAAATGTCACGTTTCCGATTGATGGGCCACATAGGTCATCAGAGATAATAGTTGCTCCACAACAAATTCATGATATTTATTACCAAATTTATGTTACTAGTACCATGGAGCATATCATTGATTAATCCGAAGCAAACTATTGTATGTTTATTTGTCAGGTCTTCTGTGACAACTATTTGGATGGTGGTTATCACGTGCCATATGCACATAAAGGCCTTGCATCTGGGCTCCAACTCGATTCGTATTCTACCAAAGTATAACCTCCTTTAAACCCTCTTGAGCTATTACCATATTTTCTTGTTTTCCTCCCAACATCTTTGCTTTTTATACTGTGAAGAACTTGATATTCCTTTGCACTATGCTTCTGAGAATCTAATGCGATTCTCTCCCTCTTATTGCCAAGATGTACGAAAAAGTTAGCATTCAAAGTTGTGAAGGAGGTGCAGCGGAGAACAGAGAATTTGTTCGACTTGGGTCAAAAGCTTTATATGCGTTTGTTTATCCAAACTTCATGATCAATAGGTTAGTGATATTGTACAACGTATCAAGTGTAGTTTTGGATGCCTCTTTTGTTTGACCTGTTCGCCCTTCGCCGTGCCTTTTATAGGTATGGTCCATGGATGGACACAAATCTAGTGCTACCACTGGGACATCGGAGATGCAAAGTGGTTTTCGATTATTTTCTAGATACTTCTCTCAAGGTATATTTCTTATGGTTATCAAGGTTAAAACGATTCTATATACAATTGATACAGTATATTCACCAAATCCATTAACCTAGCATGATTTTTTATTACCTTGATTTTGCTATGTCATTTCTACTTCTCAGGATGATAGTGCTTTCATCGAAAAGAGTTTGGAAGACAGCGAAAAAGTACAGGTGTGCTAGTTTTTAGCATTTTTGATAATTAAACATTGAACTTGAAAAGGTTTTATTTGATTATGACTAATGTTAGGAAAACAAAACCTTTGAGGCAGGAGAAATATGCTTTCTTGAGTGTAATATTGCATTGCTTAATCAAAATATTTTATCCATGATACAACAAAGCCATAAGAACACTCTACATATAACCTTTACAATATTGTGTTCGTCATGCAGTTAGAGGACATTACTCTGAGCGAAGCTGTCCAGAGAGGACTCGAGTCTCCGGCATATAATGCTGGCCGATATAGTCCAAGTGTGGAGATGGCTATGCATCATTTCCACTGTTTATTGCACAAAAATCTCAGGAAATAATGTTCTTATTTCCCATGTTTTTTGAGGAATAAACATGGACCAAATGAAAAACATGCAAGGAATTTTGGAAACCCTATTTATCTGCAAATTTCCCTTTTGTAAATATACTTCTTTCGATGCATAACATTTCCATTTGGCATTTTGTTGTATGGTGAAATCGAAAATTTTGCCAGTTTTTCATGCCAAGTCATTAATATTTTTCAAATTTGATATTTTTTACTAATCAATATTGCTAAAATTTAATAAATACATATTTTATATCTGTCTTTTATAACTTAATTTTTATATATCTATTTAGATCAAAATATTATTTTTTTATTGTTTATGCAAACTTGATTACTAACGAGCTTTGGAAACTTTTGCTTTCTACGTTGATATTCTTTTTGCTAGCTAAGTTATTATAAAACCAACAAACCCATGGTCTCACAACCTTCTGAAAATCGCGTACAAGTACAACAAATAACAATAATGGATTTGTTCACTTCTAACACATGAATCAGTCAATCTGCAGACACAAAATCCAGCACCAAACTCGATTCATAAAGCACCTAGCCATCTGCCAATGTATTTTCAAATCACAATTAGAATATAATCCAAATAGAAACTATTTCAAGAAAAACAAAAAAAAAAAAATTGAAAAATCTCATTTAGAAACTGTTATCCAGTTAAGATAATACTGAAATTTACAGAGAACAAGAAGACAGGTGCTGGCTGGGAACCAGAACCTTGTCGTAATGTTAGTCGAACTTTATAGAATATTATCGCGCATGTTAGCCTATACTGCAGAAACTAAAATGTGGAGATGAAAAACAAGGAATCAACTTAAAATGGGATTTTCAAGGGGGTTCTTTCAGAGTAAAGAGAAGTTACGTACCACCACTGGGAGTTCTTTGCTGATCACTTTTTTTCTTAAAGTATTCATGGAAATGTTTATCTGGAACATGAATTAGTTTTCCAAGGATAGCAAGAGGCCAGCTGATATAATAAAAAAAAATTTGACAAGATCACGATCAGCTTAAAGAGGAAATATTGGCATCATGCGACAGATTTTATGACTCATGGCCAGTTTAGGCAACAGCACACCAACCTGACAAAACCAATGCCAATGGAAACAAGCCACAATTTCCAACTTAGTCGAACTGTTGAAGCAAACTTCTCCAGAAAAAATATTATGATCACCTGAACAGTAAGAGAGAATACATGAGAAAAGGGATGACAACACAACTTGATGAAATATAGTTGTTAACACAGTCGGGAGAGGAAAACAATACCTGCAGAATCACTTCGAGGGCAATTATTCCCATGAAGAGATGGTTCTTCATGAGCCCTTTCCACACATTCATCTCATCTGGCTTTCGAGCATTAAATTCATTGAATATCTACAATTATAAGAAATTGAAAAGAATTGTTGGAACGGATATACTAATAGAAGATGGGTCATCCAGAGCCATGAAGAACAATGGCTTTTCACTAACACTTGTCATCAAACTAATATTCCTTCAACACTATAAAACAGGACCGATGATATGATTATGTAACTGATATTACAAATCAAATCAGGACCACTTTTGTATCGCATATAATTACCAATCTAACGTTCATTTATGCCAGTGATATTTGCAAACCAATATTTGCATAAACACCAGACACCATTAATTTCAGGAGATCGATATATTTTGTAAAACAAAATAAATATTTATCAGGCAGGAGCTTTTCCATGGAATTGTACTTCGCCAAATTCCACAAGGCACATACTAGCATCTCATATTGCAGTCTTTACAGAAAATCATAAACTAACCTGACAGAGAACAAAGGCATTGAATATCAGCGTATTCTTAACTTTGAAAGCATGATCTTTCGTCTCATGCTCCAGATTCAGGATACTACTTCCCCGGAAGTTGAGGACTAATAGAACAGTAACTTGGTATAGAGCCTACAATATTAAACAAAAAAAACATATAGTTCAAACAAAAC
This sequence comes from Haberlea rhodopensis, assembly GCA_907163345.1. Lineage (NCBI taxonomy): Eukaryota > Viridiplantae > Streptophyta > Magnoliopsida > Lamiales > Gesneriaceae > Haberlea > Haberlea rhodopensis. The sequence continues at coordinate 2,798,552 of CAJQUN010000023.1, read as the reverse complement.
TTAACAAGAAGTTGTCCAATTCACTTATCCAGCCTCTGAATTTCAATTTTTCGTGGTCAACCCAAAAACAAATGCTACCTGTATTAACAAATTCCTCCACATGATATTCGTTATTAAAGGTTCCCTGAAACAGAAAGAATTTGTTAATCAACATGTATTAAAAAATTGACTCGAAGAAGTGGATGCCCCCGGAAATAAAATAATCAATAACCAAATAAGGGAATATGCGATTCTCATACCATGTTTCTATCAAACACAATGAAAGTTCTGAAACATAAGTATTACTCATTTGAGTAAGCAATCATTCGCTTTTCTTGAAATAAATACATACATCACAAGAAATGAGATCTTCAATTATTTAAATAATACAAGTGATATATACAGTAAGCAAAAAGAGAAGGCATCCATAACAAAACGTTACTGCGTGGAACAATTACGTAAATGAATTGATGTACTTAATTATTATTTTTTTATCGGACAAATAAAATATAGTAATTGAAAACGAAGAGTATTAGAAGTAATCAAGAGAATCCAAAACATTACAAAGAGAAAAATAAAAGAAAGTACAACAAAATGATAACGAGAAAGTTAAGCATCTAATAAGCAAACAATAGGCTCCCAAATCCACTCCGTCAAGGAATAGTGCATACGACTAAAACTATGCTTGAACCAAAACCAAGATCTAAATCTAATTAAGTCCAATAGATCGCAATGCAGCTCCTCTGCATTTCCAAAAACCAAATGATTTCTATGAAGCCAACTAGACCAGCCAACTGCCATCCAACTGTTTCTGCCTTTCTTGTGATTCCAAAGACTCGAGTGGTGTAATAAATGCATCACCGGCTCGTTATGCAAGACAGTGGAGAATCCTAACCACTTTTAGCACCTCATTCATAAGGCATAAGAAACCGGGCAAGAGAAACAAAAGTTGGCCAGTAGATTCTACGGCGAGAAGACAAGAATCTGATGTACTTAATTATTTGGCATGTCCTCAGATTGTATGCAAAATTGGAGGTCAAGTTTATGTCTTGTGTCATTTATGTCCTCATTTAGGAGATTAATTATATCCCCCAACCGGACATAATATTTGGAAAAAAATTGTAGGAAAGTATCTTGCCAAAATTCTATGGTTGTACAATAAAGTGCTGCTCATTCAAGAGTAATGGAGTCATAGTTGGCTAAACTATATTACAGTGCACGACATCAATTAACAGGAGCGTTTCACCAATTGATCTCTTGAGGATGTGAAAAAAATACCGAATTCCGACACCTAAATAGTGAAAAATTTTCCTTTTGAAAATTGTTGACAAGCCCGGTACAGAAGAAGATGCCACAACAGTTTTTTCGCCAGTTTAACTTGTCCAGAGTAAAGATGCTATTACCACCAGAGGAAAAAAAAGATCAAGTAGGATCGCACAATAATCTCTCATCAATGTTTGCTCATAGATATAAGTATCACAATCCGTTAGGTCAATATTATGTTCCAGTCCTGAGTTCCATATGGTGTTAAGGTACGATTCACCGGGTAATCCTCAAGATCAGCAAGGATATTTTCCTTTCGTGAAGTTGAGGCTCGTCAAGAGAAAGCCCTTCAACGTCCAGGAACATAATTTTTGAGATAAATTTGACAATCCATTTTTTTTCAGTCAACAACAATCAATCCTTCATCCCACTACGCGGGTCGACTATATGGATCCTCCTATGCCACTGTATTATATCCCTACTAAAACCTGATCTATGTTTCAAATTATTTTTATCATGTTTTATCGTTGTCAACCAAGTCTTTTTGGTCTCTCTCTTACTCGGTTAATGCTTGTATTTCTCATGGTCTCACATCGGCTAACTGGGGCATTTATTGGGTCGCCTAATTACAAATCGATATCAAATTAATCGTAAGTTTCTCCTCAATAGATGCAACCCCGACTTTCTTCCTAATGTTTTCATTATCTTGCCAATCTTCATATGTCCTCGCATTTAGCTTAGCATCCCCATCTCAATGACTCTCACCTTTTGCTCGTGCACGCGGTTCATAACTCAACATTCAACTCCATATAACATATTAGATCTAATTGTTGTTTTGTAAAATTTCCCTTTTAAGCATTTAGGTAATTTACATTCACAAAGAACATTGAACGTACTTCTCCATTTCAACAATCCTACTTGTATTCTATATAATACATCTCTAACAACACCTCCATTCTTTTGTAAAAATGATCCTAGATATTTGTTTTTAGTCTATTAAGCGTAATAAAACCTTTTACTTCCAAATCAATTTTATTCCCTATATTTCAAGTGGCTTCTAGAGTTCATATTAAAAAGGAAAAATCAAATCTTAAAAGAGAAATAACTTCCCTAAATATTAGGACTTTTCACATGTTTAAAGAAACATGAAATATCGGCAATGATTGATATTATCTTTATTTCAAAATTAATTAAATAAATAAACTGCAAATATAATTAAAATAAGTCCAATTTTTTCTACTTGAACTGTCTATGAGTAAACTGCTAATATCCTCTTGCGTTTGCAAATCTATACACTCATTATCTTGACATTGGCTTTGTGCTTGCGCAGCATCAATCACAATCACATATTAAGATTCAAATCTAAATTGCACAAGAGACCAACTTTGCAATCACGGAAATGGTAGCATAAAATTTCTGGCATGCAAAAGTCTAACCTTCTACCAACTGGTTTCATGTGCATGAGATGATCTGTTGGAGCTTCGGTTGCTAGTGCGAGAGCTCCTAGCGTGTCCATGATAAGATTTACCCAAAGAAGCTTCATAAAAATTGGAGATTAGAGTATACAATGTTAACTTTTTACACTGAGGAAAAAAACAGACAGAGAGCACCCGTGCAAACAAGTTATTTACAGGAGTTAAATTACACACCTGAACAGCGTTGAGTGGGACATTACCAGAAGAAATTGCAGCCACAACATTGATTATCAGAGCTGCAACATTGACCGTCAGTTGAAATTGTATAAATTTCTGAATATTGGCATAAACAGATCTACCCCACCTCACAACCTGCAATTGACATGAAAATTAAGTTTAAGCCCCAATTCATGGTATCAGTTTCAATTATTAACCGCTTAACCAGGCATCTTATAAAAAGAATATTGTTCACCAACAGGTACTTTTTGTATCAACAAATCTTTGGCTAAAGTCACGAAAGAACGGGCCTGCAAATAGACCTACTTAATAATCATTTAAGCTATCCATTCATAAAACTATTAATACCCTAGTCCTTCAGAAGTCTATTAAAGCCCTAGTCCTTCAGTATGGAATATGGTAAAAAAAACTTATAACTGATGCTCGTTCCAACTTCAGAAAAATACTAACTGAAATGCAGTTCATCCAACTGAAAAAAAAATTCAACATGACCAGGAAATCTATTATAACCCCTTTTTTCAACATGACCAAAAGATTTTATATAACCCTCAAAACAATGAAGTCAATGGAGATAGATACAAAGAAAACAGCCTGGTGGTAAATGGCGAAATGCACCACAAGTGACCGCAATCCGGGCAGCTCTGGTAAAGATCTATTTTTTATTTATTTCATCTTATACCAACATACTGATTGAATTTTGTTGATTGATTAGCTATAATTGTGGAGTTTGATTAGTCGAATCCCATTCTATATGGGATTTTTTAAAGTTTCCTTATTGTTCAGTTGTTTCCTTTTATAACTTATTTCTCTCCTCTTTAAAAAGGAGACACATTGTTTCTCATTGAATATAGAAATAATAAGAGAACATTTTTCTAATTTCAAGGCTGCCATGGTTGGCTCTGCCTCCACCACTAGTGGGGCTACTTCGTCTTCATCCACCACTAGCAGCAGCCCCTCCACCATGACGACTCCAGCTCCATCAGTTATCCTCCTGACCATTCTCTACACATTACAATCCATAAATTGGATGGCACCAACTATCTCAAATGGTCACAATCCATTCACTTGGTAGTCGACGGGAGAGGTAAACTTGGCCATCTGACGGGAGACACCAAGCCACCGAGCGCTGATGACCCATGCTACACATAGTGGAGGTCAGAAAACTCCATGGTTAAGTTAATCAACTCCATGGAACCAACAATCGGAAAGCCGTTCTTGTTCTTACAGACCGCTAAAGACGTCTGGGACGCCATCCGGAAACCTATTCTGACCTCAACCACCATTCCTAGATATATGCGCTGACCACCAAGATGTGGAAGATGCAGCAAGGCCCTCGACCTGTCACCACCTACTACAATGACATGTTAGTGGTATGGCAGAAACTCGATTTTTTTGAGGAAGAACAATGGGACAGTCCCACTGATGTGATGCAGTGCGATATCAGCAGAAAATTGAACGCACAAGGGTTTTTGTTTTTATGGCTGGATTAAACCCTGACCATGACGATGTGAGTGGCCGTCTTCTAATTTTCAATGTGAAGTTTGTCAATTCGCTAAGAATCGTCGTGCTATTTTCCCCTTTCAACCATAAAAACTGTCACGCCCCGGGCCCAGGCCCGCGCAAGCGCGACTGCACAATGGGCTCTTATAGCAGCTACTTCGTATCCGTCATCGCTCTACGAAAATGGTTAACACAAGTTTCTATAATAGTCCATTGTAAGCCTTTATAAACCACTTTAAATTTTCATCCACAACCAATGTGGGACAAGTGTATTACAATCATCCCTCCTTTAGAACGTGACGTCCTCGTCGCGACCTATCTCATCGATCCACCGGCACCGGGAATCTAGAGGTGGCTCCTATAGGTTCAAGAGGTGGCTCCTACAGGTTCAAGAGGTGGCTCCCGTCATGTAGCACTTTGCCCCGCAGGTTCAAGAGGTGGCCCCCATGCACGTGGCACTTTGCCCCGCAGGTTCAAGAGGTGGCCCCCGTCGTGTAGCACTTTGCCCCCTTAGGCTCAAGAGATGGCTCTCACGCACGTAGCACTTTGCTCCGCATAACATTTATCTCCCGGTGATAGGCTCTGATACCATTCTGTCACGCCCCGGGCCCAGGCCCGCGCAAGCGCAACTGCACAATGGACTCTTATAGCAACTACTTCGTATCCGTCCTCGCTCTACGAAAATGGTTAACCCAAGTTGCTATAATAGTCCATTGTAAGCCTTTACAAACCACTTTAAATTTTCATCCACAACTAATGTGGGACAAGTGTATTACACAAACCATCACAACCATTTACTTTAATCCATAGTTATGCCTGGGGTCCTGCGAGGTTACCAACTTTTTCTGGCAAACGTTGGTTCTCCTTCATTGATGATCATACCCGTCTTACATGGGTATTTTTGGTAAAAGATAAATCCGATGTTGCCAATGTTTTTACTACCTTTTACCACATGGTTCAAAAACAATTTGAAACATCTATTAAAATTTTTAGCAGTGATAATGGGAAAGAATACTTCAATCACGTGTTAGGGAATTTTTTTACTGAGAAAGGCATTGTTCACCAAAGTTCTTGGATGGATTCATACTCCTCAGCAAAATGGGGTGGCTGAGCGCAAAAACAAACATATTCTTGAAGTTGTTCGTGCTTTACAATTAATCGAGTTCCCTCTAGCATTTTGAATTTTCAAACACCACTGAATTGTTTCACTAATACTTTCCCAACTCGCGAATCACTTTGGATATTCCTTTAAAAGTATTTGGGAGTGTGGCCTTTGTTCATGATGCTGATCCGTCGCGTTCCAAACTGGAACCTCGTGCACGGAAATGTATCTTTGTCGGATACCCTAACAATCGAAAGGGTATAAATGTTTCGATCCTCTCTCGAAAAAATATTTTGTGCCCATGAATGTTACATTTTTTGAAGGATCCTCCTATCACAAAGATTCTCATCTTCAGGGGGAGTCCTATAATCAAGATGGGATCTATTCACACAATTCCGATATTCTACTGGGACGTGATGTTCCGATTACCACAGATATTCCCACACAGACAGTTGGTAATCATATCACGAATGAAACAGAAATATCTGGCAATAGGTTTAAAGGCATTGTCTATTCAAAACAACATCTAGCAAGAAAACGAGAAGACCATGTCCCAAGGCATAACCAAACATCTACTCAGTAGAGGAGTAGAGGTTGGATCAAGAAATTAAAAATGAGACTGGCATATCTGAGTCAAAACAAATTGATGATCTTGATCTTCCTATTGCAGTAAGAAAAAATGTTAGTAAGAAAAAATGTTAGTTCCTGCACAAAACATCCCTTATCCAGTTTTGTGTCATATAAAAATTTATCTCCTTCATATTGTGCCTTTATTTCACAAATATCAAGCGTGGTCATTCCTAACAATGTTCATAAAGCTCTAACAATTCCAGAGTGGAAAGAAGCCATCTTTGAGGAGATGAGGGCTCTAGGAAAAAATACTACTTGGGAAGTAGTAAGTTTACCTAAAAGGAAAAATGTTGTTGGATGCAAATGAGTGTTTACAGTGAAATATGGCTCAGATGGATCCCGGGACGGTATAATGCACGGTTAGTTGCAAAAGGATTTACCCAGATATATGGGGTCGATTACTCTTAAACGTTCTCTCCAATTGCCAAATTAAACACTGTACGAGTTTTATTATCTGTGGCTGTCAACCTTGACTGGACATTATATCAATTGGACGTAAAGCCTACATTCTTGAATGGAGATTTGGAAGAGGAGGAGTATATGGAACTTCCACCTGGGTTTGCTGAAATGTTTGGAGACAATGTATGCAAATTAAAAAAATCTTTATATGGTCTCAAACAGTTTCCCAGGGCTTGGTTTGAAAAATTCACAGCATTCATTAAAAGTCTAAGATACACTCAAGGAAAAGCTGATCACACCTTATTTGTCAAATCCACATGGAACAAGACATCCGTCTTGATTGTTTATGTGGATGACATCATTTTTAACTGGAGATGATGTTGAGGAAATAGGCAGGCTAAAACAAAAATTGGCTACAGAATTTGAAATTAAAGATCTTGGCCAGCTAAGATATTTTCTAGCGATGGAATGGCTAGATCTAAACAGGGAATTGTTGTCTCACAGCGAAAGTACATACTGGATCTGTTAAAAGAAACTAGGATGAGTGGGTGTAGACCAGCTGATACCCCAATCGATACTAATGTCAAACTCGGGGAAGTGAACAATGGTACACCGGTTGACACAAGGAGAGACCAAAGACTGGTTGGAAAACTTATTTATTTATCTCATACGCGTCCAGACATTTATTTTGTTGTAAGCATGGTAAGTCAGTTTTTGTTTGGTAATCTTGTCACCCGGAGAAGTAAAAAACAAAGTGTGGTTGCAACAAGTAGTGCTGAGGCTGAATTTAGAGCAATGGCTCAGGGAAAATGTGAAACACTGTGGTTGAAAAGAGCTTTAGAAGATATTAAAATGCCACTAAGTTTACCAATAAAGCTATACTGTGACAATAAGTCAGCTATTAGCATCGTTCATAATCCAGTCCCGCATGACAGAACCAAACACATAGACATAGAAATTGATAAGCACTTCATAAAGGAGAAATTGGATGAAGGGACAATTTGTATTCCCTTTGTACCAAGCATACAACAGGTCGCAGATGTTCTTACAAAGGGCTTATTGCGGTAACCCTTCAAGGTTCAAGTAAGCAAGTTGGGCATGAATGATATATTTGCACCAACTTGAGGGAGAGTGTTGATTGATTAGCTATAATTGTGGAGTTTCACTTGTCAAATCCCATTCTATATGGAATTTTATAGAGTTTCCTTATTGTTCAGTTGTTTCCTTTTATAACTTATTTCTCTCCTCTTTAAAAATGAGACACATTGTATCTCATTGACTATATAGAAATAATAAGAGAACATTTTTCTCTTCTTTCCATAACTTAAAAATTTATTTGCATTGATTTTACTCAAAAACACACATCAACAGGCTATAGCTACAAAATTCAATATAATGTGGAACATCTGCAGCAAGAACAAAAATTCAAGTACATCTTTGTACAATCATCAGCACAAACTAACCTTTACAACAGAAGCAAAATTATCATCCAAAATAATAACATCTGAACTCTCTTTGGCGACTTCTGTTCCTTGAATACCCATTGCAAGACCAATATCAGCCTACACCATGATATAATTGCAAACTAGATCATATAAGCTGAAGGGTAAAAAACAGAAAGATAATAGAAGTCCTTCCAGAAGAGCAACCCTCACATCTCCATAATATTCCTAACCATCTAGGAGTGTGAAATTTATGAAGCTGCTGCATCCATTAGAAGGTAATGTGCCTAAACCCCAGCCAAGCCAGCCTAATTACTTTCTCATTAGATGTTAGATTTCCCATCTAGTTGTTTCATCCTTTACATATATTCTCTATATAGTTTCTTCCAGCTATAGCTTTGAGATTGCCAAAGGTAAGCCTGCCCCCTCTGTTACCTTTTGATTTTATATATGTAAGTAATGTTTCACTTGATCCCAACCTAACGCGTTCTATATAAAAAATACTGAGGTTCGCCCTGCCCAACTCACAAGAAAAAATTTCATCATGCAACTAATAACTGAAGAACCATGCCTCGTGCAGTGCAGGGGCATCATTAGTGCCATCTCCAGTCACGGCAACAACATGTCCCCTTTTCCTCAATGCTTGCACAAGCAGTAGTTTGTCATTTGGAGATGACCTGCCCATCACCTATATGGAGTGGAAAAAAGCCATCAGCACACCACCCCCACAACAATCAGAAGTATTAAACCACCTTAAGAAACAGATAAATTTGCAGCCAGTACCAAAATCTTATCAGCCATTTCTAGTCTTTGTGTCTCAGTCAAGTTACGAAAGGCCTTCCCTTCAATAATATTAGATTCAGAAACATCTGCAGTAGACCCTAATATCCCACTCTCCAAAGCTATTGCCTTAGCAGTTTGAATATTGTCTCCAGTGACCATGCGCACCTGTAAACAGATTATCAACATCATCAAATTAGGTATGCTTCAGACTAGAAACAAGCAAAAATAATATAAGACCAACTTTTGAATATCAAATATACAGGGGCAAAAAAAATAGCTGCACAAGTAACATATTAATACATGAATGACAATGTCACGAGTCAACTATTGCACAAAGCTGTTTACCTATAGCTATGCATGCTCGGGCAACCAAATATAGTTACAAACTGGAAGATGAATGTTAAGAGAACTGGGTGTGGGTGGGGAGTGGGGGGGTGGATAAGGCAAAAGTAATAACACCCGGTATGAACATATGCTGCTGATATAAATAGAGCAACTGACGGAAGATGATCAGAATATTTCATGTGATTTTGTTGAACCATAAATAAGGAAATTTATTGATTTAGTTTACTAGAAGATGTATTCCTCTGTCCACCAGTCCACAAACAACTCCTACGAACTTTCCAAAAGCCACTAAAACCCAGACTCCATTTTGGAATCTCACTACATCCAGATTATTACCGCAAAAGAAAATGGAAAGAACTTTCCACGCTGGTCCCATTCTGTGCGCATGCACATAAGTGGCAGGAGAAAAACTGGCTACTTGAAAGGAGACAAAAAGGAGCCTGCACCAAAGAATTTAACATACCCAACGTGGAAAACTGAGAATTCTATGGTAGGTGGATTTAATGGAGGAAGATATAAGCTATGTTAATGAGATACTATAGTTGGTGTATTACTCCCATGTAGATCTAATGACCACCATTGACCCAAACACCTGGGTGGCGCCATTGAATCTACCCTGAGGGTAATGCCTCCATGGCAGCAAGAACTCGACCATATAAGCTTATTACCCTCAAGGTACCAGAACAACCATATCTCCCAACCACATGTGCTATCACACAGCTAAGGAGTTTTGGACAATGTAAGCAAATGCACTCCGACTTGGGGAATCATTCTCTGCCATATTTTTAAAAATTCCTTCTTGCCTTGAGTTTGATGAGGTTAAAGGAAAGATGATAGGCAGGCAACCACTCCCTTCTATTGGATAAGTTTTTCTGGGGTTTGTTGCAAGGAGAGCCACAATCTGGCCATGTTTCCCAAGAACTCCGGCAGTACGGCTGAAAACTCCGCCCTCTCTGTTGGTATTGATGGTGGCTGAAACACTCCTAAAAGACCTAATGAAAAGCCTCACATTTGGTAAACCACCGAATTGGAAGTGCTCAAGGAAAGGCTGATTCATTTTTATTTTATTTTTTGTATTTCTTCCTGCTGCACATGAAGCTGACACTGTTCCCTTTAACGAAGGGCAGATAGATCATCTTCCGAAACTACTGAAATCTGGATTGTCGGGTGCTTCTAAAACTTCTCTTGCTCAAACAAGTAGTGAATGAAATGCCCTAAGTTGTCAATTTCCGCTTTATTCGACTTGTTGGATTATTGATTCAGGAGCTTCTGATCATGTGACAAGTTTTTCTAATTTATTTCATATTCATAACCCTTGTTTTGGCCATGAAAAATTTGTATATCGGATGGTTCATAATCTTTTATATTCAGCTATGGATGTCCGGCTAGCTATATTGAAGTTCAATCAAGCCAAAAGAGTATAAAACAAAATAACACCAATAAAAATAGTTGAGTTCCTGAAGTAACAGAAGAGAGAAAATAAAACATCCCACCACCCTTTCCATGATAAAAATAGGACAGTTGATCCAAGATGGAGGGAAAGGGTTGTGTTTATTTCCTGAAGAAATTTACATACCTTAACACCGGCAGTAGTGCATAACCGAATCGCATCTCTCACATTTGGCCGACAAGGATCCTAAATCAAACATGAGAGAAATGTTGTTAACACGCTCTTTGACATTGAAAACAGGTGCTGAGATAAATTGATTTCTCAAGTAAAAAAGGAGGACAGGATGAGGAAGTTTTATAATTAAATGCATTAAAGAAGTGTCTTTTACACCACATCGGAAATTACTAGTTATGTTAACTCTCTATAAAATACATGGATTACTCAACTCCTTAGAACTCATGTATTCTTAACATGGTATCAGAGCAGGCTTTTCATATGATTGACTATTCCGCCAGCATGTTTATCGTCACTTGCGTTATCAATCCACATATTTGACTTACATAATGCCACACGTGAGGGGACGTGTTGAGAGTTGTCCCACATTGAGAATTTACAAGCTATGTTAGCTCTTTATAAAATACATGGTTACTCCACACAAAACTATGATAAGTCAATAAATTTTCCCCACCACCATTGTTAGAAAAGGGAAGATTTTTCTTCAGTATGAATTCATCAGATTTCGTGTAATTAGAATCATATCAGTAGGATATTGATTTCTTTCATTTATAGCATTAAACGTTTGTCTATATAATTGTAAAGGAACCATTTTGTAAAATAATGAGAATAAATAATTCTCCATGCAATATACTTTTCTACAACCATATGCTTTCAAAGTAAAAAAAAAAACAAATTTTCACGTTACTAGTTGGTGAAGGGGAAATCTGTCAGTACAGTCAATCATTCCCTCCACTCACTCGCACGGTTTCCTTCTGTTGAATAACAATAGATAAAGATTGTTATGTGATAAGGAGATAAGATAAACTTTGTATTTGATTTATTGGAGTTTTTCCTTCTCTTAGGATTCTTTGGTACTATGAGTCTATATTTTTTAATGATTCGAAATAAAGAGTTTATAGTTCTCTTAAAACTCATCTTTCTACATGGTATCAGAGCACCGTAAGGTTCAATTAAGTTCATACCAGGATCTTTTTTTTTTTCTTCCTTCATCGTACAATTCTTCACTGCCCAGCCCATCGATTAATCATCATCCTTGGGCACTCCAATTGTACGATCGATTCTGGGCTTTTTCCCCCAAAGGATTCAACGTCAAGTGTATCCTGTTCATCTGATTTCAGCGCTATACTGGTCACCGCTGATCTGCTCAAAAAATTTTTTTTTGCCCATCGCAAATCACCGTTTTCAATTGCAAGAGTGATTTGTTATTGGGCCCAATATTTTTGGCAGAATTTCGTGAAGGGTCATCAATTGCCTGTTCCCAGAAATTCATGACGTATTTGGCGTCTTTTATTTCCCCATCGCAAAAATGGCTTCTACAGATTCATCTTCCTCGGCCACCTCAAATACTACCACTACACTCACCCAAAAAAACTAACTGATCTTTCTTCCAATCCTATTACTAATCATAGGTTAAATGGACTTAATTACCTTCAATGGTCTCAATCGGTGAGGATTTTTATTCGGGATAGGGGTAGGGATGATTTGATTTCTGGCTCAAGCCGTTGCCCTGCCAAAACTGATGCAGCGGCGTTTAAAACCTGGAATTTAGAAAACAATATGGTGATGTCATGGCTTATCAATTCCATGACACCCGATGTTGGTGACCATTCCAATTGTTTTCCACGGCCAAAGCAGTTTGGGTTGCTGTCAGGGATATGTTCTTCAGTAAGGATAATATCGCCGAGCTGTTTGACATCGAAAGCCGCACTTAGGCGTTGAAACAGGGGAGTCCACCTGACCCAGTATTTCACAGACCTTACGAGATACTGGCAACAACTGGATCTTTACGAGTCCTATGAGTGGAAGTATTCTGATGATAAATCAATTCACAGATCCATCGTTGAAACTCGACGCCTTTTTCAGTTTTTATTGGGCCTCAACGCAAACTTTGATGATGTTCGGGCACGGGTTCTGTCCATTAAGCCCCTGCCCCGGCTCCGCCATGCCCCATGAAGAAAGCCGAAGGATATTAATGATGAGCTCTACGGCTGGTACCCAATTAATTGAGAGACCAGCCTTGGCAACACCAAGATCCCTCCCCGGTTCGGCACCTCAACAGGATAATGCATCACATCATACTGGCTCGTTTTGGCAGAATTCAGGTTCCTCCAATAATATGCATAATGGTCGCCCTTGGTGTGAAAAGTGCGACAAACCTAATCACACTATTGACACATGTTGGAAGATTCATGGTAAACCGGCCAACTGGAAATCTTTCCGTCAGCGGCGTGCTCATGTTGCACAATCTGAAGGATCTGGCCAAGCCTCCTCAGCAAAGAGCAACTTGATGCCCTTCACCATTTGTTGTCTAAAGCACTTCCGTCAAACAACCCTCCGCCTCTTGGTGCTGGTAATTATGCCCATACAGGTATTGTTTCCAAAGCCTTGCTCTCACATCAGATGTTATCAGATTATTGGATCATTGATTCAGGTGCATCTAAGCACATGACGGGAAATTTGAATATGTGTTGAATGATAGAGTTTTACTTATCAAGAACTCTAGATAAATATTTTTATTTTAATATTCATAAGAGTGTTGATAAGTTTGATAGGAGTTTTAGTTTATCTAAAATAGTATACTAGTTTATCTTTTTATTTAAATAGATTTATCTTCCTAGATTTTTGGATTATGAGTCTTCTATAAATAGGAGACATATGGTTGTATTTATTTTAAGATTGGAACAATCAATAAAGAGAAGACTAAATTGAGTCTCTCAAATAATTCCTTTCTTCACACTTACATGGTATCAGAGCTTTAGGTTTGAAAAAAACTAAGGTTAAAAGTTTATCAAACCCTAGCCGCCGGCGAGTTGTTGCTATCTCAACTCAACCGCTGGCGGCTAGGCCTTCAAATAGTAGCCGTAAAGCAAATCCTAGCAGCAGCCAATAGCACGCGACTTCCGCTACAGTAATTTCGCGTCTTGCTACAGTAACTTCGCTACGGTATTTTTCGCGCCTTGCTACAGTAACTTCACAATTTTTTCCCTTGTTTTCGCGGCATCGTCGGGTGTTTTTTCATCATCTGTTTTAGGGCAATTGTGAGGATTCTCATGTGCCTACATCTCATCAGCAAGCTTGGTCTCATAAACATCTATAGCCAAGCTTGAGGGGGAGTAGATAATATCAAATATATTGTTGAAAACTCAGACTCACAAAAGAGGATGAGACGTAGACTAGCAGACGCAGACTCACAAAAGAGGAACAGACGTAGACTAGTAGACGCAGGCTCCAAAATAAAGGAGGAGACGTAGACTAGCAGACGCAGACTCCCAAAAGAGGAGGAGACGTAGACTAGCAGACGCAGACTCACAAAAGAGGAGCAGACGCAAACTCCAAAAAGATGAGGAGACGTAGACTAGCAGACGCAAACTCCAAAAAAAAAGAGGAGGAGACGTAGACTAGCAGACGCAAACTCACAAAAAAGGAGCAGGCGCAGGCGCAGACTCGCAAAAGTGGAGCAGACGCAGACTCCAAGAGAGGAGCAGACGCAGACTCCGAGAAGAGGAGCATGACTCTGAGAAAGAGGAGGAAGTCTCAAACAAATTTGATAACATCTTGACAAAGGCTCTTCACAATCCTAAATTTAAAGACCTGAGTTCCAAGCTGAGCATGATAAACATATATGACTCAGCTTGAGGGGGAGTGTTGAATGATAGAGTTTTACTTATCAAGAACTCTAGATAAATATTTTATTTTAATATTCATAAGAGTGTTGATAAGTTTGATAGGAGTTTTAGTTTATCTAAAATAGTATACTAGTTTATCTTTTTATTTAAATAGATTTATCTTCCTAGATTTTTGGATTATGAGCCTTCTATAAATAGGAGACATATGGTTGTATTTATTTTAAGATTGGAACAATCAATAAAGAGAAGACTAAATTGAGTCTCTCAAATAATTCCTTTCTTCACACTTACAATATGTTTCAATCCTATCAGCCGAGCACTTCAGCCTGCTCTGTCTGGATTGCGAATGGTTGCTGCGTGTAGGTTGTTGGGTCTGGATAAGTACCCATCTTGGATGATTTGGTGTTAAAATCGGTTTTATATGTTCCTGATCTTGAGTGCAATCTTTAATCTGTTAGTCGCCTAAGTATGGATCTCAACTGTGTCATTAAATTCTAGTCTACCTCGTGTTTTTCAAGACTTGGCTTCGGGGCAGACGATTGGCAATGCTGAGATTTATGCGGGCCTATATCTCATTCGACCAACGCGTATTGTTGCTTCTTAATGTGCATGTTCATTTAGTTCCTCATTTTCTATTAATTCTTTGAGTTCGAACAATGATATTTTATTACTGCATTATTGTTTAGGGCATCCGAGTTTTTCGTATCTTGCGAAACTTTTTCCATCGTTGTTTCGCAATAAAAGGTTGAATTCTTTCACGTGTGATGTTTGTCAATTATCTAAACATACTCGTCATTACTTCAAACCTTGCGTATAAGCCATCCAATCCATTCTCACTCATTCACATCGAAATTTGGGGTCCTTCTAGAGTTAAAAATGTCACTGGTTCTTGTTGGTTTTTAATATTTGTTGATGATCACACTAGACTATCATGGGTATTCTAATGAAAGACAAATCTGAAACAAGTGATCTTTTTAAGCAATTTAACACCTTGCTTCAAACCCTATTCTCTACCAGTATTCAGGTGTTAAAAACTGACCGTGCCCGTGACTATTTTAACTCCAACCTTGGCGCTTATCTTCATACCCAAGGCATTATCAACCAAAGTTCATGTGTTGATACTCCTCAACAGAATGGGATCTCAGAGCGCAAGAATTGTCACTTACTTGAGGTTGCTCGTTCCTTACTTTTTTCACATAATGTCCCATCTTGCTTTTGGGGTGATGCAGTTCTGACTGCTGCTTACCTCATTAATAGGATCCCCTCTCGTAGCCTCAAGTTCGATACACCTATAAACACCCTTCTCCGGACTTATCCTACCTCGCACCTTCTACCGACTGTTTCACTCAAAGTCTTTGGATGCACTTCCTTTGTACAAATCCACTCACATGCTCGGGGTAAACTTGACCCTTGAGCTATCAAAAGCATTTTTCTTGGTTATTCTCACAACCAAAAAGGGTATAAATGCTACTCACCACTTCTCAAGCATTTCTTCCATACCATGGATGTGACATTTTTCGAAAATCAGCCTTTTTACCCTCGTTCTTCGATTCCAGGGGAGAGCAATCTGAATGAATCTACAACTCCGGCAGCAATCCAACCAACTGTACCCACTATAAAGCCTTTCACATTCACCAATCATCCATATCATATGCATGAACCACCATTGCAGGTTTACTCTAGGAGGCATCGGGAACCTGAACAAATTCAGCATTGTAATGACTCTTCCTTGGATCAACGTTCTGCAGAGAAACCACGAGGTAATATTGATTCTTCTAACCACAGTATTGATGATTCTGATGATAGGCCTATAGCAGTTAGAAAGGGGTGAGATCATACACCCAGCATCCTATATCTAAATTTGTTTTGACTGATAACTTATCTCCTACACATCGAGCTTTTGTGTCATGTTTAGATCGGGTCCAGGTACCGTCCAATATTGAGACTGCTATGCAAGACCCAAATTGAAAATCTGATGTCCTAGACGAAATAAGAGCTCTGGAGAAAAACAAAACATGGGATTAGTGATTTACCTCCAGGGAAGAGGACTATTGGATGTAGATGGATTTTTTTCAGTAAAACATAAATCTGATGGGAGCATAGGGTGATATAAAGCCAGATTAGTTGCAAAAGAGTACACCCAATCTTATGGCATTGATTATAAAGAGACGTTTGCTCCAGTTGCCAGACTAAATACTATCCGAATTCTTCTCTCCATTGCTGGAAATATGGATTGGCCTTTATATCAGCTTGATGTCAAGAATGTCTTTCTCAACGGAGATCTTGAGGAAGAAATTTATATGGATATTCCTCCCAGATTTGGGACTCAGTTTACTGTTAACAAAGTATGCAATTTGAAGAAATCCCTTTATGGCTTGAAGTAGTCACCCCGAGCTTGGTTCCATCGTTTCTCTACTGTTCTAAAGGGGAGCAGTTACATACAGTGTCAGTCTGATCACACCTTGTTTGCCAAAAATTCAGAGGAAGGGAAGATCATTATTCTTATAGTGTATGTTGATGATATTATTCTCACAGGAAACCACAGTGATGAAATGACTCAGGTGAAAGCCCTACTTTATAGGGAATTTGAAATGAAAGATCTAGGACGCTTGTAGTATTTTTTAGGAATGGAAGTTGCTCGATCATCCAATGGTATCTTTATATCTCAAAGAAAATATGTATTGGACCTCCTAAAGGAAGCTGGAATGTTGGGATGCAAACCCATAGACACACCGATGGACACCAAAGTGAAGCTGGAAGCAAGAGAAGACAGTCCATTGGTTGACAAAGGACGGTATCGGCGCTTAGTGGGGAAGCTAATTTATCTTTCACACACACGCCCGGGTATTGGTTTTGTGGTTAGCGTTGTCAGTCAATTCATGAATAACCCAACCAAGGAACATATGGACGATGTATACCGAATATTGAGGAATCTCAAAAGAAACCTAGGAAAGGGCTTGTTCTTCAAGAAGTCGACGAACAAAAGTGTCAAAGTTTATAGTGGTGCTGATTGGGCTGGCTCTCACACTGACAGAAGATCAACCTCTGTTTACTGTGCATTTGTATGGGAAAATCTGGTAACATGGAGGAGTAAGAAGCAAACTGTTGTAGCTCGGAACAGTGCAGAAGCAGAGTATCGTGCCTTGGCTCAAGGCATATGCGAAGGAATGGGGTTGAAAAGGTTGCTAAGTGGACTAAAGCTAGACAACAATCATCCAGTTGAAATGTATTAATCAAGCCGCCATAAGCATAGCTAAAATCCAGCGCATCATGACCGTACCAAACACATTGAGTTAGATCGACACTTCACCAGTGAAAAGATCGAGAAGAGAATCATTGATCTAAATTATGTCTCCACACATATGCAATTTGCTGCCATCTTCACTAAGGCCCTTCACCATCCTTTGTTTGAAGATCTTTGTTCCAAGCTGGGCATGATAGACATATATGACCCAGCTTGAGGGGGAGTGTTGAATAACAGATAGATAAAGATTGTTATGTGATAAGGAAATAAGATAAACTTTGTATTTTATTTATTGAAGTTTTCATTTTCTTAGGATTCTTTGGTACTAGAAGTCTATATAAACCTACATTGTATCTCTTCTTTTTTAATGATTCGAAATAAAGAGTTTATAGTTCTCTTAAAACTCATATTTCTACACCTTCAATTACTCACACGGTTTCCTCCAATCACGCACACGTCCAGCAATCACTCTCATGGCCAGCGGCTTCCTCCAATCACTCACACACAGCCAACCATTCCCTCCAATCAACCACACGGTTAGCCTGAGTTATGGAGGAATAAATTCTGGTGTTGTAAATATAGTTGCTGTAATTAGGAGCCAGATTGCAGATTTGTAAAGTTGTAATTGTAAGCTATATAGGGAAAACCATCGATCAATGATATGCATTCAGACAAAATCGTGTCTTTGACATAAGTCATGCTAAGGAGTTCAAGTGAAATCCACTAATCTCCCACAAAATAAAACCACAAATCTCCCACAAAACAATACTTATCAACACAAAACAAGTCAAACGCACCTTGATCCCAAGAATAGCTAGCAAAATTAGATCTCCTTCAGGTAATTGCCAATTTTCCAGTTCTTCATCACTAGTCGGAACCTTCTCCACCTCAAATGACGTATAGGCAATAGCAACACAACGCAAACTTCTTGCAGCCATATCATCAATAGCATTCTTGAAATGTGACAACTGCAGGAAACAATGGCCTTAATTGACAGCTGATAGCAACTAATTTTTTTTAAAGAATGCTAGTACTTGATATATAAAGATGCAGAGTTCAACAATAAACATCCGATAGATGTTACGATAGCTTTATCAATTACCGATCTCATCATAATATATGTACTTCTCAATAAATATTATCTTGCCAGCTCTAGAAAATAAAGGTCACTGTAACTTGGGTTTAACGGATGGGAATCATCTATAGAAATATC
Organism: Haberlea rhodopensis; assembly: GCA_907163345.1. NCBI lineage: Eukaryota > Viridiplantae > Streptophyta > Magnoliopsida > Lamiales > Gesneriaceae > Haberlea > Haberlea rhodopensis. The sequence continues at coordinate 2,779,747 of CAJQUN010000023.1, read as the reverse complement.
TGTAACCAAGTAAAGCTATAATCTGAGAAACCTTATCTTCATCTATCTGTATCTCGCAATCATTTGCATCAATGTAACTTGAACAAGAATCAAGTAATATTTCTGCAGCCCCTTTCCAGTGTACATGCACTTCAGAATCGTACTGCCAAAAGAAACACAATCAGTACATAAGAGAACACAAAACACATGCATAATACAGACAAGTGTTTTCTTGTTCTTCAAGTTAGGAGGCAAACAAAACACAAATTAGTATATGCACCATTAATGATAATCACATATTACCAATTTGAGTGCAACACCACCTCGCTTTCTCTCGGAGTTAAATGGAAAAGCATGAATTATCACTGAATCTGAGCGGGCAGCATTGAAATCCATTCCAAGCTAAATGGAATAAAACAAAGAAATCAAGTAACAAAAAGAACAAAAGACTGCATTTAAAGTGTAGAGATGGGTGATAATCACATTTACTCCCCATTGCAGAATGGCCTTTTCTGTTGGTGATCCAGACACCTCCAGCGCACCACCACCCTGTTAGAGACCAGCTTGATAAAATATTTATACATAAGGCGAGTTATAGAACTACGAAAGTACAGATAGTATTGTCAAAACAGTCCGTAACTAAATAGATGACAATGACAGTGGAAATTAGTCTGGCATTTAGGCTATTAAATTAGGATGTAAATTAGGCTGTTAATATTCTTCCCATACATAGGTGGTACTTTCCTTACATAGGTTTTAATTGTATTCCTATATAATGCATTGATGAATGAAGGGAAAACAATTTAGAAAAAAGTCAATTTGTCTTACATGGTATCAGAGCCAATTCCAATCTTGAGTCTTTTCTTTCTTTGATTTTGATTGCGCATCGTTACTGTTAATACGCGTCATCATTGTTCATCGCGTCATTACTGTTCATCGAGTCGTTACTGTTCATTGCGTCGTTACTATTCATCACGCGTCACTGTTCATCGCGTGAATATTTTTCCTTGATTGATTACTTTTATCGTGACATCCCAGAAACTAATATTGGGTTTTGTTCGATCGGCGTTATCGCATCAGTGTTACTCTTTGTTTCTCATCAATTGCTAATATTGTGCGACGTTACTACTGAAATACTATCAAATACTCTTTCATACCATGAGTAATTTTGAATCTTTTGGTATCAAATTCACGGGTAAAAAATATTCGGCTTGGGAATTCCAATTTTGTCTGTTCGTGACGGGAGTATTTCCATCCCTCTTGATACAGCGTCCCTAACCAAATGGAAGATTACAGATGCTCGCATTATGTCATGGATGTTAGCATTTGTCGATCCACTCATTGTACTAAATCTTCGACCATACAAAACCGCCAAAACCATGCGAGACTATTAACAACAAGTCTATTGTCAAAACAATGTGGCTAAGCGATTTCAACTCGAGTACGAGATTGCCCATTACACTCAGGGTAATCTTTCTATCCAGGAACATTTCACGAGCTTTCAAATTCTGTGGACAGAATTCGCTGATATCATTTATACTAAGGTTCCGGCTGGCTCCCTTGTTGATGTTCAAGTTGTTCATGAACAAAGCAAGAGAGATCAAAGAGATCAGCTCTTGATGAAATTGCGCCCTGAATTCGAGATCGCTCGATCTACATTAATGAACCGTGACCCATCTCCATCATTAGATGTTTGTCTCGGGGAATTACTACGTGAAGAGCAGCGCCTTGCAACACAAGGGAATTTCCAACAACATTTAGGATTTCTAATGATGTGGCATATGTCTCTCATGTCAAAGGGAAAGAAAAGGACATACGTCAAGTCCAATGCTACACTTGCAAAGAATTTGGGCATATTGCAAAGCATTGCACCACTAAAAAATGCAATTTTTGCAAGAAGCCCGGCCACCTTTTCCCGATTGTCCCACTCGTCCACCAAAATGCCATACCACAAGATATCAAGCTGCAGTTGGCTCTTCTTCCTCTCCCATGGATCCGCCTTCCACTCTCCCCTGAAACAGTGCAACAGATGATTATCTCTGCTCTGTCTGCATTGGGTCTTCAAGGTAATAACTTCACTTCCCTTGCCTCTTGGTTGATTGACTCAGGGGCCTCTAATCATATGACCAAGTCTGCTGCCAATCTTCATAATGTTCGCAAATATTCGGGTCAGTTACAGATTACCGTTGCTAATGGTAATCAGTTACCGATCCATGCAACTGCTGATGTGAATTCTACTTTTTGGGATGTTTTTGTATCTCCTGCACTAAGTACTAGTCTTATTTCTGTTGGACAATTGGTTGATGACAATTATAATATTTTTTTTCTCGTTCAGGTTGTCTTGTGCAGGATCAGGTGTCGGGGAAGATTCTCGCAAAGGGGCCTAAAGTGGGACGTTTATTTTTTTACATTTTTCAATTCCCCCAGTTATTTCTTTCGCTTGTAATATAGTTAATCATAACAATGCCTTAAGGCACAAACGTTTGGGTCACCCTAGTTCGCATATTTTGCTCATATAATGAAGTCCGGTTTCTTGGGTAAAAACAATCGTTTTTCATCTCTTAATTTTCCCGACAATAGTACATGTAAGTTAGGTAAGAGTAAGTCTCTTCCTTTTCCTGATCAGGGTACACGTGCTCAAAATTGCTTTGATCTAATACATAACGATGTGTGGGGTATTTCGCAGGTTATTTCTCATGCCAAATACAAATATTTTGTTACCTTCATCGATGATTATAGCAAATATACCTGGATCTATTTTTTACGGGCTAAATCCGAGGTATTTTCGATGTTCCAACAGTTTGTAGCTTTGGTGGACACACAATTCTCTAAACATATCAAAATCTTACGTTCTGATTCGGGGGGTGAATATATGTCTACTGCATTTCAATCATTCATCAATCAAAAGGGAATAATTTCACAACATTCATGTCCATTTCTTTCTCTCCAAGCTCATTCCATGCTACCTTGTCCTCTAATCCTATTCCCAGATCTTACTCCAAAGTTGTCAAGCTTCCCTACTGGGAAAAAACAATGGCAGACGAATTACAGACTCTTCAAGAAAATGATACATTGGATGTGGTATCTTGTCCGCCCAATTTTAAAGCAATTGGTTGCAAATGGGTATTTTCTGTCAAGCTTCGTTCATACGGGACCTTGGATCGCTATAAAGCCAGATTAGTTGCTCTCGGGAATCGCCAAGAATATGGAATCAATTACGAGGACACATTTGCACATGTTGCCAAAATGACCACTGTCCGCACAATTCTTTCAATTGCCGCTTCTCGGGGTTGGCCAATACATCAACTGGATGTTAAAAATGCATTTCTCCATGGTGATCTCAAAGAAGACATTTAAGACGTTTACATGAAACTTCCTCCAGGGCTTTCCTCTCCTTCTTGTTCGGCGGTCTGTAAATTGAAACGCTCTCTTTATGGACTAAAACAAGCACCACGTGCCTAGTTTGATAAATTTCACACAACATTGCTTCGTTTCTCATTTCAGCAAAGTAAGTATGACTCCTCTTTATTTCTTTGCAAAACAACGGCAGGTGTTGTCCTTCTTCTAGTCCATGTGAACAATATTGTCATTACTGGGACAGATTCTTCTCTGATCACTCGACTACAACAGCATCTTCATGGTTCTTTCCACATGAAGGATCTTGGTCCACTTACATATTTCTTGGGGTTAGAAATCTACAGTGATTCTTTTGGCATTTTCTTAAATCAACACAAATATGCCCAGGATCTTATCACATTGGCTCGTCTTGATGAAACTTCCTCCGTCGATACTCCATTGGAAATCAATGTGAAATATAGGCGTGACGAGGGTGATCTCCTCTCTGACATACTATGTATCTTCAATTGGTTGGCAGCTTGAATTATTTAACCATCACACGGCATGATATCTCCTTTGCAGTTCAACAAGTCAGCCAGTTCATGCAATCTCCACGACACTTACATCTCGCTGCAGTCCGTCGCATTATTTGATATCTACGTGGCTCACCGTCTTGTGGCTTATTTCCCCACCGGCAATCCACTAAATCTCATTGCTTACAGTGATGCAGATTGGGCTAGCTGCCAGGACACTCGTCGCTCAGTTACAAGATGGTGCATGGTTTTGGGTTCATCCTTAATCTCCTGGAAAAGCAAGAAACAAGCAAGAGCCTCCAAATCGTCTACAGAATCTGAATATCAGGCGATGTTTGCTGCTTGCTCTGAAATTCTTTGGCTCCGTGGTCTTTTGTGCAGAATTGGGTTCCTACAAACCCAACCCACTCCACTTCATGGCGACAACACCAGTGCTATTGCCACCAACCCGGTCTTCCATGAACGTACTAAACATATTGAAGTGGATTGCCATTCTATTCACGAGGCAGTTGACAGCAAGACTTATCATTTTACCACATGTTTCCACCGATCTTCAACTTGCAGACATCTTCACCAAGTCCATGACTCGACAACGTCATCAATTCTTAATTGACAAATTACTGCTTCAAACCAGCACCAATTTGAGGGGAGATGACAGTGGAAATTACTCTGGCATTTAGGCTATTAAATTAGGATGTAAATTAGGTTGCTAATATTCTAAATTAGACTGTTAATATTCTTTCCATACATAGGTGGTACTTTCCTTACATAGGTTGTAATTGTATTCCTATATGATGTATTGATAAATGAAGGGAAAACAATTCAGAAAGAAAGTCAATTTGTCTTACAGACAAGACATTAGGCCAACATGGATCCACTACATGCTTTTATGCTTTGAAGTTTTCTATATACAACTTTAAGTGTTTTACTCTACTCTTTTGCAAAATTGAAGGTTCATTTATACTTCTCCCCAAATATCATTGTATTGTCACAATATATCAGGTGACACCGCGGCATAAAACCATGCATAATCATGTGTTTGAAACACTGTATGAAAGAGCAAACCTAAAACCATTCATAATCATGTGTTTAACGCTGCATAAAAATAACAGAACCTAAAATCTTTGACAAAAATACTTTAAGCAGTGATGAAAGTTATGAGATGCAATACTGATGTAATAAAACAGGCTAACAGCTCAGAAGACGACACAATTTTTTTGAAACAGGAACTGCAGAAGATTAAAGAAAGCCTCACAAACTTGGGGACAAAAAATAATGGATTATGTTATCCATGCCACCATCATATCATAAGTCATAAGATATTATTGGACCGCTAGCATGCTATAAGAGAAACTTTATTAAGTTTTTGATTAAGATGTAAATTCAAAAAACAAAAGCAATGGCCAGCTATTCACAATAGTCCGAGATATAACCTACCTCAGGAACAAATACACTTCCAGTTGTGTTCTGTGCAATGCCTTCCATAAGAAAAGAAATAACCGTAGGAGGAAGCAGTGACTTATTGTCCGGAGGATCAATTTTCTTTCCACAGACATTTGCCTCAACCACAGTCATCTGTACAAAGATTAGGAAAGTTATATGTGATTTCAAACTAACAAAATTTGCTAAAAATATCTCCACTTACCAACAGAAACTTAAACACATCTGGTGTTTGCCAACCAAAATAGAACTAGAAACAAACGAAAGCTGATTAGAAAAACCTGATTCAAAGTCAAAGTCCCAGTTTTATCACTGCAAATAGTAGTTGCAGAACCCATTGTTTCACAGGCTGACAACCTTCGGACCTGCAGTACAATAGTTTTAATGCGATATTAGAAAGTAAAAAGATAACAGCTAAGAACAAATCGTGGTTAGTTATTTCTGTAAACTATTTTAGATGTACTTACCAGCGCCTTATCAGCCATCATTTTTCTCATGGAATATGCAAGCCTACAAGGCAACATTTATTAAGTGTGGTAACAGAAAGAAATAAATGTCACATGCCTTCAATTGAAAAGAGACAATATTATGTTATGAAATGATGTGGATCACAATATTCTACCATAAAGAAAAATGTGACAGGCCAATCTCAATATGCCTGCTCAGGTTGTTCATAAAAGAAACTAGTCTTCTCTCCTGAACAAGCAGTCAACTTTCATCTGTCAATACTGAATTTACATTCTATAATTCAATATGGGAAGTATATTTATATAGACAGGCTTTGTTGTCACAGTAGAATTTGATGGGGAATTCTACTGGGATATGTAATTCCTCCAAAAGTTTCTGTAACCATAGTCCCTCGCACATCCCTTGTACAACAACTCTGAACTCAGCTTGGGCACTACTTCTAGCTACCACGTTCTGTTTTTTTACTTCTCCGTGTTACTAGATTTCCCAAAAAAGGTGCAATACCCTGAAGTGGATCTCCTGTCGTCTGCCGATCCTGCCCAATCTGCATTTGTATAGATTTCTATCTTCTGGCTTTCTCCTTTCTTAAAGAAAAGATCTCTTCCTTGAGAACCCTTTAGATATCTGAGTATCTAATGTATAGATTTTTATCTTCTGGCTTTCTCCTTTCTTAAAGAAAATACCTCTTCCTTGAGAGCCCTTTAGATATCTGAGTATCTTATATACTGCTTCCATATGGCTCTCTTTTGGTGAATGCATGTGCGGACTAACCACACTAACAGCAAAAGCGATGTCAGGTCGCTCTGATATCTTTCTCTATCAACAGGTTTTCTAGGTTCTTCTGCGTTTTTTCCTGTTTCGACCTGATGTCACTTGGCCTACAACCAAGCATACCAATATCAGTTAAAAGATCGAGGATATACTTTCTCTGGGAGACACTAATTCCCCTTTTTGATCTGGCAACCTCCATTCCTAGAAAGTATCGCATTTGACCCAAATCTTTTACTTCAAATTCTGTGGCTAAGACCCCTTTTAATCTCTCCATTTCTCCGATATTATCTCCAGTGAGAATGATATCGTCAACATAAACGATTAAGATGGTCTTTCCTTTGCTATTGGACTGTTTGAAAAACATAGTGTGATCAGACTGTCCCTGTTGTTATCCTTGATTCTTCATGACCTTTGCAAATATGTCAAACCAAGCTCTCGGTGATTGTTTGAGCCCATATAGAGATTTCTTCAATTTGCATACTCTGTTTTCTTTCTCTTCCTGGTAAAGTCCTGGTGGTGGTGTCATGAACACTTCTTCCAACTCACCATTCAAAAAAGCATTTTTTATGTCAAATTGATTGAGAGGCCAGTCCAAGTTTGCTTCTAAGGACAAGAGAACCCGTATAGTTTTCAGCTTTGCTACTGGTGCAAAAGTTTTGGTGTAGTCAATACCGTATGTCTGGGTGAATCCCTTTACAACTAGACGGGCTTTGTGCCTGTCTACTGTGCCATCAGCCTTGTATTCCTCCGTGAACACCAACTTACAGCCCACTGGTTTCTTTCTCTTTGGTGAAGTCATCATCTCCCAAGTTTCATTTTTTTCTAGTGCCTTTATTTCTTCCATCACTGCTTCCCTCCAAACTGGAATTTCCAAGGCTTCCTCAATATTCTTAGGTATCTTGTTTCTGTCAAGGTTAGTGTAAAAACACGACACTTGGCAGAAAAAGCTTTATAAGATACAAAATTTGAGATGGGATGGAGAGTACATGAACGCGGCTGTTTTCTAAGAGCAATAGGTAAATCATCAAGATCTGTTACCTGGTCAAGGTTGGAATTTGGCTTATAGGAAGTTGGAGCTATCACCAGTTCTGACTCTTTTGATGCTTCGGATACGAGAGTCTCATCAGGCTTTGATTTGTCGTTGGGAGTAGACAAATGTTTCCCTCTCAGTTTGTTTTCCCACATCTCCCCCTGAATTCAAGACTTTGTTTTCATTTGGCAAAGAAGGTGATGATGTATGGTATTGGTTGAATTCAAAGATTGGCACATTGAGGTTTGTGAGTGATGACGGAGCTTCACTAAAGCGAGCAGTAAGGAGTATGCTCAAAAAAGGTGACATCCAGGCTACCATAAAGTTTACGGGTTGTAGGGTCATAACATTTGTACCCCTTTTGAGAGGAAGAATAGCCAAGGAAGACACATTTGAGGGTTTTAGGATCCAATTTATTTCGTTGGGGATTGTGGATGTGGACAAACACAGTGGTCCCGAAGACACGGGGAGGGATGGACGAAGTAAGCTTGCAAGTAGGGAAGGATTCTTGGAATTTGTGGAGTGGGGTTGCGAAAGAGAGACCCAACTAGGCATTAGATTGATAAGGAACGCGGTTGTGAGGATGGCATCACCCCAAAAATATTTGGGCACGTGGGAAGTGAATAGCAACGCACGAGGAACTTCAAGAATATGGCGGTTTTTTCGTTCAGCAACCCCATTTTGTTGAGGAGTGTGAACACAAGAGCTTTGGTGAACAATATCATTTTCATGAAGAAAGGTATCCAAGAAAAGGTTGAAATACTCGGTACCATTATCCGTCCGGATTTGGATATTTATGTGGAATTGGGTATTAACCAGATTGTAGAAGTGCATGAAAATAGAGCTAACGTCATATTTATCACGTAGCAAATATACCCACCAAAGACGGGAGTGATCATCAATAAATGTAATAAACCATTTTTTGTGAGTTCGATTGGGAACCCGTGAGGGCCCCAAAAGGTCACTGTGAATCAAATAACGATTTATTCAAGCAAAGTGAAGGGAACAATTGTTTTAAATGTTGAAAACTAAGATGACCAAATCGTTTGTGCCATAACAAAATATCAATATCCTTAGGACTAGATGCAGAATTACAAATAGGAATGTGACAACTCCCTTGAACATCATCAAAGTAGTAGAGGCCCTCGTATTCCTTAGCGCTGTCAATCGTCTTCCCCGATGATAGGTCTTGAAAGACACAATGAGAAGCCAAAAAAGTAATAGAGCAGTGAGAAGTTTTGGTGAGCTGGCTAATAGACAACAAATTGCAAGACAGACTCGGAAGGTGAAGAACTGATTCCAAAGTAAAAAAATCAGAGATACGAATACCCCCCTTGCCCGCCACCGGGGATAATGTACCAATGGCAATTTTGACTTTCAAGTTGCCAGCACATGGGGAATAAGTAGTGAATAACTTATGGGCTCAAGTCATATGATCAGAGGCGCCGGATTGATAATCCAGTGAGTAAGGTGTTTAGTGGTACTAAGCGCAGTTAAAAATGTACTTTTGTGGGCTAATGAGCCTGATGGGGTAGGTGAGGAAGACTGACCCGATGCCTGAAAAGTCGAGAACAGGGCATATAGCTTCTCCAGTTGATCTGGGTTAAAACCCCACCATTAGTGGTCTGAGTGTGATGGGTTGAAGTTAACGGGCCTTTTCCGATGTCAGTTGGGGCCTGAAAGCGATGGGCTTTATTGGGCTGTCTGGGCTTAAAATTAGCAGGCCTGCCATGAATTTCCCAACATTGGCAATCGAATGGCCTGGTTTCTTGCATTTTTCACAAACAGGCCTTCGATTATGTTTTGGGCCCAAAGTTAATTGAAGGCCCATGACTTATTAGGGCTGAGGATTCAAGGCTTGGTTTCACAGCCTCCTTCAGCATAACTTGACGCCTGTTTTCTTTGTGCCTCACCTCAGAGAAGACTTCCCGCATTGACAACAGCGGACGACGACTGAGCACGCGACTGCGAACGTCATCCAAAGTGCTATTGAGGCCGGCCAGAAATTCATACACCCGCTCAGCCTCCATCCGTGTCTTGAAACGGACATTGTCACCGGGGCATTCCCAAGATTCTTTACAACTCAGATCCAATTCTTGCCATAAGCCCACCATATCAATGTAGTACTCTGTGACTTCGCGCTCTCCCTGCTTCATCTGCCAGTGCTTGGTCTTGAGTTCCAAAATCTGGGAAGCATTTTCAGCGTCGGAGTAGTTGTCACGAACCGCATCCCAAACATCTTTGGCCGTGGGCAAAAACATGTACGTCTTGCTGATTGTTGGCCGCATGGGTTTGATTAGACAAGTGGTAACGAAGGAATTCTCGGAACTCCATTTCTGATATGGCTGGACATCCGTGTGTGGTGGTGCTTTGTGGCTCCGGTAAGGAATCATAATTTACCCTTACCATCAATGATAAGTTTGATGGATTGAGCCCATTCACGGTAGTTTTTACCGTGATATTTTTCGACAGTGAGTGGAAACGAAGAATTTTCAAACCCACTGCCACCGGTCGATCCCATGGAGGAGGTAATCGTTGATTCTCCTTCATGCATCGCCGAGTGTACGGTGGTATCATTGTCGGCCATAACAATTTTTTTTAGGCTTTCAGAGATAAACCCTAGACTTCTAAGTACATGGTTCTATTTAAAATATACAACAAGAACTAAAAAAGGAAAATAGAAAATCATTCCTAAAAATATGTCCCTAAATTATGCAATGTAATATTCTACAAATCTTCCATATTTCTACAATTTACTGCACTAGATTACATGTGTTACAACCTAAACTAATCTGACCAATCTATATGGAAGGAGTTGAATTGTAGCTGCCGTGGAGAGATTGTAGGGTGACCGAGTGGCTGGTTTGACTGGCAAATAACTAGGGGATGATTGGGATGATTGTTTGTACTAAATTGTCGTGTGAGTGATTGAGGAGCCGTGTGCTTGATTCGAAGAGTTGATAGATCGACCTTATTGACATCATCCACGAAAGAGAATGAATGGAGAACTGTTGTCTTTATTATTTTGTACAATTACCAACGTAGGAATCATCTGAGGATGGAAACAAAACACTTACGTCAGAGTAACAGCCAATGGAAGACCTTCTGGTACCGCAACAACTACAATGGTCACCTAGAGTTTTGTCAACAGTCAATGATCTAGCAATGAACATACATTATGGAAATATCACATAATTATGAGAATGACACGTACTGCAACAGTGAATATTTTTACGAATCCATTTATCGCATCTCCAACTTTAGTCTTCCCAGCTGTGAACTGAACGTCGCCATCTGGATCTTTGGTATGACCTGTAAAATATCTGCACAACCAAGAAAATAAAATTTCTGAATACTCTCTTCTGGAGAGGCAATGAGAGAAAAACAGATTTATGCACTAGACACAATAAGAATACCTGATCACAAGGACAAGCAGAACGACTATGGCTACGGAAAGACCAACAATTCCAATGAAAGTAGCAACACCGTTTAATCGTACCTAGACATAGTAAGTTAATTTGTCAAAATTGGAATCCAAGCACAAAATATTCACACATTCGACAAAATAACCTGTAATGGTGTTTCTTCGCTATTATCCTCTGATATGCTTGCCATAAGTAATCCCCACTCTGTATTTATACCCACGCTTGTTACCTAAGAAAGGAACAAAATTCCAGCATGCTAAAGATTTCCAACATAAGAGTCTATCTAAAACTTTTCAAACGACATCTTCAGAAAGGGAAAAAAAAAACTTTTCTTTCTAGCGCTCCAAAGAAAATCCTTGCCGAACTTAAACCCTTACAGTCATCTTTCTTATAGGATGCGGGGGTAAGCAGCCGAAAAGTAGCCTAGGTCAAATGGTCAGATGTTTGCAAATCAAAATTAAATGGGGGCTTATGGGTGAGGGATGTGGACTCTTTCAATAAGGCTCTATTGGGGAAATGGGGTTGGGGTTAATTGATGGGGGAGATGGTTCGTGGGTGAAGGTAATAAAATCTAAATATAGTCCTTTTAGTTGGAATTCTTGGGTGCAGGGTATTGAAGAGGAGAGGACATCTCACTCAATTTGGTGGAAAGATATTAGGGAAATTGTTTTTAATGATTCAACACGGTGGTTTAAGGATGGAGTGTTTAGGAGGGTAGGGAATGGATTGGGACTAAATTCTGGAGAGACATTTGGGTTGGGAAGGAGAGTTTAGAAGATAAGTTCCCCATATTGGCTTCAATAGCTACGGATATATGGGAAAAAGAATTGGGGGTATATGGCAGTGGCATGGGACTGGACGAGAACTCTTCTCGTGGCAGCAAGATTGAGTTAACGAATTGTTCTATTATTGACAAGTTAGCTTTGGAGCAGGACAAAAATGATAGTTGGGAGTGGAGCCATGATCCGTCTAAACACTTTACGGTTCTTTCGGCTTATCACCTAATCTTTGGAATACATTAGCCCCTGACAAGGTGGCTACCTTAGCTTGGGGAATCATTAGAGATCGGATCCCTACTAAACAGAACTTGAGGCGCAGAAATATAAGGACAGGAACGATTAAGGACATTTGTGAACTTTGCCAATTGGATGAGCTTAATGCTTTCATGCTCAGAATCTTCTTCACTTTGGATGAAATGCTATGATTGGTTAAAATTGAAGCTCACTCTTCACGAAGAACTCATTCATCATCTTTTTCATCATAATAGTCTTTGGGCTTACAGAAAAAGTCGGAAGGAATGGTTAACAATTTGGCTTGCAATGCTTTGAAGTATTTGATTAGAAAGAAACAGTAGAATCTTTCAAGAGCCACAGAAAAACGGAGAGAACCTACTGGATTTAGGTAAATTTAGGACTTGCTTGGTTTAAAAGTAGAAGGAATAAGAATTTTTGTTATTCGTTTTCAGATTGGAGTAGGGAACCGGTTGTATGTTTGCTATCTTCTTAGTTATGGGGGATAGCTTTTTGTTTTAATGTTTTCCTTTATTTTAAGGCTTTTTATAAAATTAACTTTTGCCTAATCAAAAAATAATAATAATCGAATGGATTCCTAGAAATCTTCGCAAACAATAACCAGCATTTAACAGCGGTAGAGTGTTATGATCCCCGAGTTATAAATCGCATTATGGGGTGGTTTATTGTGAATTTGATGCTCATTAGAGAGAACCTCAGATATCATGGTTTTGAGACTCGTTGGGAGAAACCTCGGATCCCGTGACAAATATTGTTTTGGTAAATTTTCTTGTTTTTTATTTCATTCAATCACTTCCTTAAATACAAGTAGTCCCTAAAATGATAAAGATAGATCTCCAAAAATCTGCAGAATAACTTTCTAATCTAATCCTTAATGACAAGGAATATCTTTTATTTGGAAAGAACTAAACTAAAAGAATAACTAAATCATATAAAAATAAAATTAGTAGAACCCTATCATTTATTTTTAAACTTCCGGTGAGTAAATCATGTGTAGAAAACTTCCATGGGTTTGGGCTGACCTTCGGTTGAAATATCATTGGGTTGTTCTTACATCGTAATGTCCCTGCAAAAAGTTTACCATCCCCAAGCAAAGATGCGTTTTATAAAAGGTAAGTTACATGAAACAGTAGCAGGTCAGTAAAGTTGCTTAGCATCTCAATCAACAAAAGAACTTGCATTCACTGTCTGTTTTCATTACCAACGGTTCATACGTAAAACTACTTGTATTAACTAATCATAGATTATTACATTCAGTACCATTTGGAAGATGCCAAGTAACCATTAGGAGTAACACCACTTAAAGGATGTAAAAAAAAAAAAAAGCTCCCCGGTAAGAAACACAACAAAGCAAGCACACACAAAAAAACATTTGAGCATTACGATTGCTACTCAAAAATTAATTTAAAAATTGAAGAGGAATCGCTGCCCAAGAACACATAAACGATGAAAGCCCCAGAGAAATTTAATTAACAAAGAACATCAATACTGTTAGTGTGGAAAATCCGGAAGTTACCTTATTTCACAGGCTAATTAGAGGGCAAGATGATACGGCAGTTTCCTTATCCATGTGCTGATTAAATGATAGGATTTGTAAAATATGCATGTGCAGAAGTTTAGGGATTTAAATTGTAAAGTATCCATAATTAGTTAGGATTGTATCTTTCTTTTTTGATAGGAAGTTCCCAGTATAAATTTATTGATAAGTTTATATCTTTAAGATATGATTTATCAATATCTTTTTATTTAAATTAGATTAGATTTGATTAGATTAGATTGTTATCTTATCTTTTAGGTATAGAGTTTTCTATAAATACTAGAACAATATCTTGTAGTTATTAGAGTTTTATCAATATTCAATAAACTGAAAAAGGTGATTTACCACCCCAATATTATTGTCTTTGAGTTGCGCAATCAGATTAGGAATTTGAAGCAGGGTGAGTATACCGCCACTCAATATTTCACAAATTTAAAAAGACTTTGGCAGGAATTGGATCTTTTCGTTTTTTGTGAATGGAAAGATGTTGCCGATGCTGTAATATATCGGCACTTACTGGCTAAAGATCGGGTATATGATTTTCTGGCTGGCCTACATCGTGATTTGGATCCTGTTAGAGGGCGTATTCTAGGCATGAAGCCTCTGCCCTCCATCGATGAAGTATTTGCGGATGTTCGCAGGGAGGAAAGCCGCTTGAGGGTGATGCTTCCTGATAATTCATCAATTCCAGAAAATTCGGCTCTTGTTGCTCGGACTCCCACTGCCAGGTCAGATTCCAAGATGAAGGATGGAAAACCGTGGTGTGAGCGATGCAACCGCGCCACTTTCACACAATTGATACATGCTGGAAAATACATGGAAAACCAGCAAACTGGACCCCAAGAGCCAAAACACGTGAAAAAAGGGGTTCCCAACCTGCTGAACCTGCTACTACTGTTTTTTCTGGTGAAAAATCCAGTCCACCGGAGGCGTTATTTTCAAAGGCACAGATGGACCAGTTGCTGAAAATTATATCCAGCACCTCTGTCTCATCTTCGCATATTGCAGCCACAGGTACTCCTTTTACAGCCCTAGGTGACATATCTCGGACAGGTGAGTGTTGGATTATTGATTCAGGGGCTTCGGATCATAGTCTTCCAGTCGGAATTTGTTTATCACCTACATGCCTAGCAGAGACCCTAAACGTGTCAAAATAGCAGATGGTTCTTATACTGATATTGAGGGTATCGGCGATATCGCTATCACATTCAACATTCTTCTTAAGAATGTGTTACATGTTCCTAATCTCTCTTGTAATTTGATCTCTATCAGCAAACTCACACGGGATTTAGCTTGCTCTGTATGTTTTACACAATTTTCTTGTGTGTTTCAGGACCAGACTTCGAAGAGGAGGATTGGCAGTGCTAAGGAAGTAGCTGGACTCTATTACTTTCAAGGTTCTTCTTTCCAAAGTCACCTTGTTCAGAGTCCTGTTGGTCACCCGTCATTATCTCGTTACCAGCAAGTTTTGTTTCTTCATTATAGATTAGGTCATCCTAATTTTGGTTATCTTAGACGGTTATTTCCATTTATGTTTAGAAACAATGATGTTTTTCAATGTGAAATTTGTCAATTATCTAAACATACTCGGTGTTCCTTTCCATCTCAACCTTATCAACCGTCCAAACCATTTGCGTTAATTCATAGCGATATTTGGGGACCTTCTCGTGTCTGTACTACATCAAATCATCGTTGGTTCATTACATTTATTGATGATCACACGCGTGTTTGTTGGGTGTATCTTTTAAAAGAGAAATCTGAAGCCGAATTTTTTTTTCGGAATTTTTATTCCATGATAAAAACACAATTCAACGCCATGATCAAAATTCTACGAACTGATAATGGCACAGAATATTTTAACTCAAACCTTCATGATTTTTTATTTGAACATGGGATCATTCATCAGAGTTCCTGTGTTAATACACCGCAACAAAATGGTATTTCAGAAAGAAAAAACAGACATCTTTTGGAAGTTGCCCGCTCACTCCTATTCACGACCAATGTTCCAAAACGTTTTTGGGGGGATGCAATTTTAACAGCTTATTTTTTAATAAATAGGATGCCTTCAAAAATCTTAAATTACCAATCTCCGGTTGACTGCCTTCAGTCAGTTCATCCTGAGAATAGGATATTCTCTATCCTTCAGCCCAAAATTTTTGGTTGTATGGCTTTTGTCCATGTCCATGAACATTCTCGCAGTAAGTTGGATCCCCGCTCTCACAAATGCATTTTTTTGGGTTACTCATCCACTCAAAAAGGGTATCGGTGTTTTTCAATTGACAAAAAGAATTACTTTGTGTCTCGGGATGTTACGTTCTTTGAGTCGGTACCATTCTTTCCTACATCATTGCCTAAGCCTTCGCGTGAGGGGGAGATGTCTGAGTCAACTATTTCACAACATGTTCTTCCCAATATTTGGGACCTAGAACCTTCCTACACACATGACCCTATGTCCATATCTCAAAACAATATTGTCCCAACACCACCTTCGACGCATCCAACGGCAGGGGGAGATTTAATCCAGCCGTTTCCTTTGCATTTTTCAAGGAAAAAACAGCCAAAGAAAGTAATAGAACCAACACTCCTGGACAGTCACGTCTCTAATTCGAACTCTGCGTCCAAAGATGACATGGATATACCGCAGGGAGACATAAATGACTCTGCTTGTGATCTTGATGAACCAATTGCTTTGAGAAAAGGGACCAGGACATGCACACAACACCCACTGGCAAAATTTGTGGCATATGGACATCTATCTCAGTCTACTGAGGTATTAATCTCAAATCTCTCCACTACTAAACTTCCAAGTACTATACAAGAGGCTTGGGATGATCCAAATTGGAAAAAGGCTGTTCTAGATGAAATGCGGGCACTTGAAACAAATAGAACTTGGGAAATTGTTTATAAACCCAAAGAAAAAATACCGGTGGGCTGTAAATGGGTCTTCACAATTAAATACAGAGCTGATGGATCGATTGAGAGATACAAGGCAAGATTGGTTGCAAAAGGATACACACAAACATATGGTGTAGATTATCAAGAAACTTTCTCACCAGTTGCAAAAATCAACACAATTAGAGTTTTGCTTTCCTTGGCCGCTAATTTAGATTGGCCACTCTACCAATTGGATGTAAAAAACGCCTTCTTAAATGGAGATCTTGAGGAGGAGGTTTACATGGAGTTGCCACCAGGATTCAATAAAGAAAGTGAAAACGGAAAGGTTTGTAAGTTGAAAAAATCTTTGTATGGGTTGAAGCAGTCTCCAAGAGCCTGGTTTGATAAATTTACCAAAGCCATTCTGAGACTTGACTACCTTCAAGCCAGTACAGACCACACACTGCTCTATAAACATAAGAATGAAAAAAAAAACTATTCTTATTGTTTATGTTGATGATATTGTACTCACAGGCGATGATCAAGAAGAAATGAAGAGACTGAAAGAGAAATTGGCAACTGAATTTCAAATGAAAGATTTGGGGGAAGCTAAGATATTTTCTTGGTATGGAAGTAGCAAGGAACAGAACAGGAATCTCTGTGTCTCAACGGAAATATGTGTTGGATCTTTTAAAGGAAACTGGAATGTTGGGATGTAAACCAACTGATACTCCCATGGATCCTAATATAAAGTTAGGAGGTACAACGAGCAGTAATCCTGTAGATAAAGGAAGATATCAACGCCTAGTCAGAAAACTGATCTATCTTTCTCATACAAGACCAGATATTGCCTTTCCTGTTAGCTGTGTAAGTCAGTTTATGCATACTCCTCTGGAAGAACATATGGTGGCTGTTTACAGAATCTTAAGGTACCTAAAGGGGACCCCGGGGAATGGTCTCTTCTTTAGGAAGACAGAAGCAAGAAACATAGAAATCTTTACTGATGCGGATTGGGCAGGATCAATAAATGATAGAAGGTCTACATCGGGTTATTGCTCCTTTATCTGGGGAAATTTGGTAACATGGAGAAGTAAGAAACAACCAGTTGTTGCAAGAAGCAGTGCTGAGGCAGAATTACGGTCATTAGCTCATGGAGTATGTGAAGGATTATGGTTAAAAATGCTACTTGAAGAATTAAAGATGAATATCATAGTACCAATGAAATTACTGTGTGACAACAAGGCTGCAATTGATATTACTCACAATCCGGTGCATCATGATCGAACGAAACATGTTGAGGTTGACAGACATTTCATTAAAGAGAAGATTGAGGAAGGAGTGTTTAACATTGTTCATATACCGACCTCAGAACAAACTGCTGACATTTTAACAAAAGGCTTGTTTAAGCCTACATTTGAGAAATTTGTATGCAAGCTTGGAATGCACAATCTATATACTTCAGCTTGAGGGGGAGTATTGATAAGTTTATATCTTTAAGATATGATTTATCAATATCTTTTTATTTAAATTAGATTAGATTTGATTAGATTAGATTGTTATCTTATCTTTTAGGTATAGAGTTTTCTATAAATACTAGAACAATATCTTGTAGTTATTAGAGTTTTATCAATATTCAATAAACTGAAAAAGGTGATTTACCACCCCAATATTATTGTCTTTGATAACTTTCAAAATTAGTAGATGGTAGGCTACAAACGATGATTCAGTTTTATGATATTCTTATTTTGTTCTAACATGGTATTAGAGCCAAAATATTGGGTCTCTTAAGTTGTCGATCGTTCCTATCAGCCTTCATTGCTGATTTTTTTTTTCAGGCCTTAATTGCCAATTATTGTCATTGTCATCTCTCTGCACCCGACGCAGGTGATCACCGATCACGAGCCATTGGTGAACTCCAAATTATACAATTTGCCTATCGACTCAATGGAAAAAATTATTAATGGTCCCAACTGGTCCGAACCTTCCTAAAGGGCAAAGGAAAATTAGGACACTTGTTGGACACTGGACCAGATCAGGAAGACAATGATTTTGAAACCTGGGATGACGAGGATTCCATGATCATGTCTTGGTTGTCGAATTCAATGACCCCATAAATCAGCGATACTTGTATGTTTCTTCCCTACAACAAAAGCAATCTGGGATGCCTTGAATCAGACCTACTCAAAGGTTCACGATGCCGCATTAATCTATGAAATCAAAACGAAGACAACAATGGCAAAACAGGGAGCAAAAGCAGTAACATAATATGCCAATTTTTTGCAAAACCAGTGGCAAGAATTGGATCACTATCGGGTAATTGATCTAAAATGCAGTACGTGCGCAGGTGCTGTAAAATATTTACGAGATCGGGTGTACGACTTCCTGGCAGGTTTAAACCCTGAATTCGATCTAGTTCGAATTCAGATTCTGGGCAAACCAGAAGTCCCGTCTCTTAATGAAACCGTGTCCTTAATTCGGGCGGAAGAAAGTCGCGGAGGAATTATGATGGAAACACAACCAACAGATAGCTCAGCCCTCCTTAGCACAAAACCTAGGAGTCTAACGTTGGATCAACCAACTGTTGGTGATAACAAGGTTGAATCATCAAAGAAGACAAACCGAGATGAACTCTGGTGTACTTACTGTAAAAAGACAGGACATACTAGGGATCGTTGCTGGAAATTACATGGAAAACCTTCTACAATCAGTCGCGAATGGGGACCGGGATGAGGGCAACAAAAACCTCCAACAGATGGATAAAGGATATAGTGGTCTCTTGGTACACTAACGGGTTCCCTTACTTATGGCTATGGGCAGATTCTGATCTGTTCTTATGGGAGACATATTTTGAGATATAAGGGGTGACCTAGGTTCAGATATTGTTACCTCATTCCCAGGGATCAGATTGTTGGATTGAGCTTGCCGAGGCGCTGGAGTTGGATCAGACTTCCTTGCATACGCTTGTTGTGGAGTGTTGATGCAAGATGACTCAAGTATGATTTCCTCCTTTTGAAAAAAAAGGAGACAAGACTTGATTGAAATACTCTGCTGCATTATCTGACCGAAATCTCTTTATTTTTGTACCAAATTGATTTTGGATCATTGTGTGAAAGTTGGGGAAGATATGGCTTATTTCGGACTTATCTTTTAGTAAAAATGTCCAAGATACCCTAGTGCAATCATCTATAAATGTCACAAACCATCGTGATCCCGAGATATTTGGAACAATTGAGGGCCCCCGTATATCGCTATGAATCAAAAGGAAAGGGGAAGAATATCTTTTATTGCTAATGGGAAAACTCACACGTGTATGCTTGGCATACTCACAAGCATCACAATGAAATGTTTGACCAACTAATCCTTTAAATAATGAAGGAAACATTATTTTTAAGGTTGAAAAAGGCACGTGACCAAGACGCAAATGATGTAACCTAATGACATCTTTATTTGAAAAAGAAAGAAATCAAGTGGATAAACTGGACTCGATCCCTTTCGGCAGATTAGATGTATCAAGGTAGTAAAGTCCATTTTGTTCCTCAGCAAGTCCAATCCTCCTCCCTGAACCCTGGTCCTGAAATTCACAATAAGACGGATAAAACGTAACATGACAATGCAGATGTTGAGTAAGTTTTTGTATGGACACAAGATTAGTGGATAGTTGAGGAACATGGACATCTTTAAGAATTAAGCCAGGATTAACTTGAACATCTCCTATTCCTGATACTGTGATTGCATATCAGCCATTAGCATCGCACATAACCCGGTACAGCATGACAGGACGAAACACGTTGAAATAGACAGGCACTTCATCAAAGACAAACTAGACAGTGGTCTAATTTGTACTCCATATGTTCCTACAGGGGGCCAACTAGCGGATATTCTCACAAAGGGGCTCAACAACACCAGTTTCCAGGAGATCATTAGCAAGCTGGGAATGAAAGATGTATATTCACCAGCTTGAGGGGGAGTGTGGAAAATCCAGATGTTACCTTCTTTCACAGGCTAATTAGAGGGCAAGATGATACGGCAGTTTTCTTATCCACGTGCTGATTAAATGATAGGATTTGTGTAAATATGCATGTGCTGAAGTTTAGGGATTTAAATTGTAAAGTATCCATAATTAGTTAGGATTGTATCTTTCCTTTTTTGATAGGAAGTTCCTGTATAAATTAGTAGATGGTAGGCTACAAACGATGATTCAGTTTTATGATATTCTTATTTCTTCTAACAGTTAGAATTACTAGCAGTGAATGTCAAATAATTATTGCTCCTTGGACACATTAAATGTGCATGTCTATATCAGCATACCATTTCAAATTCGTACGTCATTTGTGGACAAATGCAAAATTCATAAAAAGACAGAAAAAATGGAGAAAAAAATACATAAAATATTACCAGCATGGTGCCATAACCATCAGCAACCTTGCAACCAGACATAAGAAATGGCATCCTTGTCAGGTCTTTATGAGCCTGACACAAGCAACAATTGACAAATGGTAAACATCGCACCATGATTTACATAAACTATCACACCCCTAGCCCAAGCCTATGCGAGCGCAATTGCACAATGAGATTCTTAAGCAACTATCTCATATTCATCATTGGTCTACAAAAATGATTAACTAAGTTGCTATAAGAGTCCTCTGTACTCCTTATAACCATTTCAAATTAACTTCTTATAACGATTCCAAATATATACTTTAAACTGAGATAGGGCAGGTTATTGTAATCACCCATCCTTCAGAATGAAACGTCCTATTTGTTGCCTGAACCATTGATCAACCAGTACCGGAAAGATAAAGGTAGCTCTTAGAGGTTCAAAGAGGTGGCTCATGTGTATATAGCACTTTTTTCCAACAATCTAACACATATAGTACTAACTTCCGATGTTCTTTACTGGCTAATGCAACTAGGTCATGTCCCGGGCCAGGTTCATGTGAGCCCTGCACAATGAGATCCTATAGCAACTATTTCATAGAGTTCTCGCTCTATATGGTTAACCTAAGCTACCATAGGAGTCCATTAACTACTTATGAATCATTTAAAAATAAACATTTTAAACTGAAGGGGTAGGAGGTATTGCATTAACTACAGTAGGTTGTTTCCCGAAGCTTACAATTTTACTCTCCCCTGTCATACTAGATTCATCAATTGCAAGTGAGTGACCAGTGATTACAAGGCCATCTGCAGGAACCTGTACACGTGAAAGCAATGACAAAATCAATCATAAATGAAAAATTACACTATCCTACAATTTCTCCACAAAACAATTTTAAAATAATATTTATATCCATTGTTCTATGGAGTTAGAAAGATAGGGGTTCCCATCAACCTGATCTCCAATTTTGAGAGTGACGACATCACCAACAACCATCTCAAATATTGAAACCTTAATTCTTTGCCCACTCCTAATTACCTGTAATGAAATATAATACTAAATGGAAGAGAAAACAAGAGAAAACAGAGGAGGAAAAATAATTTCACAACATAACACCTACCTCCATCTGTATGTTTTGCTTCTCATCATTCAAATTCTGAAATTGAAGAGACTGTTTGTAATCATTTATAGCTGAAAAAATAGAAATGTAATATATTTCAACTGTCAAGTCAACAACACCAGAGGAATACGCATGCCAGTGTAACTTGTTTTTTGGTTAATTATTACTAATATTCAGCTCGTATTCAAATGTTAATTTTAAGAGGAATCTTGAAAAAAATCAAAGGATACTCCTAAATTTTTATAATTAAGGTCATTTTATAGATATAGTCATATTTTGAGATTGGATTTAAATGTTACAGTATGGAGAATATAATGGTTACATGGGACAGAATGCTAAGCACTGGCCAAAAGATGAGTGTGGTAGAGATGTGTATGCTCCGTTGGATGTGTGTTAAGACCAGAAGAGATAAAATAAGGAACGATAATATTCGAGCTGAAGTAGGTGTGGCGACAAACTAGTGATTCGACATATCCACGAAAAAGGCTCCAAAATTTTAACCAAGTTTAATTTTCTAATTGTGTTTTCTGAGTGGTGATTTGTTGTTCTAGCGGAGGATATAACATATTGATAGATTTAAACAACTTGTGGTAAGTCTTATTCTATTCAATTGGTGGGAAATGAAAGTGAGAAAAGTGATATGATGAGGTAGGATAAAGGAGCTGCTGCAATGGTTTCAGGTCAAGGACTTTATAGCTGATTTGCTCATCAATCTAATTAGAAATCGATTGCATGGTTGTCAAAGAAGGAGATTTAGTTATTGTGCATAGTCTCCATATGCTTTTCTATTGCAGTGTTCAGGAATTAACTTAATCTACTCTCTCTTTGAAAGTGGAGCGCGCTAAACTAGTGAGAGAAAATTTGAGAGGTGAGGCACTAAAATCACGTAACCTTAACCCTATACTCCGCCGTCAGTGGCACGACAAATCCCGTTCCTACACTACCCTAAACTTTCCGACCTAGAGAGAACTTACCCTAACTACCCGAACAGAAAGGTCGAGCAGAAGCACGAAATTGGTAGTATCAATGGAAACCCAAGCGTACTGGGACAGTTTCAACAACGCGGCTACCAGAGTTCTCGAGAAGATTCAACCCGGATATAGTGCTTTTTTTCTTCACTAACTTTCCAGAGGATTGGCACCCTGAGGAAATGGGGCGTACATTCCAGAAATTGAGAGATGTTCAAGTTATTAAAATTCAGAGGTAGCGTGGATGTGAATAAATTAGAAGAGGGATTAAACAATATTTGGTTAGGATCCTACAAGGTAAAATCCAATATGCCAAGATTTGACAGAGATCCAAAAACAGACTATCACAACAGAGTTCCATACTGGATAGAACGAAGGAAAACGAGTAACATGGACGGTAAATCTTTAGCGGAAATAATCAAAGGAAATGCACAACCAAACATCGAAGGTATTCATGGAAAAAATCAAACAGAATGGGCAGGTGTTGTTTTCAGGAAAAAAAAAAGGAAATGAAGTGGCTTGAAGGCTGTCTAGTGGGAAAATTACACAAACCAGAGAACATGATATATGCACAGCAAGATTTCTTTCATAATGGCTATGGCAACACAAAAATTATTCCTATGGGTGGATCCATAGTACTTATATACGGTGAGAATAAGGAGATCTTAGCTGAATTGTTCCAGGAGGAGAAAGAATGGTTAGGTTTGTGGTTCAATGAAATTAGTATGGAATAATTCGATGAGCAATTTTACTCAAGAAGTTTGGATCAATTGCACAGGCATCCCAACACACGCTTGGAATTTGAGATTCTTCAATTGGATAGCCAGTACAATGGGTAAGCTAGTGAAAGTTAGCAAGGAGACAATGAACAGAGAAAAACTTGATTATGGAAGATTTTTACTATCAACATCTTTAATAAAATTCATCAATAAAGTTGTTAGAGTTGAAATTAATGGAACCATCTTCCCAATAAGATTGCTAAAGGATGTGGTCAACCAATCTGATTCGGAATCTATATCATTCAGATCCAGAAGCAGAAGCAGAAGCAGAAGCAGAAGTCAGAATAAACCAAAACCTGTGACTCTGATTCACCATCCTCAGAATCCGATTTCTCTAACAAAGCTATACCGGAGATAATATGGGAGGAAAGGGAATTGAAAGAAGACGGGTCACTTCACCAGTCTGAACGAGGATCATTTTATGGGAATATGGAAGGGGATAATTAGTTGATGGGGACAGATATGCTTACTAAGGATCACCATGCCATAGAGAATAACTGAAACGAAATGGCTGAGAATCTCGAGCTACAAGTATTTATCAATAAGCCCATCGTAACAGTAGTCGATGGAGGGATAAGCAAACAGAGAGCCAGCTACAAAAAATGAAAAAGACTCAATGGACCGAACAGTGGATGAGAGCTTAACCATTGACCCTAGACTTCAATCAAAATTAGTTAAGATCAGCAACATTCCAAACTCTTGAACCAAGATCTAAAAAATCTAAATAGCAAAAAGAATCTGAAAGCGATAAAGAAGATACAACTTGAGAAATGGAAAAGCTTCATTAAGGGCGTGGAAGATGAACAAATGCAGAATGAGAAAGGAACATAGAAGATAAAGGAGAAATTCACTTCAACTATCAAAGAAGAAAGTACTTGAAGGCACCAAAGTGTGAACCTATTTTTGTATCGGTGAGCCAAGTCATCTTAATGATAATAATCGATCATGGGAAAAGGATTTTATATTGAAGCCACTGAAATATGGAATATCGGAAACAGTATAGGGCTTGTAGCTCAAGGAAATAATTAGTCATCTAGTGGAAATGGAAAAAAGAGAATTGGAAGCAATTGAACAACAAAACAATCAGATTGAGGGGGAAGGGGATGCAAATGAATATTGTAAGCTTTAATATCCGAGGGTTAGGGGGAAGGGTAAAGAAACGGGAGCTTTTGTGAAGAAGGGAAGATTGAGATACTAAAGACCGCATCACCCCAAAAAGACTGTGGGATGTTGCGGGGAAATAGCAAGGATCGGGCTACCTCGAGTAAGTGACGATTTTTGCGCTCAGAGACCCCATTTTGTTGGCGTGTATCAACGCACGAACTTTGGTGGACAATTCCTTGGCTATGAAGGTATGATCCGAGGGCTGAATTGAAATAGTCACGTGCACGATCGGTCTTTAAAACCTGTATTTTGTAGAAAACTGGTTTTGGATCATGGTATGAAATTGTTTAACCAGATCACATGTTTCAGATTTGTCTTTCATTAAAAACACCCATGATACTTTAGTGTGATCATCTACAAAAATAAGGAACCATCGAGAACCCGTTACGTTTTTATCCCCGCAGGGCCCACTATGAATGAGTGAAAATGGATGAGATGGCTTATAAGGCAATGGTGTAAAGCTATGTCGTGTGTGCTTAGACATTTGACAAACAGAACAGTTGAAAACTTTGGAAATTTTATTACGAAAAAACGATGGGAAAAGCTTCTCATACATAAAACTCGGATGTCCTAATCGATAATGCAATAATAAAATATCATTGTCTGTACTTGAAGAAAAGCTAGAACTAGGAAATCATGTCTTGTAAGAACTTGCACATGGAGGGAAATGGTCAACTGTCTGTTTCAGGAGGAATAGGCCTGCAAAGAAGTCGGTATTGCCAATCGTCTGCCCCGAAGCCAAGTCCTGAAAAACACAAGAATCAGACAGAAATTTAGTGATACACTTGAGATCCCTATTTAGACGTCCAACTGATAAGAGATTACAAGTAGAGCTGGAACAAATAAGACAGAATGCAATGTGAGAGTGCTTGAAATATGTGATGTCCCCGTTCCAAAAATTTGAGCACAGGAACCATTAGTGATACGGACAGTGCATGGAGTTGTGCACGGGAGGTAAGAGCTTAACAAATTCAGATTTCCTGTCATATGCTCCGACACACAAGAATCTACTATCCAAAAATTGGATAATACTTGTTGTGAAAGTAAAGCTATCGATGTGGTACCTGTAATGTGCCACACTTCCAGTACCAACAGGTGAAGGATCGGTCTGAGGACTAGCCTTACTCAACAACTGGTGAAGAACATCAAGCTCCTCTTTGCTAAAGGGTTGATGACCCGTTGCAGTACTCTCAGTGTGAGCCAAATTGTCACGCCGCTGACGGGAAGATTTCCAGTCGGCGGGCTTCCCATGAATTCGCCAACATGTGTCAAGTGTATGGTTGGGTTTGTTGCACTTTTCACACCAAGGACGCCCATTCCGCATGTTTGTTGAAGAACCAGAATTATGCCCCCTTAGCCAGTAGATAGATGGGTGGGTTCCACAATGGAAGAGGGGGGATGCATTTGCAAAGTGTCGGGGTAGTGAGGGAAGGTCCATCATTAATTTCCGTCGACTCTCTTCGTGGCGGATTACAGAGAAAGCTTCGCGGAAGGTGGGCAAAGGTTTTATTAAAAGAATGCGGCCCCGAACATCATCCATATTTGCACCGAGACCCATTAAGAACCGGAAAAGACGTCTTTTCTCAACTATAGCCTTGTAGAGTTTTTCATCTGTTGGACAAGTCCAATCATAGACTTCGAAAGATCAAGTT
Organism: Haberlea rhodopensis; assembly: GCA_907163345.1. Classification (NCBI taxonomy): domain Eukaryota; kingdom Viridiplantae; phylum Streptophyta; class Magnoliopsida; order Lamiales; family Gesneriaceae; genus Haberlea; species Haberlea rhodopensis. The sequence goes on along the minus strand of CAJQUN010000023.1, from coordinate 2,753,262 downwards.
GTTGCCAGTAGCGAGTAAGGGCCGTGAAATATTGATATCACCTTGTTTCAAGGCTTGAAGGCTGCTCTCAATGTCAAAAAGCTCTGAGATGTTTTCCTTACTGGAATAAGTATCCCTTGCTGTCTCCAATACATCTTTGGCAATAGAATACAACATGAAATTCTCACTAATATCAGGCAGCATTGAATTAATTAACCAGGACATCACCATATTATTTTCAGCATTCCAAACCTTGAACGTAGCATCAGTTTGTCTGGTCAGGAACTTGCACTGAAAATCAGATCATCTCTACCCTTCCCACAAATAAACATCCTTACTGATGGGGACCATTGTAGATAATTTTGTTTATGAATGGATGTATTATCAACAAAAGTGGGTGTTATATGGACTGAGGAATTGATTTCAGAGGTTCAAGAGTTATCGCCAGAAGCCATATTCACATACTTGGTCATAATCGATGCAAACTTGGCCAAGAAATTGTTGGCCCGAAGTCGAGAGCAACAGGGCAGAAAGAACACATAAGACGCGTAGACGTCCGGGGAAAAAATGCTCAAGAAATTGCGATCACTGGGCAGAGAAAACGGATGATGTGCAACGTTCAGGGATGTAAACAATGTAATCGCGCAATGGGATGTAGCGATGAAGATTCAACCGCGATGATATGCCGAGTAATTGGAAGAATTCTCGGTAGCGCGCGATGAAGATACAATCTCATTGTCTGAATTCACGCTATGAAGCAAGAAATTTCAAATTTCCTTGCCTGATGATGATAATTAACATGATTGAAGGCTGGGTATTCTCTTCCGGTGGAAGGATTCAGCATTAAAGATGGACAGCGGAAAAAAAACGATACGATCGTCTCAATAACCTAGCTCTGATACCATGTAGCAAAACACAACTAATGGAGTATGGAATTCTTATTTTCTGATGATCATAAAAGAGATATAATGTACCATTATATAGACTCCTAATAACAAAAACTCCTAACAAAAGAAAATTCCTATAAAGACTCAAATACAAATATATATCTAAAGATATTGATAAGATAACCATTAGTTATCTTTATCTATTATTCAACAACAATCAATGTTTACAACGTAAATCTAATCAAATCAAATTTATAAATTAAATCAAATCAAATCAAATCAATTTAATATTTATCAAATTTAGTATCCTTTAACATGATATACCTGTGAATACAATGACTATAAGTACCGCCAAGGCAATGCTTCCTCCATCATACCAACCTTCTTTTATACCCTAAAAATGAACAAGGTTCCGTTGAGTCAATAAAAATGAATCAAAGATAAAATTGTAGAAGCATAACTATTCACCATAGTTTGTGAGTAACTGACATGATGCTAAATATAAAGGAAAAATATTATAAGACTAAAATGGCTAAAGAAAATTATAAAGTTCTAGAATTTTGTTTTTGGCACAACAAGAGAATGATCGGTGATATATGGTTACATCATTAGGCAGTTTATTTCTACCTGCAAAAACGATTCTAGATACTTAAAGCTCTCATTTATAGGTAACCCGTCATGTCATGTCCTAGCCATCGCTTACTAGTCTAATACTACTAAAATTAAATTCCAGTATTCTTGTCATTGCATCCTCGTACATATCCTTAATTGTTTTAATATAGTCTCTAACATCCTTATTTCCTAGAATTCTCCACATAATTTCCCTCGGGGCCAATTCTCATAAAGAAAAAAAGGTTGCAAATTGTTGAATAAAAGATATTAAAGATAAAGAGATAAAATAATTGTATTTAAATATTTCCAAAATTATCTTATCTTAGGAGTCTTTTAGGTTTAGGATTTTATTTATACTTCATTGTATCTCTCTAAATTATTCATTCAGAAATAAAGAGTTATATTCTCCCAAACTTTACGTTCTTCGTGGTATCAGAGCCAAGACGTCAAATTCACGACAAAATACGGTAATATGGCCTCGGTTTCAGGCTATGATGGCAATTCCTCGTCTTTCCATTCAACAATTCCTTCCTCAGCCCCAAACCCACCCACCTTTTCCGATCATACTTCTGTCCCGATCACCAATCATTGGTTAAACAACCAGAATTATCTCCCATGGTCACAATTTGTTCGGATGTTTATTTGTGGGAAGGACCGGGAGGATTTCATTTCCGGAGCCAGACTCTGCCCGCCTAAATCTGATGCTACGTTCAAGGCGTGGCATATTGACAACAATATGGTGATGTCTTGGTTGATAAATTCGATGGCAACCGAGATTTGTGAGCAATTTCTTTTGTACTCCACCGCAAAGGATGTATGGGACGCCGCTCGAGATACATTCTCCAGTAAGGAGAATATTGCAGAGTTGTTCGAGATTGAAAGTCACATCCACGCATTGGAACAAGGCGATTCCACCACTCTTTCCCGTTATTGGCAACAGTTGGATCTCTTCGAATCTTATGAGTGGAAGTGTCCTGATGACGAAGTAATTTTCCGATCAATCGTTGAACCAGGCGCTCTTTCCAATTTCTCATGGGTCTCGGTGTCGCGCTTGACGATGTCCACGCCAGGATTCTGGCTGTCAAGCCCTGCCCTATCTACGAGAAATTTCTCAATTGTCCGTCATGAAAAAAGCAGGCGGAAATTAATGATGGGATCTTCCATCGGTTCATCATCAATTGAAGGATCGGCTTTGGCTGTCCCCCGATCGTTTTTCAGTAACAATTCCAATGCGGAAACGGCGACCCCACATGCTGGTTCATTTGGCCAGAATTCGAACTCATCCAGTAATATGTGGAATGGTCGTCCTTGGTGTGAAAAGTATAATAAACCTAATCATACGCTTGACACATGCTGGAGAATTCATGGGAAACTGGCTAACTGGAAATCATATCGCCAACGGCGTGCAAATCTCGCACAACCCGAGGGCCCTTTACTAGAGGCCCAATCGTTTACCAAAGAGCAGCTTGATATTCTGCAACAACTCATAGGTAAAGCCTTTCCGTCACCCAATCCGCCACCTATTGGTGCTAGAAGCTCGGCCCATACAGGTCTATCTTCCACTGTATTGCTCTCACGCAAGTTTTTACCCAATTCTTGGATTGTCGACTCTGGTGCATCCGAGCATATGACCGGAAGTCTGCGTCTCATTACTTCCTATCGGCCTTGCTCCTCACCTTGCTCGGTTAGGATTGCCAATGGTTCATGTGTTCAAGTTCTAGGCTCAGGAACGGTGCACCTTTCCAGCACTTTGATTATACAATCTGTCTTATATGTTCCTGACCTCGATTGTAATCTCTTATCAGTTAGTCGGCTCAATCTGGATCTTAACTGTGTTACTAAATTTTTGGCTGATTCTTGTGTTTTTCAGGTCTTGGCTTCGGGGCGGACGATTACAATGCTGAACTCTGTGCAGGCCTCTACCTCCTCTACGCTTCATCACACGTCTTACGTTCGTGTGCCAGCTCAATTAATTCTTTGTTTTCTCGTATTTCTTTCAATTCGAACAATGACATATTTTAATTGCATTATCGTTTAGGGCATCCGAGTTTTTTGTATCTTGCAAAACTTTTCCCTTCTTTATTTCGTAATAAATGCGTGACTTCTTTTACTTATGATCATAGTTATTAAAGGCGCATAGCGCACAAAAGCGCCAAGGGGTCCTGGGGCTATAGCGCGAAGCGCGACGCGAAGCGCGCGCTTTACTAAAGTAAAGCGCAATAACTTATATATTTTTAATATATCAAAAGTATACATAAAATTGAACAATTATAAAACAAAATAACAATGTTTAACAATAAAGTAAGTATCAAATGACAACAAAATCAATTAAAATATTGAAGTACTCAAAGTTTCAAAATAAAAAAATATTATACTAATCACTCATATCTTCATCTTCAAGGTCAATGTCTTCTTCATTAGTATCATCGCCAAAATTATAGCGTTCGACATCATTCTCTTCCTCTTCAGTCTCATCATCACAGTTGAAAGCTAATTCATCTTCATCTATAATACCAAGTGCAGATCTAGATGTAGATGGAGTTGTTCTCTTCCTTGATGAGCTTGGCATGCTCTCTTTAGATGCAACTCGAGAACCTCTCGAACCTCTAAAAGTATATTGGGCTTCATCTACTCCAGCAGCACTTGCAACATCACCCCACGTCAAATCATCCCCATCAAATACAGCAACATCATCTTCATCTTCCAACCTATCTATTTGTCCAACAAGCCATTCGTTGTCTCCATCTAAATTATGACTATCCAACACAATGGGATCAATAGTATCACGCTTGTCATATCTACACTTCAAAGCTCTATTATACTTGATAAAAACCAAATCATTTAATCGTTGTTGCTCCAACCGGTTTCTTTTCTTTGAATGAATCTACATATTATTATATTATATAATTCTTAGCATGTTTTTAAAGTTTACAATAACATTTGAATATTGAAAAATAAAAACTTACATGTTCAAATACACTCCAATTTCGTTCACAACCAGATGAGCTACAAGTGAGATTCAGAATTTTGATGGCAATTTTCTGCAGATTTGGTGCTGAAGATCCATATGAAGCCCACCATTCGCCTAGTAAACACATATATTGTCAAGATAGATTAAACATGCATATCAATTGACTATTACATTTTACCTGGTGCTAATAAGTTTCTTTGCCTTTTTGCAATAGGTTTTGAAAAGATCCCCTCAGCTCTTTTGTAAATAATGAGCTCCTTACCGATTTCATCTTGTACATTAGTGTCAGGCACCAATTTTGCTATAGTATCATACAAGCCTGACATGACTTCTTCATCTTGTTCTATGTTTGCATTCTCATAGAAATATTGAGGGTTCAAGAAATAACCCGCTGCATGTAACGGCTGATGAAGCTGATAATTCCACCTCCTGTCAATGATTTCATAAATTTCTTTGTACTTCTCATCGACATTACCAAAAGCAATGGCAATTTTCTCCTTTGCTTTATCCATAGCCTCATAAATGTAATCCATTGGAGGCTTTCTTTCCCCATCTACCAACCGAAGGACCTCCACTAGTGGGCCAGCCAATTTCATTGCATAAATTATATGATTCCAAAAGGAAGGCATCAACATAATTTTTGCTACGTTTTTTCCTGCCTGCTCTCTTGCAAATTTGCTCTTATTCCAATTCTCAGAAGTAAACATTTTTCGCAAATTTACCTTATGTTTCTGGAAGCTTCTCAAAGTCAAGAAAGCAGTGGCAAAACGAGTCTTTGCAACTCTAATCATATCTTGTTGACCAGTGAATTCCCTCATCATGTTCAATACTTGAGTACGATTATATATGTAGCCATTGACTGTGATTGCTCGCTCAAGTGTTCTCTTCAAAACAGGCATCTTGAAAATGTCTTCAAACATTAAATCCAGACAATGCGCAGCACATGGAGACCAACTTATGTGACTATATTTTGCCTCCAACAGTTTTCCTATCAATTGAAAAAAAAAACCAACTTAGACTGTAAATATTTAGCATTCAAATGATATTATAAATTTCTAAATTCTAATTTTAATATCTTACCAGCCTGGACATTTGAACTTGCACTATCAGTGATGACTTGAACTACATTTTTCTCTCCAACACGCTGCACAAACTTATCGAGCAAGTCAAACATTTTCACACCCGTGTGAGAATAACTCGATGCATCAATTGATTCTATGAACATGCTTCCTTTTGGGGTATTCACTAAAAAGTTAATCAAGGACCTCCCTTTTCTATCTCGCCAACCATCTGCCATCAGGGTGCATCCATTCTTTTCCTTTTCCTCCTCGTGCTCTTTCAAAATTGTTTTTGTGTGTTCTATCTCTGCCTTTAAACATGTCATTCTCATCTCATGAAAGGTTGGAGGTTTCATGCCAACACCAAATTGGCCAATTGCTTCAATCATAGGTTTGAAGCTATCGTAATTGACAGCATTAAATGATATGCCAGCATCATACATCCACCTAGCAAACTTTTGCACCGCAATCTCCCGCAATTTTTTTTGAGTCTCATTGTATTGCTTTGCTTTTACACTTGAAACACCTTGATTTCTTGCATCGACATCTTTTTCGTAGAACCAATCTATGGGACCCATTTGCTTTGATTTCTTTTGTTGGACTGGCAAACGGTTTGACCCATGACTTGATGACATTGACATAGGCCGCTTTCCATGAGATTGAACTTCATGTGTGTCACCATCTTCGTCATCTTGTTCCATTTCAGCATTAGCAACATCGTCAAAATGCGGTATTACGTCAATCGCATTTTTTGCTTTTTGTCTTTCCTCGAAGAGATCTTTCATCTCTTGTCTAACAAAAGCAGGCACTTTTTTACATGCCGCTGCATTTCTAAATCCTCCAACAAGATGTTGTTTGTGCCTAGATATTCCTCCTTTTGTTACTTTCTCACAATACTTACACTTAATACCTGCACCAGCATCATTTGGATTGACTAGATTTCCATGATTCCATCCAGGATCCTTTTTGTTTGCATTTGGATTTGGAGCAGGAATGGAAGCCTCGGAACTTGCCATATGTAGTTCTGTACAAAGCAACAATGAACATTCAGGATATTGTTCACCAAGGAATGGTATACAAATTTAATTAATGGTCCATCATCCACGCATCATACTGTTCACTAAAGTTCATATTTTTCATTTTTGTATAATCATTTTCCACAAAAAATTTGATGCCTATCTTCTTTTTTCTCACTGTTAAAGCACAAAGATATTGTACCTTGAAGGGGTGGCTGGGCGGCGGCGGCGGCGACGGTCGGCGGTCGGCGGCGGCTGGACAGCAGACTGAAGGCTGGAGGCTAGAGGAGGCTGGAGTGTTTGGCCAAGATTGGTATAACATTAACCTAACATCTCCAATAATTATTTATCCCAAACTCTAAGTGGGCTTATTTTTAATAAACCCACTAAGAATGTCTGCTAAAACCCTAAACCCTAAAAGGCAGATAAGTATCTTCAAGGCGCGCTATAGCCACTCCTCGCTTTAGCGCGAATAGTGCGCTATAGCGCGCGCTATGGCCAAACCCGTGGCGCAGGGCGCTGCGAGGCGCACGACCCGCGCCTCGGATCGCCCTGCGCTAAAGCGCGCGCCTTCGGCGCTTTTGATAACTATGCTTATGATGTTTGTCAATTAGCTAAACATACTCGCCATAGCTACCTGCCACTTCCTTATAGACCGTCTCACCCCTTTTTCTCTCATTCATAGTGATATTTGGGGACCATGCAGGATTAAGAATGTTAGAGGATCCCACCGGTTCTTATTATTTGTTGATTATCATACTAGAGTTTCATGGGTCTTTTTAATGAAAGACAAATCAGAAACTTGTGTCCTTTTCCAACAATTTAAGAAAATGATTCAGACACAAGTTTCTACACGTATCCAGGTTCTTAAGACTGACCATGCCCATAACTACTTTAATTCCACCCTCGGTTCATACCTACATGACCAAGGCATTGTACACCAAAGCTTGTGTGTTGATACACCCCAACAAAATGGAGTCTCGGAACGTAAGAACCGCCACCTTCTTGAGGTAGCCTATTCGTTACTTTTCTCCCATAATGTCCCACAATCATTTTGGGGTGATACGATCCTTAACGCCACCTACCTCATCAACCGGACCACTACAAACCTTCCTTCGGTCTGATCTTCATCCCACCTTACGTCGACCATTCCTCTCAAGGACTTTGGTTGCACAGCCTTTGCCCACATCCATCAACACCATCATGGTAAGCTTGACCCCCGTACAATCAAATGCATCTTCCTCGGTTACTCTCCCAACCAAGAAGGCTACAAATGTTATTCCCCTGCTCTCAAACGATTTTTCCCTTCAAGGGGAGAACATTCACGATGAATCTCAGAATACAGAATCATTCCATCCAGTCTTTCCGAGTTTAGAGCCTAATGACAACATCACATTAACTCAGGATCCCACTACTTTGCCCACTGTCTCTAAACCACCATTGCAGGTATACTCTAGGAGGAATCAGCAACCTACACAGATTCAGCCTTGATATGACTCCTTCTTGGAGCCTAGATCCAGTGATAAACCACAAGGTACTTCTGACTCCTCTGAATTTAATATTACTGATTCAGATGATAGACCTATTGCAGTAAGAAAAGGGGTCAGATCTTGCACCCATCATCCTATAAGTAAATCATCTCAGTTGAACAATTATCTCCTGCATATCGGGCTTTTGTATCAAACCTTGATCAGGTCCAAGTACCTTCTACTATTGAAACCGCTCTACGAAACCCTGATTGGAAATCTGCTGCTCTCGAGGAAATTTGGGCCCTCGATAAAAATAATACATGGCTCATTACTGAATTACCCTCACGAAAAAGGACATTTGGGTGTAGATGGATTCTCTCAGTAAAACACAAGGCAGATGGAAGCATAGAACAGTTTAAAGCCAGATTAGTTGCAAAAGGGTACACCCAATCTTATGGTATTGATTATCAAGACACCTTTGCTCCAGTGGCCAGATTAAACACCATCCGAGTTCTCTTCTCAATCGCTGCTAACATGGACTGGCCCTTACATCAGCTTGATGTCAAAAATGTCTTCCTCAATGGGGATCTTGAGGAAGATATCTATATGGACATTCCTCCAGGATTTGGAACTCCATCTACGGCCGGAAGAGTGTGCAAATTGAAGAAATCTCTTTATGGGCTAAAACAATCACATAAGGCATGGTTTCATCGATTATCCGCTGTGCTAAAAGGAAATGGGTACATACAGTGTCGGTCTGATCATACTGTCTTTGTCAAACACTCTGAGGAAGGGAAAATCACAATCCTCATAGTTTACGTTGATGATATTGTGCTCACAGGAAATGACAGTGCAGAAACGACACAAGTGAGAGCCCTACTATCAAAGAAATTTGAGATGAAAGATCTAGGACATCTCAAATATTTTCTGGGAATGAAGACGCGAGATCATCACGAGGAATTTATATCTCTCAAAGAAAATGTGTTGGATCTTCTAAAAGAAACGGGTATGCTAGGATGCAAACCCATATATACGCCGAAGGATGCCGAGGTAAAACTTGAGACAAGGGACGAGTGTCCATTGGTGGATAAAGGACGGTATAAACGGTTGGTTGGGAAGTTAATCTATCTTTCTCACACACGTCCGGAATATTGGTTTTGTGGTGAGTGTGATTAGCCAATTCATGAACAACCCAACAAAGGACAACATGGACTCTATGTACCGCATATTGAGATACCTAAAACGGAACCCAGGAAAGATCTACTCTTCAAGAAGTCATCGAACAAATATAACAAAGTGTACAGTGATGCCGATTGGGCTGGTTCTCACAGAAAGAAGATCTACTTCTGCTTACTGTGCATTTGTGTGGAAAATTTGGTAACTTTGAGGAGTAAAAAGCAGTCTGTAGTAGCTCGAAGTAGTGCTGAAGCAGAGTAGCGAATATTGGCTCAGGGCCTATGTGAAGGGATACGGCTGAAAAGATTGCCGAGTGAAGTAAAGATGGACAATGATCAACTTGTGGAAATGATGTGTGACAATCAAGCAGCTATAAGCATAGCCAAAAATCCAGTGCATCATGATAGAACTAAACACATTGAGCTGGATCGACATTTCATTAGTGATAAGATCGAGAAGAGAATAATTGACCTCAACTAGATCTCCGCTCACATGCAACTTGCAGACATTTTGACTAAAGCTCTTCACAATCCATTATTTGAAGATCTCAGTTCAAAGCTAGGCATGATAGACATCTATGACCCAACTTGAATGGAAGTGTTGAATAAAACATATTAGAGATAAAGAGATAAAATAATTGTATTTAATAATTTCCAGTATTATCTTATCTTAGGAGTCTTTAAGTTTAGGATTCTATTTATACTTCATTGTATCTCTCTAAATTATTCATTAAGAAATAAAGAGTTCTATTCTCCCAAGCTTTACGTTCTTCACAAATCTATGTATAAATCTTTAGAATTCCAATTGAAATGCGACCAACATTCGCTTCATCCAACAATCTTATGTTACGTGAACAACAAAGAGATTTAACCTTACCTCCGTTTTTATACCTAGTGCCAAAGAAGCAGCTGCAGCCACCATCAAGATGATAAGCGTAGTGTCACGACATGCTTCCCACACAAACCTCTGTAGCGGAAAACAAACCAGAATATAAAGACTTCATCAAACGTACAAAATAATGTTTTACTCTATGAACATTAGAATAGGCATATTCACCCAGAAACTCCTTCCTTTCTTCCTTGGATACGTGTTTGATCCAAAAGCTCTCTTTCGGCTCACAAGGTCGGACTCATCATTTGATAAGCCTTTCTCGAGATTGGATTTTAACTTTTCAACCGCTCCTCTAACCTGACGCGAAGTGGAAAAAATATATTAAATCAAGGTAACATAAAACATCAACAAAAAAGATAAATCTAAATAAACTGAATAATAAACAAGAATGGATAGATGACATTGCAGGGAACTTGCCCCTCCAATATGCTGCAGAAGAGCAAGATCATGACCCCTGGAAATTGCCACTAGTTCCTCGGCACTAATACCAAAATCCCCAACTCTAGTCGGGCTTGAGGGTAATTTTGAAGTAACTTGAACTAGAAAAGGCAGAAATATAAATATGTTTATAATAATTAGACAGAAGAGTAATATATGGATATGATCGTTCAAGAACCAATGATATTTGGAAATCATATATCAAGATAATGTCAATGTGAAAACTGCACAAAAGAAACGTGGAACTTAAATATTTCACATGCTAAATTCACAAGCAAACACAAATCAAAGAAAATGACAACCATAAACATATAAAAAATCTCGAGCCATTCTCTCATCCTGGTGTTAATATAGCTCGCCCAGTTAAACAACCTTTGCCAGCAAAATGATAATAATGGGTCATCACAATGAACCATGTCTTTTAAAATGGCGCCAATTTCACAGAAAGATCATGTATTATTCACAATGTTGACAGCCTGTCCAATTGCGGCATTAAAGTATCCAATGCAGCTATTCAATATTAACATGATAAAGAACACAAAATGTTACCCTTTTGTCCTAGGCCTGCCGCTTGGAAAAGAACCGCTGCCTGAACAAGCAATTATTGATTAACACTCACTCAGATGTGCATATATGTCCAAATTAAAAGTAAGATATATAATTTACTCGAATGACTTGAGCATGCATTCTAATCTTAGCAATCGATTGCTTCCTATCTTCTTCTTTCTTCAAGTCCAGCGTATACCGAAATCTTCGAGAAGCATTCAGCACAAGTGCAGCTTGCTGTAACAGAAACACTTGGTTTAGAAAAAGAAATTAAACTACCATCGTCTCAACGTTAAAAAGTTGGATGAATGCACAGTTTCCAAGATATAAGTAAGCATACCAATAATGGAATTTCAAAATATTCTAATCATGAAAATACATATTAAATAAACTTAAGTTAGTAATTTTAAGTTTGAGAGTCAGAAGTTTTCTTACTCAAATTCTATAGGGTACATCATATAATTATACAAGTAAATGGTGCAAATCAGTTACCAAAAAATAGGATCAATCTTAGCTAACAAATCTCCTAGAAACAGAGTTCCAAAAATATTCTGATCTACTCCTTGTACTTCCTCTCTATATCTACAATAAAGTATTAGAGACTATTAATGGAACAACCGCAATCATGCCATAAATCATGATAATTGAATCCTTGTATTTTTAGACTGCGTTGAGTCCTTTCCTGTTCGCCCTAGTAATGGATGAGATAACAACCGCAATCATGCCAATGGAACAACCGCAATCATGCCATAAATCATGATAATTGAATCCTTGCATCAAGGGTCTGCATTGAGTCATTTCCTGTTCGCCCTAGTGATGGATGAGATAACAAAAGACATACAAACTGAATTACCTTGGAACATACTTTTTGCTGACGATGTTGTGTTAATCGACGAGATAAAGGCAGGGGTAAATGTCAAATTGGAGTTATGGAGAGAGACTTTGGAATCCAAGGGTTTTAGATTAAGTAGGTCTAAAACGGAATATATGGAGTGCAGATTTAGTGGTCGTTCTTTTCGGGATTGTGGTGTTGTAGCACTCGGTGGTCAAGAGGTATCGATGAGCAGCAAGTTTCGATACCTAGGTTCAGTTATCCAAAAGGATGGAGAGATTGACAGCGACGTTAACCACAGGATTCAGGCTGGCTGGTTGAAATGGAGAAACGCCACTGGAGTTCTATGCGATCGTAATATCCCGCTGAAATTGAAGGGAAAGTTTTATAGAACCGCCGTTAGACCCGCAATGTTGTATAGGACGGAATGTTGGGCACCCAAGAGGAATCACATTCAAAAGATGAGTGTGGCAGAGATGCGTATGCTTCGTTGGATGTGCGGTAAAACCAGAAAATATAAAATAAGGAATGAAGATATTCGAGTTGAAGTAGGTGTAGCTTGTATAGAAGAGAAGATGCAAGAAAGCCGCTTACGCTGGTTTGGTCATGTTCGACGTAGGCCCAGCAGTGCACCTGTGCGTCGATTGGAGTCCATGGATTTCGGCCAGTTCATGAGAGCGAGAGGACGACCGAAGAAGACATGGCTCGAAGTTATACGCAAAGATTTGGAGTGCAAGGGGATTACAGAAGATATGTTGACTGATAGGAGCATTTGGAGAAGACTGACGCATGTGTCCGACCCGACTTGATTCTCTCTATTGTTCATGTAGCCTACCCCAATTCATTGGGATTAAAGGCTTAGTTGTTTTTGTTGATCAGTTACGACTGTAATTAACATTATTGTATTGTACATTGTACATTATAAATGGTTCTACAAGCCAAGCAATGAATAACAAGATTCATTTCATTGAATTTATGTTTCGCTATGGTATCAGTCAGAAATCTCTTACGGGCTTCCTAAATTCGATCCACCACCTTCGACCATAACCTCGTCCGCCGCCTTCGTCTGCCACGTTGCGCCATGTCTTCTTCCTCATCCAAGTCCAATATGTTGTGCTCAGGACACCCGAAAATAAATTTTAAACATCATACGCACCCAATGAACACCAAGATTTTACGTAGTTCGACAATCGCCTACGATTACGGGAAACAAATACATATTTATTGCTATGTTCAGACGAGAATTACACTAACTCTCGGATCCAGTCACAACTCACTTATATATAAATTTAGAAGCTCAAAGGCAGGTGAGGGATGATTTGTGAGGGTGAGTTTGAGGGGTTTATATAGGTGTCAAATCTCTCTTGGTTGAAGGATTTGCACCAGACTTTGACAATGTCCAAGCCACCAAAGCTACAGGTAGGAAACATGCTTCCATCATCCTGGAAAAAAAGCCACCGGCCAACGCAATGATACACCGAACCCACCATCTTCCATCACCAGCATCGTCCCTATCACATCTCACCAACATATCCCCATCCGCCTCACCGCCAGCAACTTCCCCTTGTGGCGTGCACAACTTACAGCGCTTTTAAATGGATACAATCTTTCTGGCCATCTCAATATCTCCGCTACACTTCCAGCCAAAGGTTCTCCTAAATTCAACCATTGGTTTCAATAGGATCAGTTGCTACTTGCTGCGATTTTGGGTTCCCTCGCACCAGAAATTATTCCGCATGTTTCGTCTGCCACTACTACTGAGGAGAAGCATGAACAACTGGTGTGGAATTCACCGTAGCAGAGGCAGGTGGAGATTGAACATCCATAAAATCAGATTTAGGCCTTTTCTTGAACTTGAATCCAGGTGGATATCCATGGGTTTTGAAGCACATATCCATAGTGTGGCAATGTATCTCATAGCGAGTGCAATAAGGACAATCTGTGTTAACACCTTTGGATTTAGGGTTAGAATCAGGACCTGATTTTGCAAAGCGAGAAACACGATCTTTGACAGCAAATGCCAAGGTGTTAGATGATGAATTACTCAGGCCAGATTGCACGCCAATAGTGTATTGACGTTCTTCTTGGGCAACAAGAGAAAAAAATTTGCTGATCGAAGGCGGAGGGTCCATGAGTAAGAGTTGTCGCGAATTTGAGTAAATGACTCATGTCATCCGAGCAACAAAGTCATAACATATTCATGTTGATAGAAAACAGCATGATCCTTGACACCGCCATATGCGCACTTGCCACAATTACAACTCGGACAAAAGTTTGATAGTTCATCCCAGAGTGTCTTGAGTTAGTGAAATTAACGGCAGACTATCCTGATTTTGAGTAAGGGTGATCAAATCACAATGCAATTGAAAAATCCTCGGACCATTGGTTTGTTGAAATCTCTCACGAAGATAATTCGAAATGTCCGCTGTAGAATCAGCAAACAAAATGCTTGCGGATATCTCTTTGAAGCGGAATTTAGAAGCCAAGAAATAGCTACATTGTTATTGCGAATCCAGGATGAAAAGTGTGAATCATCAGCGGCTGGTTTGACAATTGATCCATTGATATACCTAATTTGTTTTTGACTGATAATGCTATGATCATAGAATGACTCCAGGAGGAAAATGCAGAGGGTTGCAACCACATGCAAGACATAATTAATTATACCAACACACAATGTCTGGCGGCCTTCATTAAAAATCAGGGAAATTACACAAAAGAACACCAAAAGTGTGAGAAAGAATGTAAATTAGCTTACCCTCCACCGGCGCAAACGGTCGACTGGAGCACTTTTCGTACGGAAAATATCGAAGGGCCCTGAACGTTCTTCATCATCACGGGAATACTCTCCACGACTACTCCCGGCTTCCAGATCATTCTCGAAGTGCCCATACGGTGAACTTTTGGATTCATCCGCCATTTCTCGAATTCTGTCAAGCAGCAGGAGAGATGACACCGCTTAACTCTGTCCAATTGCATCACAGTGCAAAGAAATAGACGAAAATCTCAAGATTCAAATAAATACTGCAAAATCCTATCTCTACCAGTAAATTTTCTCTATCTCGCTATTTTCAATTCGCGCAATCAAATGTTGCTACGACATCCAAAGAAGCGAAACAATGAAAAACCTGGGAGTCGGCAATGGGGTGCTACAGTTCCAGTTCTTGGGAGCGGGAACAAGATAGGAGGTACTAACGCGAAACTCAATAACCGATTTTATTCGGTTTACTAATTATTTAATAAATAAAAATGTCAATTGATCACTGTAGGGGAAATTATGTATAGTTGGGCATGGCCCGAGCCTCCAGCTTTAATCAGATAATAAAAATTCATATGTTTTTTGGGAATGACTTATATTCGAGTTCGAACGGTGGCCATAAATCTTAAAAAATCCCCCTCACTATATAAAAAAAAGGGTATGGGCTCCTGCTTTAACCGGGTGATCTCATATCCCCTTTGGACAACTTAGAATCGAGTCCGGACAGTGACTCAAAATCTTTAAAAATCCTCCTCCCTATATAAAAAATAGGTATGAGCCCCAATCTATATATCAACATACAAAATCTTGTACATCATGGTATGGTAAACTATGATAGAACACATTTATTTGTGCTGGTATATGGATCGGGACTCATACCCGATATATACAAGAATTTCCCTCGTTATTGTAGTTCATTACTATAACGCTGGATCATGGAGTGGACTAGGATAATTAATTAAAAATTATTGATAATAAAATTATTTTAATTTTACTAAATATCGGATGAAATTAAGATAATTGAGTCTTATCATTTATAAACAAATAGAGTCAAATAAAATAGCAAGCTATATCTTGGTCCGTCAATTTTTTTGAATGCTTAAAAAGTTAAAATAGCCATATCATTGATTAAAAAAATATATACGAGGTTTCAAATATATATATATATATATATATATATATATATATATATATATATATATATATATATATATATATATATATATATATATATATATCACCAAGGGCGGACCGTGGCAATCCAAAAAAAAAAAAATCTTGTTACCCTAAAAAAGAGTATTTAAAAAAAATTGTGTTTACCCCATAAAAATCATATTTTATCCCCAAAAAATTATAGTTTGCTCACTTAAATTTTAATTTGAGCTTGCCCTAAATTATTTTTACCTCCCATCCCATAATTCATGTGTCCGCATCAAAATAATTATTTTACTTGATGATAAACCAAAAATAGTATTACATAAAAAAAAAAATCAAGATTCTAAATATCGTCAAGTTTTTAACATGAACTTATTTATTAACATATAAAAAGTTAATGAATTTTAAGTGTTTTAAAATTCAAAGAGAATGGTTTAGAGTTAGGGATTTATAAGATACAACTCAAGAATGCCTACATACTTGATGTGATCCGTTATTTTACGTGTTTGGTAGAAATAAATGTGTACGAAAAATAAAAGGAATACACCAAGATTTTTTACGTGGAAAACCCTCGAATTGAGAGAAAAACCACGGGACCCAGTCCAGTATAAAGTTCCACTATAAATATTACTGATTTACAAGATGATCTGGACACAAGAAAAAGTTATTCAATGACTTACACGACTAATGTTGTAGAAATTATAAAAAAGACCGAACAGACTCAAGCTTGCTCTCTTCGGAGTCTTTTGCCCAGAAAAATCCAACCCCTTCTATGAAGTTATCTGAGGGTATTTATAGGACTGCCCTTAGTAACTAACTCGCGGAAAATCAGCCATATGATGTCCTTTGATCGTGGCTTGATGGGAGCCAAGCGTGTCCGAGAAATCCGCCCCATTAAAGCACGTTCCATCTCCGCCGGTTAATCAGTTTTAATTATGACCGGGTCTTCCGCTACTCTTTGACCAAAATCCCGAAGAGGGCAAAGGATGCTCGAGAATATGCTGATCAGTATCCTGGGTTCGACAAGCATCTCTTCGGTATAGCTTCTGCTCGGCAATTTTAGGGTTTGTGTCTTCATAAATGGATTTTACCCGAGAAATCAATATGTCATATGACATCACCTCACCCCCCCCAAAGTAAAGCAAGATGAGAGTAGTGAAATCTTGGTTTATTGTCTTCGGGTAAAATCCTGATATGCTCGGGATATTTTAACCGCCTAATTTTCCCGCCTGAAAATTTCAAAAATCTCGCGACGTTTCGTTTCCCAAAGCACATCTATAACCGTTCATGGGTTTTTATTTGAACGGTGCTGATTTAACGTCTGTTCCAGTGGCACCCCACTATAAATACTCGTTCATTTTGCGGATTTAACTTACTTTACTGCAGTTTGCTTCCGAGCTAGCATTTTAGACGTCCGACCAATCTTTTCATCCATACTTATTTTCTTTCCATTCATCGAGTATGTCTTCTTCTGACGATATTTCGAAGACTATAGACATGTTCGAGGAAGAGGGTATCCTGGGTCCCTCTCCTCGACACTCTTCTTCCTCTGATAGTGAGGAGACTTCCAGCTCGTCGACAACCCCTGACGCTCGTGGAGAGGAGCTTCAGGCTGCGACAGAGCAGGATCTGATAAAAGCCCGCGTTCCTTGGTTTGAGATATTTGAATCAGGGATTAAATCGCAACGGCACATATCCAGTATCCAAACTAAATGGGGGATTTCAGAGGGGACATCTATTATTGTTCCCCCTCCCGGATCTCGCCCCCACTTGCCTCCCATGGGTTATTTTCCCTTCTACTTAGACCAACTTCGAGGGGGACTTCGCTTTCCTATCCCTTCTTTCTTTGTAGATGTTGCTTCCTACTTTGCCATTTCTCTAAGTCAGTTGTTCCCCAACAGTTATCGATTGTTGGCGGGTTTCTACATAGTCCTATCCTTTCTTGGCTTTTCCCCGACTCCCGAACTCTTTCATTGCTTCTTTCAATTAAACCGAAAAGAGATCGGGCTTTTTTATTTTTCTTCCCGAACAGGGATGGGTTTTCTTAAAAATTACCCCTCTTCCATAAAAAATTGGAAAAGATTTTTCTTTTTTGCTCGCCCACTCCAACCTTGGGACTGTCCCATGGAGTGGAAAGAAAACTTACCGAAGGGCAAGTCAATCAAGGGGCTACTTGAGGGAGAAACATATCTATCAGTTCGTCGTAAGCTTGGCGATCAGTGTTTTAACCTTGGGGAGCTGATTGACGACGGACTGCTGTACTTGTTCCAGCTTAGTCCTAAGGGTGTTTCCCTAAAAATGCCCCTCGGTGAGTATTTACCGAGCATCTTGCTTTGTTTGCGTATTTTGTATTAACATGCTTGAATAATTGCTATGATGTTTCTCTCTTGCAGAAAACAAGATGCTGAAAGCCAAGATTGCTGCTAGCCTGAAGAAAATTGCCGCACCAGAGAAGGCTACCAAACCGACCACTGAAACAAATCCTCCCCCTTCTGTTACACATGCTCCCCCCGAAGAGGTGATTGAAATACCGGAGACGGAGGCCTTGATTCCTCGATCACTGAAGAGGGCGGCCCCCGAGGGCCAAGGGTCTTCCTCTAAACTTCCTCCTGCCAAGAAAACTCCCCCCCGAATCTCCCTTACCCACCGAGCTAATCCATCTCTTCAAACTCGGGCTACTTCTCAACCTGCTCCTGGTGGTTCTAGCTCTTCTCGCCCAACCTCCAGATATCACATACCTGATTGGATTTATCCCCCCAACGTCCCGATTCTGAGAAAACCGGACCCCAAAATTTCCCATTCTATTATTTGCAATTGGGCCAATTCTCCCGACCGCAAATACCTGGGAGGATTGGCCTTCAGCAATTTGATAAATGATTTTTCCACCTCCCTCACTCAGGTACCTTATATCCATTTCCATCTGATAAACTTTTTGGTCTTCGGTATATTAACTTTGTTTATTTGCTTGCAGACCAATCTGATGGCTGGCGAGATTATGACTCGCTTCCAATCCATGCGATCCTCAGATGGGGAGAATCAGAAACATCTTAAACAGCTAGAAGGTATTGGTGAGGAGATGAAGAAATCCATAAAGCTACTGGAAGAGCGATACTCTGCTGCTGTTGTTACTCGAGATAAGGCAGTGGCAGCTCTCGAGGAAGCGCATGGTAAATTAGCCGACTTTGAGGAGGCTAACACCACTTTATCCGGGCAATTCAGGTCCGTGACTGAAGAGAATAAATCCCTCTTAGAACAACTTTCACAAGAGAGATCACTGCGAGCTGAAGAGAACAAAGCCCTTTCTGAACAGCTTGATCAGGAGAAACTATCTCGGGCTACTCAGATCGAGGAATCCTGGCTCATCAAAAAGGAAGAGTTTATGAAGTCTGAGGAGTACGGTGATATTCTGGGCGAACGCGCTGCTAAGTTCCTTAACTATGGCCTTGAAGCGTCTGTTCGTCAATTTAAAGCCGCTGGCTATCCTCCTGAAGGAACTTCAACAGATTTTATAAATGTTGATGAGGCCCTGAATACTGTTCCAGATGAATTCCTACAGTTGTAAATTTAGGAATGTACTCTTTTTGTTTTAAAGTTGTAATCTTTGGACTATGATATTATGAGTTTCCCTGTCTTCTTACACTCTTGTGCAAACTAGTCTCTCCAACAAGCAAACTTTTTAGAACACATCTCAAAGTAATGAATATAACAAGACTCGGGGAAAAGACATCCCGAGCCAACGATTAAACCGAACATAAGCTCGCAAACCCGAGCACAATAACATGGTAATTTCAAGTTAAACGTTGACCAAACATCCCGATCCAACGATTAAACCGAACATAAGCTCGCAAACCCGAGCACAATAACATGGTAATTTCAAGTTAAACGTTGACCAAACATCCCGATCCAACGATTAAACCGAACATAAGCTCGCAAACCCGAGCACAATAACATGGTAATTTCAAGTTAAACGTTGACCAAACATCCCGATCCAACGATTAAACCGAACACTGCTCGCTACCCCGAGCACAATCACTTAGTCCCATTTTAGGTTCAAATACAGACCAAACTTCCCGATCCTGTATTTAACATGCCAACAATGGACTATAACAACATAAGCTCGCTACCCCGAGCACAATCACTTAGTCCCATTTTAGGTTCAAATACAGACCAAACTTCCCGATCCTGTATTTAACCTGCCAACAATGGACTATAACAACATAAGCTCGCTACCCCGAGCACAATCACTTAGTCCCATTTTAGGTTCAAATACAGACCAAACTTCCCGATCCTGTATTTAACCTGCCAACAATGGACTATAACAACGTAAGCTCGCTACCCCGAGCACAATCACTTGGTGTTTTCAAGTTTAAACGTTGACCAAACATCCCGATCCAACGAGTAAACGATGGTATTTTCAAGTTTAAACGTTGACCAAACATCCCGATCCAACGAGTAAACGATGGTATTTTCAAGTTTAAACGTTGACCAAACATCCCGATCCAACGAGTAAACGATGGTATTTTCAAGTTTAAACGTTGACCAAACATCCCGATCCAACGATTAACCCGAACACTGCTCGCTACCCCGAGCACAATCACTTAGTCCCATTTTAGGTTCAAATACAGACCAAACTTCCCGATCCTGTATTTAACCTGCCAACAATGGACTATAACAACATAAGCTCGCTACCCCGAGCACAATCACTTAGTCCCATTTTAGGTTCAAATACAGACCAAACTTCCCGATCCTGTATTTAACCTGCCAACAATGGACTATAACAACATAAGCTCGCTACCCCGAGCACAATCACTTAGTCCCATTTTAGGTTCAAATACAGACCAAACTTCCCGATCCTGTATTTAACCTGCCAACAATGGACTATAACAACATAAGCTCGCTACCCCGAGCACAATCACTTGGTGTTTTCAAGTTTAAACGTTGACCAAACATCCCGATCCAACGAGTAAACGATGGTATTTTCAAGTTTAAACGTTGACCAAACATCCCGATCCAACGAGTAAACGATGGTATTTTCAAGTTTAAACGTTGACCAAACATCCCGATCCAACGAGTAAACGATGGTATTTTCAAGTTTAAACGTTGACCAAACATCCCGATCCAACGATTAACCTGAACACTGCTCGCTACCCCGAGCACAATCACTTAGTCCCATTTTAGGTTCAAATACAGACCAAACTTCCCGATCCTGTATTTAACCTGCCAACAATGGACTATAACAACATAAGCTCGCTACCCCGAGCACAATCACTTAGTCCCATTTTAGGTTCAAATACAGACCAAACTTCCCGATCCTGTATTTAACCTGCCAACAATGGACTATAACAACATAAGCTCGCTACCCCGAGCACAATCACTTGGTGTTTTCAAGTTTAAACGTTGACCAAACATCCCGATCCAACGAGTAAACGATGGTATTTTCAAGTTTAAACGTTGACCAAACATCCCGATCCAACGAGTAAACGATGGTATTTTCAAGTTTAAACGTTGACCAAACATCCCGATCCAACGAGGTAAACGATGGTATTTTCAAGTTTAAACGTTGACCAAACATCCCGATCCAACGATTAACCCGAACACTGCTCGCTACCCCGAGCACAATCACTTAGTCCCATTTTAGGTTCAAATACAGACCAAACTTCCCGATCCTGTATTTAACCTGCCAACAATGGACTATAACAACATAAGCTCGTTACCCCGAGCACAATCGCTTAGTCCCATTTTAGGTTCAAATACAGACCAAACTTCCCGATCCTGTATTTAACCTGCCAACAATGGACTATAACAACATAAGCTCGCTACCCCGAGCACAATCACTTAGTCCCATTTTAGGTTCAAATACAGACCAAACTTCCCGATCCTGTATTTAACCTGCCAACAATGGACTATAACAACGTAAGCTCGCTACCCCGAGCACAATCACTTGGTGTTTTCAAGTTTAAACGTTGACCAAACATCCCGATCCAACGAGTAAACGATGGTATTTTCAAGTTTAAACGTTGACCAAACATCCCGATCCAACGAGTAAACGATGGTATTTTCAAGTTTAAACGTTGACCAAACATCCCGATCCAACGAGTAAACGATGGTATTTTCAAGTTTAAACGTTGACCAAACATCCCGATCCAACGATTAACCCGAACACTGCTCGCTACCCCGAGCACAATCACTTAGTCCCATTTTAGGTTCAAATACAGACCAAACTTCCCGATCCTGTATTTAACCTGCCAACAATGGACTATAACAACATAAGCTCGCTACCCCGAGCACAATCGCTTAGTCCCATTTTAGGTTCAAATACAGACCAAACTTCCCGATCCTGTATTTAACCTGCCAACAATGGACTATAACAACATAAGCTCGCTACCCCGAGCACAATCACTTAGTCCCATTTTAGGTTCAAATACAGACCAAACTTCCCGATCCTGTATTTAACCTGCCAACAATGGACTATAACAACATAAGCTCGCTACCCCGAGCACAATCACTTGGTGTTTTCAAGTTTAAACGTTGACCAAACATCCCGATCCAACGAGTAAACGATGGTATTTTCAAGTTTAAACGTTGACCAAACATCCCGATCCAACGATTAAACGATGGTATTTTCAAGTTTAAACGTTGACCAAACATCCCGATCCAACGATTAACCCGAACATTGATCGATAACAGGAAATTTATTTATTTCAGAAATACATATGGGAATAGTAACGATAATTGAAAGATTACACAAAGTACTTTCTTAAATTATGAATGTTCCAAGGTCTCACCAGTTCCCGACCTTCGCGATCTTCCAGCCTGTAGGCTCCTCTTCCAATCACCCCTTTTATCTTATAAGGACCCTCCCATTTGGGGGCTAACTTCTTTACCTCCCCCGCGGGATTGACTCTTCGCAGCACCAGATCTCCCACTTGAAATGCCCTCGGGCGAACCCTCCGATTGTAAGCATTGGTCACCCTTACTTTATACAATTCTACTTTAGCCAAGGCTTTCTCTCTCAATTCCATAACCCCGTCTAACTCTAACTTCCTTTTTTCTTCATTCTGGTCGGGATCATAGCTCTGTACTCGAAGAGATTCAACTCCAATTTCTACTGGAATGAGGGCCTCAGATCCATATACTAAGCTATATGGAGTCTCTCCTGTAGATACCCGAGGAGTCGTTCTATAGGCCCATAAGACCCCGGGTAATTCATTTACCCACTCCCCTCGAGCTCCTTCTAATCTTGTTTTGATCCCGTGCAATAAAATTCGATTAATCACTTCCGCCTGCCCATTTGCTTGAGGATAAGCGACTGAAGTGAAGACTTGTTTAATTTTCATATCTTTGCACCATTCTTGTATTCTTCCTCCCTGGAATTGTCTTCCGTTATCGGAAATTATTCTTCGAGGTATTCCGAAGCGGCATACTACATTTCTCCATAAAAATCTGATGACTTCCTCCTCAGTTATTTTAGCCAATGGTTCGGCTTCTACCCACTTAGTGAAGTACTCGACGGCTACCAGGAGAAATTTTCTCTGCCCTGTAGCAGGAGGAAATGGTCCAACAATATCCATTCCCCATTGGTCAAAGGGGCAGGAAATGATGCTACTATTAAGAATTTCCGCAGGTACATGGGATAAATTTGCGTGCCTTTGGCAATTAATGCATTTCTTCACAACTTCTTCAGCATCTTCCCTCATCGTCGGCCAATAATACCCAGCTCGAATAGATTTCTGATATAACATGTTAGTTCCTACATGATTCCCGCAACATCCTTCATGAATCTCTTTTAATAAATGCTCCCCTTCTTCCTTCGAGGCACATTGTAAGAAAGGAATTGAGAATCCTTTCTTGAACAACTTGCCTTCTATCAACACAAATCGGTTCCCCATTCTTTTAACCTTAGCAGCTTCCTTTGGGTCAGAAGGCATAACCTTTGTTTTCAAGAAATTAATAAGATGCTCTCGCCAATCGGATATGATATATGGCTCCATACTCAGGATGCTATTGACGGATATATGAGAAATTAAGAGCTCTTGCACGAGCACATTCCTGTTCTTCCATTCGTGTACTGAACTAGCCAACTTTGCTAATTCATCGGCACGGGTATTCTCCTCCCTTGGTATCTGCATCAATTCCACTTCTTGAAATTGAGCTATCATCGCCCGCACCTTTTCTACATACTTTCGAAGTTTTTCTTCTTTCACCTTATATATCCCCTTCACTTGATGAACGACTAGCATCGAGTCCATAAAAGCTTTTATCTTCATGGCTCCAGCGTCCAATGCTATTTGGAGACCTGAAATGATAGCTTCAAATTCAGCTTCATTGTTTGAGGATAAAAATCCAAACTGGACGGCAACCCTGACTTCCTCCCCTTCAGGACTAATGAGTATGACACCTGCTCCACTTCCCAATATATTTGATGATGTAAGAAAGAATGATAAAACTAATTTTGAAAAATCAAAACTCCAGCTATGAGTACTCTAATTTGAGATTCTGTATGAAATCATATCAAAACTACTCGAACTAAAATTGGGATGGCACCGTAGCAACCTAAACTCGAGTTGATTGAGTTGCTCGACTCGTTAGCCCTATGTAGCCAAAGATCCATATAGCTAGATTATGTATGAAATCAGATGGAATCAAGATATCATCTGTCATGTCTTGGCTTCTAGGCTAGCGTGAGCGAGACTGAAAACAATGAACTCCATCATCCATGGTTACCAATAGGGGCGAAACAACCCTAAAGATTAGGGTGAGCTTCAACTTCATGTATATTAAAAAAAGTATAGTAAGAGATATTTATCATGACTATCTTTGATTAATAAAATAGAACAAACTTTCTCTTCCTAAATACCTATATTTATACGAGAAAACGACATAATAATGCAAAAAAATCAAACATAAAATTTAATAGGAAAAATCTTATTCTAACATAATTATCTTATATAAAAATTTACTATATAAACTCATATTTCATATTAAAATTAATATACACAGAACGTTATCAAGGGCCGCTAAATACCAAATATTAACTGAAACCATCTTATGTTGTGTTTGGATGGATGAATTTCATATGAATAGAGGGATATGATTTGAGAATGGATTTGAAACTAGGATTTGAAATGATACATATATTAGATGTATTTCAAATACATCATAATTATCATTATATTTAACTAAATTATTAAATAGATGAATTTGAAACACATTAAATGTAAATTAATCCAAACAATTAAATGGATTTGAAATCAATGATTTGACATTCATGACTTTGAACCCCTCGATCCAAAATATACCGTGAAAATATATTTGATATAAGGCATTTCAAATTATTCAATCAAATCTACTCAAGCTGTTTGTATAATTTATAAATCTATGAATATGAAATTATTTATGTTGTGTTATGATTTGAAATGAGTGAATTTCAAATTTCTCGATTAATTCCATTATTATGTTTACGTAAGAATTTGGCCTACGTATCTCAAATTTTCATTCTTTTTCAATATGTTTTTCTTTGTATTTTGAAAAGATTTAAAATAATAACCTAAAATATGTCATTTTAAATCTATGAATTTTAAATGATTAAATTTTAAATATTTTTGTCAAATCAAATTCTTTAATCCAAATAAAATTTTAATTATTTATGAATTGATAACTAATTTAATGCGTACAGCGTACACAACGTGTACAATATTACTGTCATAAAAGAAAAGAAATAATGCGAAGACAAAACGGCCTTAATATTTGCAAAATTAAGGCATAAATCAATCACGTAGAATTTCGTCTGTGCCACTTTTTTTGACAAAAAAATTTTAAATGTCTAATTTTTTAGTTGGGCGGACATTTAATTGCTCACCTGTATTCAAATATGTGACGTGCAATCCTTCAAAAAAAAACACATATATATATATATATATGGTTTTCTAATAAAGTATTCGAAAAAAAGTATATTAAAAAATAACATCTTTTGGGTTACTTTATTAAAGTAACCCAAGTCGTCGCTATCTCTGACGACGTCTTTAATTTTTTTTTTTTTTAAATATGATGAAGGCATCATCTCAATATAATTTTTTAATATTAAGGCGCCATCAGAGATAACGTCTTCCATATAAAAAAAATTTATAATAGAAGGTGTCATCTCAGATGACACATTGCATATAATTTTTTTTTTATATACATATGAGGCCTTCTATTATTTTCTTTACTTATACAACTTTATTATCCATACGTATACACTCACATGATTTATTTTTTTCCAAATTAACAAAATTAGATAATGTAATTTTGAAATTTGTTAAAATTTATAGTTTGAAACTGAATTCTTGTAGATTAGTATCAGCAAAATAAATTTATTTCGTAAAATACTTTTAAATTTTGTTTATATGTTGATATATTAAATATTTATTTTGAAATGCAATGATTTTATTTTAATATAATTAAATTAAATTATAAAATTAATGTTATTATCTATATATCTATTTATTAATAATTAGACCATTTAATTAAGAATCTTAAGCTAAAACTTAAATCGATTCGATAAGAATTATTTTGGAAACAAAAATCCCACATTTTGATATTTTTGTATGAAAAATAATAGAATGAAATAATAAGACTAAAATAATATTGTTGTTCTTCGAATTTTCATAATAGTTAATTTACATATACATTATTTTATTTAAATGATATATATATATATATATATATATATATATATATATATATATCAGATATCATGCATTAAAATAATGCATTTATAGTTTGCATCTATTTCAATTACAATGAATTAGAAGAATTAATTGTTAGTTAGGCACCTTGTAGAACAATAGATGAGATGAAATAATTGAATATTGAGTTACTAAAAATTATAGTCGATCTCAGCTATTATCAGTTTGTCAAGAAGATTATTTTCTTACGTGGGATCCACTAAACATAGATATATGCCAAAATTATTTTTCTACGTGGGATCCACTGAAAATAGATATAGGCCAAAATTACGGGGTGATGTTAGTAGGGCGTCATCTCAATAGATAAATAGATATATAAAAAAAATTATATGAAAGACGCCTTCTATATATAAAAAAAATTATATTGAATGCTTGGGATCCAATGAAAATAGATATAACCCATAATCGATTATTTTGTTAGTGTATTTTTTTCGAATAATTTATTAAAAAACCATATATATATATATATATATATATATATATATGTTCAATTTATTTATATTTATTAAAGTAGTCGCCTGAACTCAATTTCATGGCTGACAATAACCACACACTATATATATATATATATGAGGTGCAATTTATTTATATTTATTAAAGTAGTCGCTTGAACTCAATTTCATGGCTGACAATAACCCCACACTAAACATATTTATATATAATATATGATACATTATCAAATTATATGGTTTTTTTTTATAACACATAATTAAACTATTATTTTATATTATTTCAACAACAATAAATTATATATAATATATTTTTGTTCAAAAAATTTGATTTATAATTTTAAGAAAAAAATACTTTTTAAAAAATAAAAGAAAAATGAAGGAACCGACCAGTTAATCGGGCGCCCAATTTTTGACTGGTTTATCCAGTTCCCACCAATTTTTAGCAAGATGGTTTTAGAGGATCAATAGGACTAGATCAAGCACGTTCACAGATTGAACCAGTCGAACAGATCAGGTCAGATCCGATTTTCAAAACAGTGGTGATAAGAGCATTTAAGATTATAATTTGGCACTGTTAGAGTTGCCTTTTTGGTGTATTAGGACCAAAAATGTAACTATTCCCTTTCCATGAGAATCTTCAACAATGTTGGATTTAGAAGAAATCTAGCATTTTTAAGATTAGTTTGATGTCATACCTGCCAGAGATGGCAATTTGTTTGTGCCGGACTGGCATGACATTGTAGCTGGTGATATTTTGACTTTTTAATTTTTTTTTAATATATTGTTTTTAGAATTAATTAATTAAATAGTTAATGTTAATAAAATAAATTTAAAATTGAAACAAACATTTACGGGCAAAACATATTTAAGTAATCAAACACGTTAATCCCGTGAACTAGGGCAAAAAATATTTCGGGAGCTCAACTTTTTTTACGGTTATAACCCAAAATAGATTTAATAATGGAAAAACAAAATTTGTTCTTTGTAACCCAATATGTCATGAGGTAGTGGCCCGTATAACATTGAGAATATACCCAATGATGGATGAACTCAATATCTCATGGGGTAGTGCTCCATGTGATATATTCACATCTAACATTGAAAATATACCCGATGATGGATGATTGGATCTACTACATAGACATTATCTCATTGGTAGCCAAGAATATGTCGAAAAACAACATGCGTCGAATTAAGATCATCGATAAATCATACAAACGTAAAGATGATGATGGTACCTTGTATGTATGGAATATGAGTGGAACTGTGTTGAAACTTCGACACAAAAGCAAGCAAGTGAAGTGAGCAAGCACTTTGTGTGAAAATGGACTTATATTAAGACTTCAGTGTCACTGACATTTAGGAAATTTCCTCGAAAAAACGAGGTGTACTAAAGCACATGCATCATCAAAGTATACATACATATTATTATATGTAATAAGCAAACAAAATAATAGTTACAAGTAATTTTATTGTAATAATAATGCAAAAATTAATTCAACCTCTCAATCTTTCTATAGGAGTGCACAATACAAGCATTGTTCGTTTCGGTCACATCTTGGCTACCCCCACCATCCCATGGGGTAGATCCAACCACACAATGAGAATATTTTTATACCCCATGGGGTGGTGCCCCATGGGGTAGGTAAGACAAAATCGTTTCCTACATCAAGAGAAACACTTCAAACCAGGATTTTTTTTCGTAGGCAAAATCAATAATACGAGCACTATGGGTGCTCAAATCCTATGAGATATATCCGTAAGGCATGAAAAAAATACGAAATACAACCAAATAGAAGGTTCACGGAACCAATATAAAATCGAAATAGAATTAAAGTATGTACATTAAACTAGGAATTACATGAGAAATTCTTGCATGGGTCAGGTGTGAGACCCAGTTCATGCACAATACTCACAAAAATATTCAACCATGGTTTATAAATCATGGTTGACAAGGATTTATGTTAGTTGGTGCATTGTCCGAGGTGCAAACCCGGTCTATGCAAGAATTTCTAGGATTACATCATGTTTTATAAGCGGGATGTCGTACAATGTATTTCGACGACAACTATTTTTATTGATTTTGTGAAAAATAATCAATTTAGGTTGTACAACATAGAAATTTATTGTGATATCTCGACAATTTTTGTAAGAAAATAATTATGTGGACCGAGTGTTTATATATATATATATATTGATGTTTGTAGATTGTGATTGTTTTTGTAGAATAAAATAGACCAATGGCCATCTAAAGGGTAAAAGTTTTCAAAGGCATGGACCAAGCATCTCCCCACATATTACAATGGTCCTTAATTGTCGACATCATTGCTTGCTTTAATTTTAAGACAGCTCGGATGACTAGACTTCCCTTCTGGAGCAACTTCGTCTCTGCTACACTGAATGAATTTCACCCTATATAGTACGGACAAATAGAGTCCCTCTGGTTCTTCATATTAAATCTCTACATAATCCAAGGGATCTTAAGCCATCAGGTGAATCTTACGGTAGAGAATAGCAATTTCGCAAGGAAATATTGATAGTAAAACAGGGAATTTCGATGGCTTTGAGACGTTATAACGTGCACTTTTTTTAGTGTAATATTGTCTTGTTTGATTAAAAT
Source organism: Haberlea rhodopensis (assembly GCA_907163345.1). Taxonomy (NCBI): domain Eukaryota; kingdom Viridiplantae; phylum Streptophyta; class Magnoliopsida; order Lamiales; family Gesneriaceae; genus Haberlea; species Haberlea rhodopensis. The sequence continues at coordinate 2,723,675 of CAJQUN010000023.1, read as the reverse complement.
AATTTACCACATGATACAACAAAGTTTTTCAAGAATAAAGTTAATCGAAAATAAGAATAGCACATATTTAAATCTTTTGAAAAGATTTTTGAAAAATTCTGTCTTTTGATATTGAAAAGCTATGATATGAAAGGACACATTTTGAATTCGAAAATATAAATTAAAATTTAAAAAATATTTTCAAACAGAAGTAGTTATAGAAATTCGAATTTATTCTTTTTTTTTTTTACAAAATATAAACGACCATTTTAATGTCAAGCCAAATGCCCAAAACTGCCCAAATGTTCATCTTTTTGACAATTAATATTAGACTAATGGACGGTATCTTAAGATGCTCGACAACAAAGTATGTACACCTATAAAATGCTAGTTTGGCTTTCATCGTTTCGACGTGGAACTTTCATTTTCTTACATATTAACAAACTATCTAACAAATATATCAAAAAATTTGAATATTATCTATAATTTTTTTTAAAAGGTTCTAATTATGCTTGGCACAACAATTGCCCTTGCTGAGTGATCGATCGAAACATAGTTTTATGCTGTTGTAAGGTTTATAAGATTTGAGTTGCACCGTTACCATCAGCTATAGCTTTTGGTATAGCGGCAAGCGATTGTCCTACAATTGGTATCAGAGTCAATGTCATGTGTTTGATTCTAATGAGTTGCAAAGAGTGCAATTATTGAGATGGATATTGTTGGGATACAACAATTGTCCTTGCTGTGTGAAAAATCGAAACACGGTGCTTCTGCTGTATTATTGAAAAGATTTGAGTTACACCGTTATCATCAGCTATTGCTTTTGATAAAACGGCAAACGTTTGATCATACAAATTAATTTAGGGATTCCCTCTACAAGTATATATGTATTTATATAATAATAATTGGCCCCGAGCATGAATTCTGCTTCCAATTTTCACTTTCCGTCACATACATCACTCATGGATAAGGATGGGATCCTGCTTTGCAATCAATTATTTCGATTAATTCACGCATCTGATTAATTAAAGGGATATAAATTATTTTTCGTGAAGTAAAGGACAACTGTTCTTGTTATCGTAAATTGAGGAGAAATTTCCGCATGCTTTTAATTCTTGACTAAGGATAGATAGCAACTTGACAAAAATATATTTCTTAATTTATTTTGAAGATATCATTTTTTTCATTTACAATGGAAGTAAAATACGAAGAAGTTCGTCTCTACTAAACAAGATCAGCAACAATAGTGGAATGTTGACCTCTACTTGCCTTAGCTGGGCCTTCATCCACACCAATCTCTTCAATATCATCCTCATTCATATATTTATTTGGGGCAGGGGGGGGGGGGTGGGGGGGTCGGTAACCGCAGAATCACTCAGCAAGCACCGACCGCAGAATCACTCAGCAATTGCTTGCTGATACATATTTATAAACAACATAATATGTTCGAAAGTAATAACAGCCCGTACTTGAAAAGCAATCAAAATGTGGCGTTTCATCACCTCACCTGTTGTATGATTTAAAAGATTTGAGTTGCACAATTATTGTCGGCTAATAGTTTTTTGATAAAGCAACAATTGTTTGAAGTGAAGAGCTCATATTTGTTGAAGTGCTCACAACGAGGTCATTGAGGATGACCTCCATTTGGAGAACTGATGATGATATCTGATTGAAGACCTAAGGATGAGTTCTGACTAAAGTGCTAAGGATGACATACATCTAAAGAGCTAAGAAGAATGAGTTCTACTGAATAGCTGATGATGTCCATATGCATTGAGGATAAGCTCTCTGAGGTGGATCTCCATCGAAAAGATCGCTGAGATTGGACTATATTGAATAGCTGATGATGGCATCCATTTGAAGAGCTAAGGATGAGCTCGAGCCAAGAAGTTGGTGATGACCTCCATCTGAAGAGCTAAGAATGAGCTCAAACTAAGGATGGCCTAGTTTCAAAGAGTTGAGGATTGGCTCGAACCGAGAATGAGCTCGAGCTGGGGATGACCTCCGTCTGAAAAGCTAAAGATGACCTCTAATTGAAGAGCTGGAGATGACATCAAGATAAAGAGCTCATAATGATCTCTGATTGAAATGATGACCTCTGACTGAGGAGCCGATGATGATCTCCTGGACTGAAGATGACCTTTGAGATGAATAGCTCATGGTGACCTCTTAATTGAAGATCTAAGGATGAACTCTAGTTGAGGAGATGATGATGACTTCCACTTGAAGTGTTGAGAATGACTTACGCTTACAGAGTTGGGAATGATGTCCATATGAAGAACTGCGTATAACCCCAAGATAAATAGCTCATGATGATCTCTGATTTGAAGATGTAAGGATGAGCTCTGATGATGAGCTGATGATGACCAAGATGAAGAACTCACGATGACCTCTGATTGAAGAGCTAATGATGAGCTATGGCTGGAGAGTTGAGGATGACCTCCAAGCAGCTGGGGCATTTGATTATTCTTTGTTGTCATTGGAGGTTAGATCTCTTGCGTTTATCATATGAGATTAAATCTTCCAAGTTCATCTAGTAGGTTAGATCTCCTATGTACGTCTTCGGAAGTTAGATCTCTCACCTTCACCATAGAAGGTTAGATCTCTCACGTTCATCACTGGAGGTAGTTACTCGTCTTTCTGTTGTGAACGTCATTAGATGTCAACATCATATTTGATCTTCTTTTTTTGTTGTCCATCTCTACGTCTTAGCTCATATTTCCCACAGACTACGCCAATTGATATAACCAAAAATTGCAACGACCTGCTGGAATCAATAGAGAGGGTGTCCACCTCTTCTTTCTTCTCCAATACTCAAAATAACAGCGATGGTAGCAGTAAGTAGTCTCTGAGCTGACCTGAAAGCACGAAGAAACTATGAGAAGGGGTCGGAAGGTTTTTCGGCATATCCCCTCCGACTGTCAAGTCATGAGAGAGAATAAGAAAAAATATATGTTGTAAAGTAAGCGAGAACATTATGAATGAATGAAGTGGTGCCCCAAACCTGATATTTATAGAGGGAGGGTTACCATATAACTAGGACACTTTCCATTCTTATCAGAATATGATCAAGACATAATAAGATCTCCATAATCTTTGATAAGGTCAACATAATCCCAAAGATCCCGCTGGAGATCTCGTTCTTGCCTTGTTTATGAGATATCATGCTAGCACACGTATTGATATGCCACATCAGACCGGTATAGCAAATCAGGTTGGCCGCATGACTTTAGCACTAGGAACTGAATATGAATGAGATCGGCCAATTAGGTCGGTTCATGAGGTCGTAACTTAACCAGGAGGCCGAGGGATTTATGATAAGCAAACCACGTAAGACATGTCAGCATGTGAGGTTGAGCCGTCTTAGCTCAGCTCTGATCGGTTATGATTAATTATTTAAATAAGCTCCTATTATCAAGGGGTATCATTTCTCATGGTTAATTGATATCAGTACTATAAAACCAGCTCTCCTAAAGGCAGAGCCGTGAGCTTAGCAAGTTGGTAAATCATCTCTACCCCTTTATGGGGAACTCGATATCGAGTCCCACATGTGGCGAAAAAAATATGTGCCCCTCTCCCTTATTAAAATAAATAAAAACTCTCATAGAGGTGAGGTTCTGAACAATGTATCAACCATCATATCGGAGTTTAATTTTCCCACCACACAGGGCAAATCACAGTTAATGCTTAGTGCTCCAAAAAATTTCTTATCTAGAATTTCCAAAAAATTATGCTTTTAAAAAATATAGGTGTGTTAGTCACAATTTGGAATAGAATATATACTTTTAGCTGGATCTTCTTATGTATTAAGGTACCGTTTGAAGTGATGGATATGATAAGTAATGTAAATATTAAAAAGTTGTGAATTTATCTGCCTTAAAAGAAATTTTTATTCCAGATTTCGGGAAAAAATGTTGAAAGAAGAACCAGAAACTAAACAAATGTTTGGTCTTGAAACTTTGGAAATAATTGCAGATCAAATTAAAAAATATCAAACGGAATCGTGTTTGAAAAATTCGTATGATCAAAATTCACTATTTGAACAAATTGCTCGGAAATTTCGAAAGAAATCCGAAATTATATATGAACTCATTAATTCTTCATATTAGTTTAATACAAATTGCTTTTAAACCTTTAACTTTGGAAGGATTGTCAGAAAGCTTTATAGCAGCTTTAAGATATGGTAGAAATTTAAATTGGAAACAATCTTTGATTAGAATTATTCTATATAGTTTGGCCCATGGCCCTGTTTATTTTGATGTTTATCCAAATTTACAAATATCATTATCTGATATTAATATATTATATGATTTAACATTAAATGTTAAAATTCATGGTTATAACTATGGTCCAGGAACAAAAATAATTTGTATATGTTATTTGTATATATTATAAATCTTTGCATACATTAAATCCTCAATGTAGGTGAAACTAATTTTAGTCGATCCAATATTACAACTCGAATAGCTATTAAATGGGATGATTGTTTTCCCCAAATAACTGGACAATTGAACATGCAATTCCTGTTCAAACCAGAGTTCAAAATAATCTAGTTGATGTAATACAAATAAATGATGGTTCAATAAAACAGTTTGAACCAAATCATGGTAAATAATTATTGGAATCTGTACCTAGATCTTTAAGATTTAAGTCATATGTAGAATCCAGATCCTATTCATAGTTTTCGCATATATCACAATAGATGTAATTAGCTCTCATCCCAGAGCTTCCACATCTGCAATAAAAAATTCAAATGATAATTTATATCATGATAGAATCAATAAATTACGTGTTAATCCAGGCAATATAGTCAAATGATTAAAAGAATCAGAAATAACTGAGTCATAAATGAATTTTTTTTATGAATAATACACCAAAAATTGATTTTAGCCCTAGATCTAGTGCCAGGCAGAAAATAAAAATGAATTCAACCCATAAGAAAACAATTCCGAAAATGGTTTTTATAATATCTCAAGAGAAAACCAAATATATTACAGAATGGATATTATAATTTTGTTCTGATCAAAATTCTATATACATTTTATATCATGGTTTATTTCAACACATGTTGAACCATATCTTCAAGTTTTAGAAAGAACATATAAACTTTCTAATGGAAATATGTTAAAATATATATATATATATCCTGCCAACAACCTTTTGAAATTGAAAAGGAAGGAACAATTATTAATTTTTCAGCATTTTCGAAATTATTTGAAAATGAGACTTTACAAATTATGTGTCAACAACATAAATAAATTATTAAAACAGCAAAATTATAAAAATCCTTTTCTTGTTGTATTAGGAGAACAAAATAATTTGTTACATAACCGAAGTGAAATCATTAATAAAAATATTGCACAAATTCAACCTTGAGTGTCTATGACACCACCTTCATAATTATTCTTGCTACTCCTAGTAAACAACTCCACCTGAAATCAAAGATTTTAAATTAAAATCAATGAATGAATTAGAAAAAATTAAATGATAAATTTAAAGATTTAAAACTATCAGTGTCGGTTCTTCACAATGATATACAAGAAAAATTAAATACTAATCAAGATTATAAACAAGTTATTAATGATCAAATAAATAAATTAAATAATAAATGGGTTTATCGACCCACACAAAGATTATTATAGGAGACCTACTCCTATTGATACTCTTCATGAAAAAATATAGTATATTGTTAATATAGCTATAATGGAAAAAATATTTATGAATGGAACCTTGATGGTTATCATTGATAAACAATTTTATAATTTGGCTCATAGAATGCTAATGTATTCTACAATTTGTAAAAGCAATGTCAATACTGATAAGAATATTGTTAATATGATAATTGCTGGATTTACTGGTCAATTAAAAGGCTGGTGGGATCATTATTTAACCCTAGCTAATAAAGAAGAAATCATTAATACAGTAAAACAAGAAAATAACAACATTGTAGAAAATTCAGTCTGCACTTTAGTTGTAAATATTATAGAACATTTTACAGGTCGATATTTGGATCAAAATGAAAATATTGAACTCATTTACAAAATCTAAGATGTAAAACTTTAACAGATTTTAGATGGTATAAGGATACCTTTCTTAATAGAGTTATGGAACTTCAAGAATGTAATAGTTCACATTAGAAATCTAAATTTATTGATGAATTACCTCATCTCTTTGCTGAAAGAGTTAGGAAGATTCTTAGAAAAGATCATATGAATATTCCTTATGATTCTTATATATATATATATATATGGTTATTGGCACATGCGTCCAAGAAGGATTAACTTTATGTAATGAAATTAAATTAAATCAACAAATTAAAAGACAAAATTTGTCTGAACGAAAACAATTACGATAATTTTGTGAACAAATTGGTATGGAATTACCATCACAATGTAAAAATTATTCTAGGAACAAATCATCGAAGGTTGATAAACCTTTTCCTAACCATTATTATAAGAAAATAAGAAAATATTCTCAAAAAAGATTAGATCAGAAAAATGATAGGAAAAAATAAGAGAATCAGACAAGACATATAAAAAAATAAAATATATCTTGTTTTAGATGTGGTCATAAAAGGCATTATACTAATAAATATAAAATTAAAGAAAAAATTAATAAGATATTCTTAGTAATATAAAAGATGCTCTAAGCACAATATTACTAAATTCTATTGATATAGATAATTCTGAAGAATTAACAGAATCTTCACATGATTTAAATACTTCAAATGAATCGAAACATCTTCAAGTTCTAGATAATGAATCCAGTAATTTAGATACAGATTGTTGTAAACCCTGTTCTATAGGACACAATGTATTAAGAATATGTCAGATGAATCAAATGATTCATATTACAAAATCTATCACAATTCCAAGATTTACATATAAATACTTTGACTAATACTAATATATTAAACTTTTTAAAATTAGTTAAAGATCCTGAATTGAGATATAAATTAATTGATAAAATGGAAGATATTCCTTCCACTACAACATCAAATAATATTCCTCTGAACAAATATTGTCAATTCTAATGACCCTTACTATATGTTAGAAGTTTATAAAACTTCTACGACAAAGACAAACAAATGATAATCCTACATCGACAAAATGATTTGTTAATAGAGATTGGTAATCTCTAACAAGAAATTAAATTTCTTCAACATGAAAATAAATTATTTGATACTTGTATCTCTAAATTAGAAGATAACCAGATTTCTAATTCTCCTATAACATCTCCTAGATTTCCAGAAAAAGATACTTTTCACAGGCCACCAGAACATGATTTTCTTTCCACAATAGAAATTCTAGTTTCCCAAAAATGGTATACCCAAATTACTTTATTAATTGATAATCGTTTTAATAAAACATTTACAGCACTAATTGAGAGTGTTGCAGATTTAAATGTCATCCAGGAATGATTAATTCCTACTAGATATTACAATACAACTACACATAATTTATCTCATACTGGTGGGAAAAAAATTAAACATATAATATAAACTCCCACAAGTTTCTATATGCATCAATCATCAATGCATAAAAACTAGTTTTTTATTAGCCAATGATATAACAAACCAAGTGATACTTGGATCCCCCTTTACACAGTTATATCCAAATAAACATATTGATAAGTTAGGTATTTCTCGTTGGTACATTTGAAGGAAAATCAATTTTTCTTAAATTCTTAGATGCTCCTTCACCACGATATATTAACATTATACATGATCATATACAAAATAAAATTAATCAATTACAATTTTTAAAATCTGAAGTCAATACACTTACAATAAGTAATTAATTATAAAATCAGAAATTACAGGAAAAAATTAAATTAATAACACAACAATTTTCTTTAGAAATTTGTAGTGATCATCCAAATGCTTTTTGGAATCGAAAAAAACATATTATCTCATTTTCTTATGAAGATGATTTTAATGAAAAATTAATCTCTACAAAAGCTCGACCTTGTCAAATGAGCTCTGAATATTTGGAAATTATGTAAAAAGGAAATTGATTTTTTATTACAGAAAAAATTAATTAAACCTTCTAAATCTCCTTGGTTTTGTACTGCTTTCTATGTTAATAAAAAGAGTGAACAAGAACATGGAGTACCTAGATTGGTTATTAATTATAAACCATTAAATAAAGTCTTAAAATGGATAAGACATCCAATTTCGAACAAAAAGATCTATTAGACTGAATATATGATTCTATCATATTTTCTAAATTTGAGCTTAAATCAGGTTATTGGCAAATTCAAGTCAATCAAATTGATACCTATAAAACTGATTTTAATGTTCCAATAGGACATTATGAGTGGAATGTTATGCCTTTTGATTTAAAAATACACCGTCTGAAATTCAACAGATAATGAATGATATTTTTATTATTTATGTTAGTTCCGGACCTTATCGATGAGATTTTAAAGATGACAAAACAGTTCAGACCGGATCGATAGAAATCAGATTGACCAGATCAATCGGACTCAACAGAGCAAGATGGCAAAGCATTTCAGACCGGGTCGATGGAAATTAGGCATACCAGATCGATCGGACATATCAGAGCAAACTGATAAAGAATAGTACATATCAGACCGGATCGATGGATTCCAGAATGACAAGATCGATGCTTCAGATCGATCTCAACCTTTATCAGATCAGAGCAGTCAAGGATACATAAAGGATGGCTTCTCAGTCCGAATCATCAACGGATATTTATTGCAGCATTTAATGCTGCAATTAATGCTACAAAGGACCAAAGACTGAAGATTGCCATAATAGGTAAGAAGACAAAGAAGAGCTTACCTGACGGTCGCCGAAAGCATATACCAGAACGGCAAGTATCCTGAAGAAGAAGACTGTAGCTTTCTCAGAGTCTAAAAAGAGTCATAGCTGCACATTAAGGGAAACAATGCCGTTGCCACCTTCAACTATAAAAGGATGCAACAAACAGATGCAAAAGACTCTCGACTCTACAACTCACGCTGATCAATTGAAAAAGATACAAGAAAGCTAAACAGCACACGCCTACAAAGTACAGAAGCTTTCGAGCTGAAGTTATTCATTTAAGCGCAATTACTTTGTAACATTTGATCATTGTAGGATCACTGTGCGCATTGTGTATTGAAAAATAGAAGTGAGCAACATATTGTAACTGTCAGACAGAGTGTGTCTGAGCAGGTTGAGTGACTAGGAGTTTCAGACTGGTAGTGAGGTAAATCCAGCCTGAATCAGGTTTGTACAACAGGATTGTATAAATCAAAGTCTTCTAGTATAAACCTTCCTTAATTGGAAGAAGGGGAGACGTAGAAGGATTACACCACCTTCGAACTTCCAGAAACATATCCTGTGTCTTATCATTCTGCACTTAGCCATCGAGCTGTTCTTACTTATACAAGAGCAGACCGTTTCCGCACTTACTTATTAGTGGTCTGTTCTGTTCAAAGAGTTGATTAAGTAACAGATTTCCTTCACTAATCAGAAAGAAATCACAAGGGATAAATTTTGTAAGGAGTGTTCATTCACCCCCCCCCCCCCTCTAAACACTCCGGACCGATCCTAACAAGTGGTATCAGAGCAGGTCATCTTAATCAGCACAAAGAATATTAAGCTGATGGCATCATTCAACAAAATCCCCATGTTCTCAAAAGAAGATTATGATGACTGGAGAATCAGAATGCAAGCTCACCTGGCAGCTCAGGATGACGACATGTGGTTCGTCATCACCGATGGACCAATGAAGATCCTAAAAATAAATACAGCAGTCGCCACTACCAGTGGAGAACCACAAATGGTAGAAAAAGACAGATCCCTCTGGACGAATGAGGATAGAAAGAAAGCAAACCTCGACAATGTGGCCAAAGACATCTTGTTCAAAACTTTGGACAAGAACATGTTCAGCAAAATCAAAACGTGCTCTACTGCCAAAGAAATTTGGGAGAAGATAGCACAGCTATGTGAAGGCAACGACCAGACCAAAGAAAACAAGTTAACTGTGGCTCTTCAAAGATTTGAGAGCATAAAGAGAAAAGTGGTGAAACTCTAAATGAGTTTGATGAAAGAGTCACCAGCATCATAAATGAACTGAATGGTCTGGGGAAGGAATATTCTAACAGAGAGATCGCTCTGAAAGTAATGAGAGCTCTGCCAAAGGAATGGGATGTAAAGACCATTGCCATGAGGGAATCAAAAGACCTTAACAAGGTTGAACTTCATGATCTATTTGCAGACCTCAAGGCCTATGAGTTTGAACTAATAAGCAGAGGTGAAGCAGAGCCATTCATCTCTCAACCCAACAAGGCCCTGGCAGCCATCCCAGACCAGATCGCTTCAACATCAGACCGATCTGCTGAACAGATGAGTAACGACGCTATGTCATTATTTATAAAGAAATTCGGTAAATTTATGTCTAAAAATAAGAGGAACTTCAAACCCTCTCATCAGTATAAATCAAGAAAAGATGATACTGTTAACGATCAGGCTTGCTACAATTGTGGTAAGACCGGACACTTTATTGCAGATTGCACCAGACCGAAGAAAGAAGAAAGGAAAGAGAAGCATCGTGATGATAGAAAGAAGAAGCACCACAAAGACCGCAAGAATCATGGAAAATCCCAAAAAGTCTTAGTTGCTGAGGAAGGAAACAGCAAATGGGCTCAGACTGATTCCGATTCAGACAGCTCTGAATATTCTTCCAGCGAAAGCGAAGAAGAGGTTCAATGTCTGATGGCAGATGAAGAAATGAGTCAGACAGATGAGGTATTTGAATTTGAATCAAATGATTTTACACGAGAAGAGCTCATGTCCGCACTGCAAGACATGGCAAATGATTATAGGATCTTAGCTGAATCATTTGAGAAGAATAAAGCCAAAATCAGTACTCAAATGGATGAGCACAACAAACCAAGCTGCTCTGAGCAGGGTGAGTGCAAAAATCTCCAGATCGAGCTGAATAAGCTGAAAATCTCTTATGATCAGCTCCATGAAGAAAATAAGAGAATTAGCACACAAAATGCTAAGCTCTCACATATATTCAAAACATGGACAAAATCCAGAACATCATTGGAAGAATTACAAGAAGCTCAAAGAAATGTCGGTGATTTCACCGGCATAGGCTTTGACACCAAAGAATGCACCAAAGATGAGTCTGAGCTGTTGCTGGTAAAGAATCAAGTCAAACAAATGACATTTGTTAAATCCAGCACAGTATATGAAACTGAAGCACCTAAGATTCAAACAGGAGTCTCTTACGTAAATCAAAATTTGAGAAAAGGGATTGGTTATGTCGACCAAGCCAACGATAAGGCACCAGCAAGATTTGTGTTTGTGAGACCAAATTCAAAAATGCAAGATCAAAGGCAAGGAAGACAATACAATTACTATAACTCAAAACCGATTCAACGAAGATATAGACTACCTTATGAAAATCAAAGGTTTTCACAGCGCACACATTATCACACACAACATCGAAACAGACCAGCACATAGCACACCCTACACACACAAGCCACTAAAGCTGATACAGGTGTGGGTTCCCAAAGGGCTAATCCGTTCTGGACCCAAATAGGATTGGGTACCAACAATAAATATGTGTGATGACAGGTACAGAAGAATCTCGCATCAGATTGGTACTTGGACAGCGGGTGCTCTCGTCACATGACTGGAAACATCAAGCTGCTGTCTGAAGTCACAGAATGCACTGGACCCAAAATCATCTTCGGAGATAACTCAAAGGGTAAGACCGTGGGCAAGGGTAAGATTGTCCATGGTAACATTATTATCAATGATGTGCTGTTAGTTGAAAATCTGTGCTATAATCTGATTAGTATCAGTCAACTCTGTGATAATGGTTATGCTGTAGAATTTCATAAACACACTTGCACTGTTAAATCATCAGACGGTATAACCATGCTCGTAGGAATCAGGAATGGAAACACATATAAGATTAACTGGAATCATGCTCAACCTGATAATCCTACTTGCTTCATCGCTAACAATGATAATAAACACTGGCTATGGCATAAGCGCTTGAATCATATCAACTTTAAGACCATTGCTAGCCTGTGTAAACATGATTTAGTTATCGGTCTGCCCAAGATCGACTTTGCTAAGGATAAGATCTGCGAAGCTTGCCAAATGGGCAAACAGATCAGATCATCCTTCAAAAACAAGAATGCCAAATCCTCCTCCCGCTGTTTAGAATTACTGCATATGGACTTGTTTGGTCCTATACCAATAACAAGTTTAGGGGGAATGCGGTATACTCTTGTTGTTATTGATGATTATTCACGCTTTACATGGACTATATTTCTGAGCAGTAAAGATCAAACCGGTCCGAAGTTGATCAAGCTGCTGAAACGCACTCAGAACGAGAAATCATCCAGCATAGACAGGATTCGAAGTGACAAAGGCACTGAGTTTTCAAATCAGAATCTTGAATCCTTTCTAGAAGATCATGGAATCAAGCATGAGTTTTCAGCCGCCAGAACTCCTCAACAGAATGGAGTTGCAGAACGAAGAAACAGAACGCTCAAGGAAGCAGCAAGAACAATGCTTGCTGATTCTGGAATCTCTCAAAAGTTCTGGGCAGAAGCTGTAAATACTGCTTGCTACACTCAAAACCGATCTATGATTAACAAGAAGCTGAATCTCACTCCATATGAAATATGGACTGGTAACAGACCATCTGTTTCTCACTTTCATGTATTTGGCTGTAAATGCTTCGTTCACAACAATGGTAAGAGTCATCTTACAGCATTTGAAGCTAAGTCAGATAATGGTATATTCTTAGGATATTCATCAATTAGCAAAGCTTATCGAGTGTTTAATAATCGAACTTTAACTGTAGAAGAATCTGTTCATATAGTTTTTGATGAATCATTATGTGTTGAGGGCAACAAAGATTCAATTCAAAATCAGATGGAAAGTATCCATCTCGAAGCTAACAGTGATGATGAGATTGTAGCTAACAGGTCAAGAGACAATCCACCAGAACCAGAAGTGCCAGACAGACCGGATCAGGCCATTGAAGCTTCTTCAGATCGAGCTGATCCAGATGCTCCTGACTCAAATATTAAAGTAGATGCAGATCATGCTGCTACTATTATTCCGACCGAACCAGACAATCCAGAGTCAAGCTATCGATGGACTAAGAAGCATCCACCTAATCTAGTGATTGGTCGTCCTTCTGCACCGATTAGAACCAGAGGACAGATGATGGATGAGTTCACTCATGCTGCTTTCATCTCAACTCTGGAACCCAAGAAGATCGATGAAGCTCTGACTGATTTCAACTGGATTAAAGCAATGCAAGAAGAGCTTAATCAATTCGAACAAAATCAAGTTTGGAGTCTAACTCCCAGACCAAGCGATCTGCCTGTTATTGGAACCAGATGGGTTTTCAGAAATAAGCTAGACGCCGATGGAACTGTGGTTAGAAACAAAGCCAGACTGGTGGCACAGGGATTCAGACAAGAAGAAGGAATCGACTTCGATGAATCATTTGCACCAGTCGCCAGACTTGAAGCAATCCGAATCTTTCTTGCATATGCTGCCTTTAAAGACTTCAAAGTATATCAGATGGACGTCAAGAGCGCCTTTCTTAATGGAAAGCTTCAGGAAGAAGTCTACATTGAGCAACCACCTGGATTTCAGAACCATTCGTATCCTAATCATGTATACCTACTGAATAAAGCAGTGTATGGTCTGAAACAAGCTCCAAGAGCCTGAAATTTTCTAAGTTAATGCAGGGACAGTTCGAGATGAGCATGATGGGAGAATTGTCATTCTTTCTGGGTCTTCAAGTAAAACAGCTCAACAATGGCATTTTCATCAATCAGACCAAGTATACCAAAGAGCTCCTCAAGAGATTTGGAATGGAAACATGCTCAAGTGCATCAACTCCAATGAGTCCAACAATCAAGTTAGACAAGGACGAAGGGGGAACGGCAGTTGAAGTAACCATGTATAGAGGACTCATCGGATCGCTATTGTATCTTACAGCGAGCCGGCCCGATATTATGTTTTCAGTCTGTATGTGCGCCAGATTTCAGACAGAACCAAAGCAATCACATTTCATTGCTGCCAAGCGTATTCTGAAATACTTAAAAGGATCTCAGAACGTTGGTCTTTGGTACTCCAAAGATTCAAACTTCAGCTTGATCGGATATTCAGACGCAGACTACGCTGGGTGTAAGATCGATCGTAAAAGCACCAGTGGAACATGTCAATTTCTAGGTGAAAGATTGATCTCTTGGTTCAGTAAGAAGCAGACATCTATTGCCACATCCACAGCTGAGGCAGAATACCTAGCCGCTGGAAGCTGTTGCGCTCAAATGCTCTGGATTCAACACCAGCTCAAAGACTACGGCATTCAAGCTGTTGACTCTCCGATATTTTGCGACAACACAAGTGCAATCGCTATAACGTATAATCCAGTTTTGCACTCTCGAACAAAGCACATTGATATTCGACATCATTTTATTCGAGATCATGTTGGCAAAAAGGAAATTCGGATCGAACACATTTCAACAGAGCAGCAAGCAGCAGACATCTTCACCAAACCACTTCCTGAGGCTAAGTTTAATTATTTCCGTCAAATTCTTGGTTTAATTGACTTATCTTAATTAGTCTAGATGTTTTTATTCTTTTCGCTCTTAAAGATCTTTGTCACTACAGATCGATAATACAATGTTCAGAAAGACACAGACCGGTCCGAACTTTCAGACCGATCCTTGTCAGTCTGATTTTATCCTATGATCTGTTTGGACAATCATTTGGTTTTTAAAAAAAAAAAAAAAAAACAAAACAGCCCGGACTGATTAACCTTTTTAACTAGGTGTACTTTAACCGCCTTATCTTTCTTCATCCTGACCGTTTATTTTGAATAATTTATTTCTGAGTCTTGGAGATAAAGACACGTGTCTTCTCTCTCCTATTTAGCGGGCTGAACATTTCATACTTTTTCACTTTTTACAGTTTACCGCTTTCTACCTTCTTACTCTCCTACTCTCTTACTCTTCGCACCTTCTTTAAACTTCTTTCATATGGCTACCATCACTCATAACTCACTCTCCGTTGAGTTTGATGACATCTACAGGGGAGAAGATGCTGCGATGGTGTCCATTTTTAGAGCCCTGGAATCATCTGGTTTACGGAATTTTTTGGAATGCGGATCCGTTGTTTATGAACCAGAAATCCGCGAGCTGTTCGCCAACGCCGTCTCCCGGAAGTCATCCATCTCTACAACTGTCAAGGGCAAATCTTTCGAGATCTCGCCAACAACAATGGCCAAGACCTTTGGCCTCCCCAGTTCCGGCCTGACAGAGTTCGGACAGACTCCTCCAGCATCTCTCTTAGATCTTCAGGGGAAGATTTCTATTTCTGGCCACCGATTGCAACCCTCATTTAAGAAGAAGGAAATGCTCTTCCATTTCCAGGTGCTGTGCGAAGTGGTAGCCAAGCCACTTCTGGGTAAAGCAGGAAGCTTCGATGCTGTAACCGCCGAGAAGTTCAGGGCTATGGCAGCTATTGTATCTGGACAGAAGATAAACTGGTCCATGATTTTGTTTGGAGTACTGCTGGAAACGGTGATTGCATCCAAGCACGCCGTATGCTTTGCTGTTCCTCTCAGCAAGCTCTTGGAGTCCTTAGGCCTCGAGCTGAGCAAGCCGTCTGCTCTCCGCCCCTTTAAGGTCCTTAACTCCAAAGGGCTTGCACTGCTGAAGTCCAAGGGTGCTCCGCCTACTCCTACAACTCTGGTCTCAGTCAAGATTGAGAAGGACGAGGAACAAGCTGATGTGCGCAAACCTCGGGTCAAGCGGAAGCTGACCATTCAGACTGACTCAGAAGAAACCCAGTCTGCTCACTCATCCCCAACCAAGCCACTTCCCAAAAAACCCCGAACCCAGATTACCAAACCAACCAGACATCTACCTCCACCCATACTGCCACCCACTAAAGCAACCCCTGCACCTCAACCCCCCACTCAGCCTTCACCAGCCTCAACCCCTGCACCCAAAGTCACCCTTAGAATTCCCTCTGCCAATCCCGTGGTCAAAGGGATAGTTATCACTGAGTTGGGTGACTATACCCAATCAGGGATTAAGTCCCCTTCCTCCACCGGCAAGGGAAAAGCCATTCTCACAGAACCCATCTCTTCTAAACCCAAATCTGCTGCACAGACTGCCATCGACATCGCTATGGAGGATGTTGATGAGAAGCTCGCTGAACTCCTTGTGGTCTTTGATGAATATGTCCAGTACCGGACTGTCAACCACATTGATATGTTCTACGGAAAGTTGCACAGACTGAAGAAGATGGAAGACGAGGTTCTGAGAGGCACAGAAACTGATGATGTTCGACTTGCGGTGCAGCGCAGAGCGTTATTTACGGCCAAACACAGATTCAGACTGGCCAATCTGCTTTTCACTGCCAAAAAGAAGAACTTCGATCCGCTTGCTCCTACTGCCAGAGATGATGGG
Organism: Haberlea rhodopensis; assembly: GCA_907163345.1. NCBI lineage: Eukaryota > Viridiplantae > Streptophyta > Magnoliopsida > Lamiales > Gesneriaceae > Haberlea > Haberlea rhodopensis. The sequence goes on along the minus strand of CAJQUN010000023.1, from coordinate 2,707,215 downwards.
GCTGTGATTGCTCAACTTGAGATGGACATTCATGCTCTATCCCTAGCTGTCCGCTTTCAACGCCAGATGCTAGGTATCTCCACTCCAGCCACAAGCCCGGATCATCCTTCTGTCAGCAAGACTCTGGCAGAACCTTTTATCGAGGTTATTCCTTCTGCTGAAGCAAAACAGACAGAAGATCAGCCTGCAGAACTCGTACCAGAACAGACAGTGGAGCAGCCATTGCCTAATGCTCCGTCTGCAACAGATGATGAATCAATGAATGTTCTGTTGGATTCTCCGACACCATCTATTCCATTGAAGTCATCAGCCTCCCTTGCTCAAAACAGTCCAGCTGAAGAATGTGCAACAACTGAAGTACCAGACCTCCTCGATCCGGATTTGGTGGTATCTACAGTGGTTGCCGCTCTCCAAGATGAGGAACCTTCCAGTCCCCACTCTCCTCCGGGACCATCAGATGAAGATTTGGCATTCATTCATAGTTTTTCTTCGGATCTGGTCACTCTGATCCGATCCGAAAGTCATCAAGCTGCCATTTCTTCCATCGTGCCGATTGCTGAAGCAGATGACCCTGCTATGTCATCATCAGATCACTCTCCCAGCCAGCTATCTGATGCACATCCATCCCTGGCACGGACTATCCAGCACTTTTCTGATAACTGTCTGTCATTAACTCAACGAATTCTCGAAGTTCATCAAAGTCAAAGAGTCACAACTTTGGACTTTAATTCTTTCAAAGAGAAAATGACTGCCAGTATCGGAAGCCTCCAGCGCGGCATCAACGATCTGTTTTCTCAACAAGCCTCCTACAAGAACAGTCTGAGGAAAGAGCAGGTCGAGTTAGCCACTGAAGTCAGAGCATCTGTTTCTAACTCCCTCCGCGCTCAAGACGTTCATCTTGACGCTATCAGCGCGCAGCTAGCCCAAGTTGTTGAATTCCTTCAAGAGATTGCTGCTGACAAAAAGGGGGAAAAGAAGACAGACTTCAAGCCGCCTCCAAGCTCAAGAAGATAGCAGTCAGTCTTAGTCATTTAACTTGTCAGACTGTCTGTATTTAGGATTTCTTGATGATCAATAAAATCCTTCTTTTGATTAAGTCCTTGTTCATTTATTTTGAACTTTAATAAAGGCTTAATAATAAAAGATTGAATCGATCAAACTTAATGATGTTCATTTATTTTGAACAAAGAAGTAATCGATCCGAAAGCATTCGCTTCAGAGCTCTTATCAAGACTGGTTAAAAAGACTTAGAAGCTAGGTTTTGTCATCATCAAAAAGGGGGAATTTGTTAGTTCCGGACCTTATCGATGAGATTTTAAAGATGACAAAACAGTTCAGACCGGATCGATAGAAATCAGATTGACCAGATCAATCGGACTCAACAGAGCAAGATGGCAAAGCATTTCAGACCGGATCGATGGAAATTAGGCATACCAGATCGATCGGACATATCAGAGCAAACTGATAAAGAATAGTACATATCAGACCGGATCGATGGATTCCAGAATGACAAGATCGATGCTTCAGATCGATCTCAACCTTTATCAGATCAGAGCAGTCAAGGATACATAAAGGATGGCTTCTCAGTCCGAATCATCAACGGATATTTATTGCAGCATTTAATGCTGCAATTAATGCTACAAAGGACCAAAGACTGAAGATTGCCATAATAGGTAAGAAGACAAAGAAGAGCTTACCTGACGGTCGCCGTAAGCATATACCAGAACGGCAAGTATCCTGAAGAAGAAGACTGTAGCTTTCTCAGAGTCTAAAAAGAGTCATAGCTGCACATTAAGGGAAACAATGCCGTTGCCACCTTCAACTATAAAAGGATGCAACAAACAGATGCAAAAGACTCTCGACTCTACAACTCACGCTGATCAATTGAAAAAGATACAAGAAAGCTAAACAGCACACGCCTACAAAGTACATCAGCTTTCGAGCTGAAGTTATTCATTTAAGCGCAATTACTTTGTAACATTTGATCATTGTAGGATCACTGTGCGCATTGTGTATTGAAAAATAGAAGTGAGCAACATATTGTAACTGTCAGACAGAGTGTGTCTGAGCAGGTTGAGTGACTAGGAGTTTCAGACTGGTAGTGAGGTAAATCCAGCCTGAATCGGGTTTGTACAACAGGATTGTATAAATCAAAGTCTTCTAGTATAAACCTTCCTTAATTGGAAGAAGGGGAGACGTAGAAGGATTACACCACCTTCGAACTTCCAGAAACATATCCTGTGTCTTATCATTCTGCACTTAGCCATCGAGCTGTTCTTACTTATACAAGAGCAGACCGTTTCCGCACTTACTTATTAGTGGTCTGTTCTGTTCAAAGAGTTGATTAAGTAACAGATTTCCTTCACTAATCAGAAAGAAATCACAAGGGATAAATTTTGTAAGGAGTGTTCATTCACCCCCCCCCCCCCCCCTCTAAACACTCCGGACCGATCCTAACAATTTACAGTGAGTTCTTAATCGTATATATAGATGATATTTCAGTATATTCCAAGACACTTATTTAAACATTAAACATTTAGAAATGTTTAAAAAAATTATTATCCAGAATGGCTTGGTTATATTTAAATAAAAAATATATTTATTTCAAATTGAAATTAGATTTTAGGTCATAATATTATAAAAGGAAACATAATTCCTATTTCTCGAAGTATAGAACTTGCATTTAAATTTATAGACAAAATAACTGATAAAACTCAGAATAACTAATAAAACTCAGTTACAAAGATTTTTAGGTATTATTAAATTATATTTCTGCCTATTATAAAAATCTAACAAAAGATTCAGCTATCTTATATGATAGACTTAAAAATGTTCCTAAACCTTGGACTGATCAACATACGGCAGTCCAAACCATTAAACAAAAGGTAAAATATCTATCATGCTTAATGATAGCAAATCTAAATTGGAATAAAATTATTGAAACAGATGCCTCTGATGTTGGTTATGGATGTATATTAAAACAAACAGATCCTATATCAAAAAATGAATTTTTAATTCGTTTTTATTCTGAAAAATGGAACGATAGTCAAAAGAATTATGCTAATATAGCAAAAGAAATACTTGCAATTGTTAAAAGTATTGTAAAGATGATTTATATAATCACAAATTTATAATTAAAACAGATTGCAAATTAGCTAAATTTATGTTTAATAAAATTTTTAAACATGATGTATCTAAATAAATGTTTGATCGTTGGCAACTTCATTTAGCTCCTTTTGATTTTGATATCATATATAGAAAGGGTGAAGAAAATTTTCTTCCAGATTTTTTGACTCGTGAATATCTTAATTCTTGAAATATTTTCAGGAATGAGTCAATCATTTAGAGGAACTTCATCTTCTAAAGGAAGACGTGGACGAGGTGGTCAATGACTATTCCAGAACATATTCTGGCACAACATGGAAAAAGTAATCTAATAGCTAAAAATTTATCACAAGAACAAGATCCTTTTTACAAGGAACTTCTTGCTTTCAAACATAAAAAAAATAGGGTAATATCTCTGAAACATCATTTGCAAACGTCGTTAATAATGACGAAGAAAATCACATACAAATTATATTTTGAATAATTCTCAGGAAATAATATTTTTCCTTGAAGACCTTGATTTAAAGTGAGAAAATGAACCATGAAAAATTTATGAGCAGGTATATTGATACTGCACCATTTGCATATGTGACATATAAGTCTTGAACATATTATGAGAATTTACTCGTAAAAGATAATTCATATGAAATAACGCATAATCATCTTAATCAAAAGGATAATTTACATTTAGTAAAATAATTATTAAACAAGTTATAACTCCATCAGAATGGGGAATATCACCCCTAAAAGAGAAATAATTATCTTTTCCCAATAATCAAATGATTAAATACAATTACTAGGATTATGTTGATGCATTTCATAAAGTTTTCCTATATAAAAACAATAGAAAAAGACATTCTTGATTTATTAAGATCTGTGCTGATGTTTATAAACATGAAATCCAAAATTGGTTTATAAATTGATGGGGCAAGTATAACACTACACAAAATATACTTCCAGATATTCTTAAAAACTATTTCAATGACTGGATTGATATTTCTCCTAAATTAATTCAATTGCAAAAACAAACTTCTGGTATTGAAGGAATATCAACTTTCTATTTCTTCATAGAATTTTCAAATCCATGGATCTGGAAAAGGTCACTAATAGTATCTCATACTGATATTCAAATTCCATGCCTTAAAAGAAATTTTTATTCCAAATTCTGGGAAAAATTGCTGAAAGAAGACACAGAAACTAAACAAATGTTGGTACTGAAACTTTGGAAATAATTGCAGATCAAATTGAAAAATATCAAACAGAATCATGTTTGAAAAATTCTTATGATCAAACTTCACCATTTAAACAAATTGCTCAAAAATTTCGAATGAAATCCGAAATTATGACAAATGATAAAATGATTGAAGCTTATCTCGAAGAAATGAAGAAAGATAATGTTAAACAGATTGATGAGGACAATATGTCTGCCAAATCAATTTCTGAGGATCTACAAGATTCACAAGATCCCAATATACCATTTGATGGCATATTTGCTACATTCAAAGAAAACATGATGGATACTGGTTCCACTGGCTCCACATTAAAAGATATGGCATTATGATAAAAAGCGGATGCTGATTCCCGCATTTCACGGACAAATGTCCGTCAAACTTTATTTCAGAAATGACTAATGTGGTCTACCACTTTAATAAAGTATTGTACGATGTAATATTTATTGTCCACTATGTCAATAATTGTATTAGTGTGTTCACTATTGTGTGCGTCTACTTTTTAATTATTTGTTTTGCACTATTTTTATTTAAGTTTTAAGTCCGTAGCTTGGAGTTCGGAGTCCTTTGTCTATAAAAGGACATCTTGTTTTCATTTGTAAGTAGGCTGTAAAAAATTCACTTCTTTGTAACATATTATCTGATCAATAAACAATTTGTGTTTTGTACATCTACTACTATTCTGCTCTTCCTTTTTGTAAGTATTATTTTATTAAAACATTAACCTCTTATGGATTAATCATAAACCTAGGACATTACTGGAACGTTAAAACCGTCTATATTTGAACTATAACGGTACAAAACACCTCAATCGATAATCATCGTCATAAGCGGGCAACCATACAATAGTTCTCATATGCCAATTTAATGTTCAAACCTAAAATGATTTATTCATAAGAATAATAAGGATCAGTTTAGGAAATAAGCAAGTAGATGAGATTCAAGCTAACACAAATTAGCCTATCATTTAAATTTAATAATAGAACAATAGTTTTAAATCAATAAAGTTTGCGTTTTGTACATCTACTACTATTATTCTCTTCCTTTTTGTAAGTATTATTTTATTAAAACTAATGTTTTATTATTAAATTTAAATGATAGACTAATTTCTGACTTCTGTTAGCTTGAATCTCATCTACTTGTTTATTTTCTAAATTGGTCCTTATTATTCTTATGAATAATCGTTCTAGGTTTGAACATTAAACTGGCATATGAGAACTATTGTATTGTTGCTCGCGTATCACGAGAATTGACGAGAATTATCGATTAGGGTATTTTGTACTTTATAGTTCAAATATAGACGATTTTAACGTTCCTGTAATGTCCTAGTTTTATGATTAATCCATAAGAGGTTCAATATTAACAATATTAATATTTATTATTATTATTATATAATATATATATTGATAAAGTTAATAAAAGAATAATAATCATAATGATAGAAGAATCATAATATAATATATATATATGTAGATATATATATACATAGATATATAAAATAAGAATAATAATAATAATCTATCTATCTAGATCTTTATCTTTCTAATTTTTCCTAATATCTATCTATCTTCCTCTATTAAGAATCCTATAGAATAATAATAATAATCCTTAATATTCTATATAATAAGAATGAATTAAAAAATTCACATATAAAATAAGTTGTAGGAATAAATTGTAATTTTTTGGCGGGAATTAAATTTTAAAATAGTAAAAAAAGACGGAAAACTATATATATGTCATTTTGTGACAAAGTGAGATTAGAATTAGATAAAAATAATGGGATAAATGTTTTATCACGCACACTAAACAAAAGATAACCTCAATCCCAATCTCAATCCCTATCCCAAACCCCACTTCAAACACATCCTAATTATATTAGCAAGAAATTAAGTTATTTTATTTATTTTAATATTGAATGATATAAAATTGGGGGTTAAACCAATTGATCAAGTATTCCCCTCATAATGACTGCCACAATTTCTGAAATTTATGATTGCCATATTATTTCATTAGTCCCCTATCAAACTTTCAGCTCCGAATGGGAAGTCCTTGATGTCATTATTGAGGCGGTATGGGAAGTCCTTGAGGTCATTATCCTTAAAGTTATATCAAACAATTGGATGACAATATTATCATCCAATATAGATTAGAATATTCACATTTAAGGGTTGCTACTTTTTTAAGGGTAGTGTCCATAAGGGACAACAACCAATAAACCGTTCGAGGGTATATATATATATATATATATAAAAGTTCGGTTGTTGCACATGTTTAATAATGTAAGAATTATTTTTTAGTTCATTTCCCAATGAAGTAACATGGAAGAATGTCGGTTACGTGACATACGCGAAAGACGCTTAGCTGGAAATGAGTTGGGAAAGAAAGAGACTGTGGGGCGCCAATGTTGTGTGAGTTGCTAAATTTTATTTGTTTTTAAACAATATATATGTATTATAATCAATGCAAATAATAATATCAATATCGCTTAGGATCCTCACCTGAAATCACGAAATAAACGTGAGAAGGGGTCGGAAGTTTTCCGGCGTGTCCCCTCCGACGCTTAAACCAGTCGAGAGGATACAAGAAAATATATACTTGTAAAGTAATATGATTGTGAATTATTGATTGGTTTAATTGATACCCCAAACCTGATATTTATAGGCGGAGGCCCAAGAGTTACCATGCAGCAATGACTCATTCCATGTTTATCCAAATCTTACCCATATATGTTAAGATCTTGTGAATACAATCAAATCCCTGATATTGTTCCGCAGATATAGGACTTACCTAGTTTAGGGGATTCAGTTTCCTTCTTGTGCACATGTATCCAGCCTGGAATCAGAAGAGCTCGGCCAATAAGCTCGGTTTCTAAAAGAGGTCGCCAGAACATTTGGCGAAGGGACAACAGGTGCGGTGAAACACGTAGGCCAAACAGGTCGGTCAAAATAAAGAGAACGAAACAAGAGGCGAGGTCTTTTGAGGAAGGTCAATACGCGTCAGCTCGGGTCGGCTCATCAGGTGGTGTCTCCATATTTAGGGGGTGTCACAGTCCCCCCTCCCTGTCGAGCTGACGTCGCAGACCAGAAGTTCGTATGTGCTAAATTATCCTGCTGAGTCGACCTCTTTTGATATATAACGTTTAGGCGGGAAGTAACGGCTACTTTATTTTGAATTTTTGAAAAATTCCGACCGTTGGGTGCATCTGTTCGTATTTCGAGGTAAATCCTGACCGTTCAATGACTCGGAGATCAACGGTCAGGATTCGGGGAAGCCCACTATATATATGATATGCCTGGTCCCCCATTATCCATTTTTTGCAACTCGAATCAGTTCGGCTCCGACCTCTTTTGCCTCGAATTATTTTCTATTTCTGAAAACTTCTAGGTACGTCTATTCTCAGCCGTTTTATTTGAAAATGTCTTCTTTCTTCTTCTTCTTCTTCTTCTTCTTCTTCTTCTGATCGAATATTTCCTTCTCCTCTGACCGAAGAACTTAAGGCGGTGGATCAGTAAGGTTCCCTCTATCCCTCAGGGATTGAACTCCACGAGGGAGTTGCCCGAGCTGAGGAGGTTGTACAAACTGAGGAGTTTGTTCAGGCCGAGGAAGCTGTACGGACTGAGGATACCCAGGGCGCTGGACCCTCTGCTGGACACGAACTTCAACTTGCTGAGGCCAACCCTCAGCATAGATTGGAATCCCCTACTGGTAGGTATCCTTAGTATGAACTATACGTTCCTGCTTTGGATGCTTCTGACAAAGCCCTAATACGCAAGCTTAGCCAAGCCCCTTTTGACCATGACTTTCTATTCCCCTCTACTTCTCAAAGACCGCACCAGCCTCTAGAGGGTTATTACACCTTCTACCGTGGGCAACTGGAGGGGGGTTTACGTTTTCCTCTTCCTGAGTTCTTTCAGGAGTTCAGCTCTTTTTATCAGCTTAACCTTAGTCAATTCTCTCCCAACTCATTCCATATTTTATGCAGCCTCGTAGTCATTTTTAGGGCCCTGGGGCTGCCTTATGACAATACCACCCTTTCTCATTTTTTTCATTTAAAGAGATCGGACGAAGGGCCTTGGTATGTGACTAATCGACCTTTATGTTTTTTTCGTGGGGGGGGGGGGGGGGGGGGGGGGGGGGGGGGGGGGTATCCTAGTAAGGTTAAGGATTGGAAGAGTTATTTCTTTTTTGTTAAACTTCTAGTGGATGGCGGCTTTACACTAACTGGGTTAGATTACCTTCCGTTCTCCCTCTCACCAAAAACTTCAAAAGAGCTCCCTATACTAGATGTGATGAGTGTTATTATAGGGGGCCAATGATTCAATTCATCTAAGCTATTGGTGGAGGAGCTCCTTTGTTTCGGCTGGGTGAGTCGGCCGGACATAACCTTAAGGGGAGAGCTGATATTCAAGCAAGATCAAAGCCATATATATATATATAATTTCTTGTTTATTTTATATTCCAACTGTTTCTGCTAGGTTCGGCTGTCTCTTTGTTTATGCTTATTCAGAGGACGAGTAAAGAATGAGCTCCCTAGACAGGAAAGTCTTCAGAGGAGGAACAGAAGCAAGCCCACTCCCAGACAGCTGAGGGAGTGA